>OX352772.1:112835864-113158364 GCA_947095535.1 Poecilobothrus nobilitatus
AATTAATTATAATTAAATAAATTAAATTTAAATAAATGCAACAATGTAATGCATAAGTAAAAAAAATTTTTTTTTTCCATTCTGTTAAAAATTAATTGATGCATTGAAAATTCTATGTGTTATTAAATTATTATCTACTCACGATTATTTAATCCATATTTTAGTTTTTTCAATTTGACAACATTGTATTATTAATGTTTTTTATTTTTATATCACTGAATCTGATAAATGTGATTTTATGTTAATAGATTTACTTTAAAATTTCCTGGTGGAAAAATATGTTTGAATGATGAAATTTGAACTGCTGATAGATATCATAAAAATATTAATTTTATTTTTTACAACTTTTTTCTGTAGCCTCACCCGTTACGGAGCTACAGCTCCCCAAAGTTCGGAAAAGCTCTATATTTAAATTTTTACAACACAAATTGTATAAAATATATCTTCAATTTGATAACGCTAAACGATTGCTGCTTTTATTAGCTTTAAAAATATATATACAATAAATATATACCTGTAGCACACGGTGTCTTAATTTATCTTTATGTAAAACTCAAATTTGGCAAATTTCTTGATTCCTTCTATCTTCCAAACGGTTGAAGTTGGAATCTTGAAATTTTGACAGAAGTTAGGTGTTTGAAAATAAGTATGAGTCATTTCAGAAAATATTTTTGTATCGCCTCGCGCTTCGGAGCTGTATGGCGTCAAAAACTAAAAAATTCCTTATTTTTAAGTACCTGTAACTTGAACAGCTGTCCAAATTTTTTTGAAGTAATGTACAAAAATTTAAGCTCCAACATTATATTTTTATTTCTATTAACAACTTTTCTTAATAATATAGGGTTATCTTAAAATTGACGAAAGTGTGACTTCATTTTTCTAACAAATTTTTTTAACGATATTTTTGCATTTTTTTTATTCGATAATTTGAAATTTATGAGGATTATAATGCGTAGTACAAAAACAAATTAAATAAAAAATATAACGGTTGATTGGAGAATTTATATTTATATGATATTAGTATACATATTTACATAACTCATGTTTATTTACATATCGTATATGTCACTGATGAATGAATGATATATAATACATATGTATAGTATAAATTATTATACATTTGCCGCTTTGTATTAAATTGTACTATAGATACATATTTGGAAAAGTTTTGGATTGTTAATCGTTAAGTGGAAGGTTAGAATCTGCTTTTGACGAATGTATAAACATATAGTTTGAATATATATAATTGAATATATAATTTGGGCGTATTGAAGAAATCTACATGCAATTTTCCCATTAATTCTACTACTGTAGAATTCTTATATGATTTTTGTCTTGATTTAGAACCAGAATTGTTAAAATCATTTACATTCGGTTTATCCAATTCCCAACCAGATGCTTCCTGATGTGTTTAACTGGAATTTCTACCATAATTTAGTAAAGTAGTTATGTATGCTTTATAATGGTATAAGGAATCTAAAGGAGTGATGTTTTTTCCGTTTAGACTTAGATTACATTGTTTAGTTAAAGAGTGTAATAAATTATTTAAAACACTGGGCTGCGGAACTGCCTTTGCTTTAGTTCCGATTCCTATTTTATCGTTTTCACTCCAAACCGATCCATCTTTTTTTAATATTTGAACTTTAAACTTTATATAGGTACTGGATAATCGATATGTATCTCCCTTTCCAAGCGAAACAAATTCAATAATTGACGGTGATGCCTCTAAAGAAGCTAAAGGATTGTATGCTACCTCTTTTGAACGCAAGATACTTGTTTGTACGGGTAACGACGCAAAAAGATCATGTTCAGATTTCGTACATTCCATTTTTAATTAAATATGGCGGAGGTTTTACTTTGCTTTTTTCGTCGTTTCGACTTCAAATGTGTCTTTTTAGAAACTGATAGTCTTTTAATAGCTCTTTGTATTTTTATAGTTCTTCGTCTTCCACCATACATCGAATGCAGTTGGTTAACTACTGATTTCCGTAAATTTTTTATACCGCCTTTGCTTTGATCAATTACAGCTTCTTTTATGTTTGAACCAGATGCTATATCATTAAAAATATTTTTACTTGTGTTTGCAGCCTCTTTTTTAATTAAGTCCCAACCTGATGTAAAAACTGGCTTGAAGTAAGAAATTAAACTTCCGAATATATTTCCAAAACCACGACCTCTTTGTAGAGCTGGATAAAATTGTAATAAAGGCCCAATATCGTTGATTCCTCCACCTACTTGAGAGGAATAATATCTCACGTAAGCTCTTTCCATGTTTAATATGATATCATATTTGAGTAGTAGTATTTATATTGTTTTTATGGCAATCAATGCCAACAATTTTTGTTGGATAGTAACTGGAAACAAAATTTATTCCATCGCTGTATTGGTTGCAAATTTTAGTCGCTATTGTTTCAAAACAATTTTTTTCTATAGGTATGTAATGGATATTTTCAAATTTAATATTTGTAGAATTTAATATTTCTACAATTTTCTATGTTGATAGCTCTCAATGCACGCACTTTGCTACGTCCAAAAACAGAAGATTGAACTATATCTGAATAAATAATCAACATTCTACTTAACTCATCTTTATTATTAGCAACAGCTAATTTGAATAGTTCAGGTAATTTTCATTTGAAATTTTTTATATTTTTTTCCTGCTGAAATAATTCAGTTTTTACATTATAACTCTGATTAACTTTTATATAGAAACTATTTTCATCAAAAGTCTGCGATATTCGAATTAAATCCCCTCTTGTAAACTTTTACCTTTTACTAAACTTTCACCGTTAAAATCTAAATTTACCAAAAAAATGAACTTTTTTGCTCTATTGTTCGCGAAAAAAAATTTTTTAAATTTTTTTCATACAAAAATCGACATTTTTGTTCTGAAAATAATGGTCGGCTGACATTTTAATGTAATAAGAAAGAAAGGGTTGTACAAACAATATTTAGGTAATTGTAAAAAACTCAAATTTACATAAAATAAAAAATTATTGACATCTTTATATTAAAAACGTAAATAAATTATTTTAAACTTTTTTAAATGATAAAATAAACATATTTTATAATTTATTTCAATGTTCAATTGATTCTAAACGTAACTGCCAACATTTTTAGTAATTTTTATAATATGTAAATGCAAAATTTTTATTTTATACAAAAAATTAAAATTTTGACAGTATGTATATTGAAAATGTAAAATTTATATTTTGACATTTTTATATTGAAAATGTAAAATTATTAACTCTCTTATATGAAAATAATATTTTTTATAGTTGGGGGCTGCCACTCTCAAACCCCCGCTAACAATTTAAGAAATCCTCTTTTTAAATTCGGCAAGCATCTATTGATATTATTTTTAGAAAGAAATTGTTAGAAATCAAAAAATTAAAAGTTAAGTAAATTTAAAAAATTAAGTCGGTAAGTAAATGCATACGGCAAGAATAAATTTATACATTTTTTGCTTGCATGAAATCAAAAAAAAATAAATGTTTTTAATCTGACTCTAAAATAAAAATTTTTAGTATGTCAACTCTGCATATTCAAAATTTTTAGTATGTCAATATATTATTAATAATATTTATCATATTATTAATATCATACAAAAAAAAAAATTAAAATTTCAATTCTAGTATATACATATGTATATAAAAAAAATTATTATGTTAATAATTTTCATAAATTTGTTATTTTATGTAAATTTTTTGTACAACCCTTTTGAATTATCATTTAAAAGAAAATTTTCTAAATTATTTTAAAGAATTGCACTATGACAACGCCTTTCAAAAATGCTTTAGCATTGGAAAATCATGGGGCCATTTACATAAATATTATTTTCATATTGGATCGTCTATATGAAAAATTAGAAAAGTTCAAAATGAAAAATAAATAAAAAACGAGGAAGAATACAGTTGCCTTTGTCAACTCTTAGATACCCGTAGGAAACGTTAGTATGTTATGTTTTAATATTTTAGTATTTTAAAATAATTTGGGTGAATTTTATAATTTCTAGAACTATGGGTTGTACATATATTCAAACTATATGTTTATATGTACATTCTTCAAAATCAGATTTAACCTTCCACATAACGATTATCAATCCAAAACTTTTTCAAATATTCTATAGTACCATTTAATACTAAGCGGTAAATGTATATTAAATTTACTAAGTACAAAACAGTAAATATAATTTTAAATATTATATTATATTATATTTCAATATTCGATTGACAAAATAATTTCTTATAAGTACAATAAAATACATATATGTATGTAAATACGGCGCTATATAATGCACATATATACTCTTATCATTCACTCACTAGTGACATATACGATATGTAAATAAACATGATATTATATAACTATATATATATATCAATATCATATAAATAAAAATTCTTCAAGCAACCGTTATGTTGTTTATTTATTTACATTTTTTTGTACTACGCATTATATCCTCAACAATTTCAAATTATCGAGTAAAACAAATGCAAAAAATTTGTTGAAGAAATTTGTTAGAAAATTTGAAAAAATCAAGTAACACTTTCGCCAATTATAAAGTAACCCTCTATTATTAAAAAAAATTGTTAACAGAAATAAGAGTATAATGTTGAAGCTTTAATTTTTGTGTATTACTTAAAAAAAATTTTAACAGGTGTTAAAGTTACAGGTGTTTAAAAATAGAAAATTTTCAATTTTTGACCCCTTACAGCTTCTAAGCGGGGCGTGATACAAAAAAAATTTCTGAAATGACTCATACTTATTTTCAAAGATCTAATTTCTGTCAAAATTTCAAGTTTCCAACTTAAACCGTTTAAAAGATAGAAGGGTGAAAGGATTTTCCAAAATTTGAGTTTTGCATAACGGTAAATTAAGACACCGTATACCACAAATATATATTTATTGTGTATATAATTTTAAAGCTAATAAAAGTAGTAATTGTGTGGCGTTTTCAAAATGAAGATATATTTTATACAACTTGTGCTATAACAATTAAAATATAGAGCTTTTTTGAACCTTTGGGGAGCTGTAGCTCCGTAACGGGTTGGGCTACAAAAAAAAGTTATTAAAAATAAAATTAATATTTTTGTAAAATCTATCAGCAGTAAAAATTTCATAGCTCTATTTCAAAAAAAAATGTGGGGATCTAAAAGTTAGGTGTTCGAGAGCTACTCTAAGTTATGGTCCAAACTCAACCAAACAAAACAGGGAACCTACAAATTACTCCCAAAATATTTTGGGTAAATTTCAAGGTTCTAGCTTTCTTAGTTTTTGAGTTAGCGTGCTGACGGACGGAAGGACATGGCTCAAACGTCTTAGAATTTTTTTCTGATCCGATCCATACCTTTGAAGGTATATCTAGCTCGCTTATTTCGAGGTATTACAAACGGAGGAGTAATTTTATTATACCCGATCCTATCGTACAGGTATAATAAGCTGTGGAAATAAAAAAAGGACATTTGGTAATTAAAACGAGGAAGAATACAGTTGCCTTTGTCAACTCTTAGATACCCGTACGAACCGTTAGTAAGCTAACACAGCTAACAGCTTACAATATTATTTTTTTAATATTTTAGTATTTTAAAATAATTTGGGTGAATTTTATAATTTCTGAAACTATGGGTTGTACATATATTCAAACTATATGTTTTATATGTACATTCTTCAAAAGCAGATTCTAACCTTCCACATAACGATTATCAATCCAAAACTTTTTCAAATATTCTATAGTACCATTTAATACTAAGCGGTAAATTTATATTAAATTTACTTAGTACAAAATAGTAAATATAATTTTAAATATTATATTATATTTAAATATTCCATTGACAGAATAATTTCTATAAGTACAATAAAATACATATGTGTATGTAAATACAGCGCTATATAATATACATCTATACTCTTATCATTCATTCATCAGTGACATATACGATATGTAAATAAACATGATATTATATAAGTATGTATGTATAACAATATCATATAAATAAAAATTCTTCAAGCAACCGTTATGTTGTTTATTTCTTTACAATTTTTTGTACTACGCATTATATCCTCAACAATTTCAAATTATCGAGTAAAACAATATGCAAAAAATTCGTTAAAGAAATTTGTTAGAAAATTTGAAAAAACCAAGTAACACTTTCGTCAATTATAAAGTAACCCTATATTATTAAAAAAAGTTGTTGACAGAAATAAAAGTATAATGTTGAAGCTTTAATTTTTGTGAATTACTTCAAAATAATTTTAACAGGTGTTCAAGTTACAGGTATTTAAAAATAGAAAATTTTCAGTTTTTGACCCCTTACAGCTCCTAAACGGGGGGTGATACAAAAAAAATTTCTGAAATGACTCATACTTATTTTCAAAGATCTAACTTCTTTCAAAATTTCAAGTTTCCAACTTAAACCGTTTAAAATAAAATTAATAAAAATAAAATTAATAAAAGTAGTAATCATTGGGCGTTTTCAAAATGAAGATATACCTTATACAACTTGTGCTATAACAATTTAAATATGGAGCTTTTTTGAACCTTTGGGGAGCTGTAACTCCGTAACCGCTGGGGCTACAAAAAAAAGTTATTAAAAATAAAATTAATATTTTTGTGAGATCTATCAGCAGTTTAAATTTCATAGCTCTATTTCAAAAAAAATGTGGGGATCTAAAAGTTAGGTGTTCGAGAGCTACCCTAAGTTTTGGTCCAAACTCAACCAAAAACAAAAGGGAACCTATAAATTATTCCCAGAATATTTTGTTTAAATTTCAAGATTCTAGCTTTCTTAGTTTTTGAGTTAGCGGGCCACCGGACGGACGGACATGGCTCAAAAGTCTTAGAATTTTTTTCTGATCCGATCCATACCTTTGAAGGTATATCTAGCTCGTTTATTTCGAGGTGTTACAAACGGAGGAGTAATTTTATTATACCCGATCCTATCGTACGGGTATAAACATTAAAAAGAACCATTTGGGATAAAAAACAAAAAGATTGGAGCCGTGGTTTGGAATTTAATGCTTGAGTTACATGTCGTATATATTGTCCGAATTCAATTTTAAATGAAAAAAAAAATTGGTCTTGCGTTATTTGTAATTCGATATCTTATTTTTAATTCAATGACTTAATTTTAGTTTATTGTACGTACTTGAAAAGGAAATTTTGTAAGAATTTCATTTTAAATAAAAAATTTGGTCTTGCTTTGTTTGTAATTTGATCCTTTTTCATTTTATGACCTAATTTTAGTTTATTGTACTTTAAAATAAAATATTGCATTTTACTTAATAGCGGTCAACTAAATAAAAGAAAAGAAGAACAATCACAAAAAATTTATAATATCAAGTATGCTTAAATACTTGTAATTGATTAATATGATAGTAAGAGGAAGAATTATGAAAATTAATTTATTGATTAGACCTCCTAGAAATTACATTTTTTAAGATTTGTTTTGTTGGATATATGACACCCTCATCCTTAGGATTTTTGTACTCCTGGAAAATTTATTTAGTTTTAGTATTGGTTATTGATTATTTTTCTTTTTCTTCCTTTACTTTGTGGAATTACAAAAATGAATAAAATTAACAACTATAATTACTATAACAATTGTATTAGTATGAGTTAAATTATCATAAATTTTTCTTTTCTAATTAATTTCAACAATTTCTCTGTTGTTCTCTGATTGTTTTAAATTTAAAGTTTCAAGTTTAACAGTATTTTATATTTTTAATCGTTATATAATTAGGTATTACAATATTATGTTCGAATTTTTCGTTTTTATTAGAAAATTTAATGTTATCGATTTCGACATCACAATTATTAAAACAAATAATATAGTTTTTATTTAAAAGATAATTCATGTTGTTACAATTGTTTGTTAAATTTTTATTTTGGGCATTTTTTTATTAATATTACACCTTGATCCAATTCCATTATTTTAAAATTTTCTTCGATAGTTTTAGAACTGTTAATATGTGATTTAATAAAAAGATTTGATATACCGTTTGAGGTTGGTTTTAGTTTGTTTTTATATTTTTCCTGAGTAATATAATATGTTTTATTTTCAAATAAGATAATGGTGTTTATCGTGCTTACCGTACGGTGCGGTAAACGTAATAATAATTATTTACCTTACGGTTGCCTTCAATCGCAGAAAACGCGTGAATAAATATAATTCGAAAAAAAATAAAAATTAAATGACAAAGTGTCAAAAATTAATAAAAAATTTTTGTTTAGCATAGTTTCAATTGACATTTAAAAAATATAAGCTGTTTATTTTCATTTTTATATGTTCATTATACCCGTACGATAGGATCGGGTATAATAAAATTACTCCTCCGTTTGTAACACCTCGAAATAAGCGAGCTATATATACCTTCAAAGGTATGGATCAGATCAGAAAAAAAATTCTAAGACTTTTGAGCCATGTCGGTCCGTCCGTCCGTCCGTCCGTCCGTCAGCACGCTAACTCAAAAACTAAGAAAGCTACAATCTTGAAATTTACACAAAATATTTTGGGAGTAATTTGTAGGTTCCCTATTTTTTTTGGTTGAGTTTGGACCAAAACTTAGGGTAGCTCTCGAACACCTAACTTTTAGATCCCAACATTTTTTTGAAATAGAGCTATGAAATTTTAACTGCTGATAGATCTCACAAAAATATTAATTTTATTTTTAATAACTTTTTTTTGTAGCCCCACCCGTTACGGAGCTTCAGCTCCACAAAGGTTTGAAAAAGCTCTATATTTAAATTGTTATAGCACAAGTTGTATAAGATATATCTTAATTTTGAAAACGCCAAACGATTACTACTTTTATTAGCTTTAAAAGTATATATACAATAAATATATATTTGTGGCATACGGTGTCTTAATTTACCGTTATGCGAAACTCAAATTTTACAAAATTCTTTAAACCTTCTATCTTCTAAACGGTTTAAGTTGGAAACTTGAAATTTTGACAGAAGTTAGAAATTTTTTTTGTATCACCCTCCGTTTAGGAGCTGTAAGGGTTCAAAAACTGAAAATTTTCTATTTTTAAACACCTGTAACTTGAACACCTGTTAAAATTTTTTTGAAGTAATACACAAAAATTAAAGTTTCAACATTATACTTTTATTTCTGTCAACAACTTTTTTTAATAATATAGGGTTACTTTATAATTGACGAAAGTGTTCGGCTCCAATCTTTTTGTTTTTTATCCCAAATGGTTCTTTTTAATGTTTATACCCGTACGATAGGTCGGTTATAATAAAATTACTCCTCCGTTTGTAACACCTCGAAATAAGCGAGCTAGATATACCTTCAAAGGTATGGATCGGATCAGAAAAAAATTCTAAGACTTTTGAGCCATGTCCATCCGTCCGTCCGGTGGCCCGCTAACTCAAAAACTAAGAAAGCTAGAATCTTGAAATTTACATAAAATATTCTGGGAATAATTTGTAGGTTCCCTTTTTTTTTGGTTGAGTTTGGACCAAAACTTAGGGTAGCTCTCGAAAACCTAACTTTTAGATCCCCACATTTTTTTTGAAATAGAGCTATGCAATTTTAAATGCTGATAGATCTCACAAAAATATTAATTTTATTTTTAATAACTTTTTTTTGTAGCCCCAGCGGTTACGGAGTTACAGCTCCCCAAAGGTTCAAAAAAGCTCTATATTTAAATTGTTATAGCAGAAGTTGTATAAAATATATCTTCATTTTGAAAACGCCAAACGATTACTACTTTTATTAGCTTTAAAAGTATATATATAATAAATATATATTTGTGGTATACGGTGTCTTAATTTACCGTTATGCGAAACTCAAATTTTGCAAAATCTTTTCACCCTTCTATCTTCTAAACGGTTTAAGTTGGAAACTTGAAATTTTGACAGAAGTTAGATCTTTGAAAATAAGTATGAGTCATTTTAGAAATTTTTTTTGTATCACCCTCCGTTTAGGAGCTGTAAGGGGTCAAAAACTGAAAATTTTCTATTTTTAAACACCTGTAACTTGAACACCTGTTAAAATTATTTTAAAGTAATTCACAAAAATTAAATCTTCAACATTATACTTTTATTTCTGTCAACAACTTTTTTTAATAATATAGGGTTACTTTATAATTGACGAAAGTGTTACTTGGTTTTTTCAAATTTTCTAACAAATTTCTTTAACGAATTTTTTGCATTTTGTTTTACTCGATAATTTGAAATTGTTGAAGATATAATGCGTAGTACAAAAAATGTAAATAAATAAACAACATAACGGTTGCTTGAAGAATTTTTATTTATATGATATTGATTTACATACATACTTATATAATATCATGTTTATTCACATATCGTACATGTCACTAGTGAATATAGCGCCGTATTTACATACATATATGTATTTTATTGTACTTATAAGAAATTATTCTGTCAATGGAATATTTAAATATAATATAATATAATTAAAATTATATTTATTATTTTGTACTAAGTAAATTTAATATACATTTACCGCTTAGTATTAAATGGTACTATAGAATATTTGAAAAAGTTTTGGATTGATAATCGTTATGTGGAAGAATCTGCTTTTGAAGAATGTACATATAAACATATAGTTTGAATATATGTACAACCCATAGTTCTAGAAATTATAAAATTCACCCAAATTATTTTAAAATAATGAAATATTAAAAAAATAATATTGTAAGCAGAGTGACAGGCTGTGAACATACGGTTCGTACGGGTATCTAAGAGTTGAGAAAGGCAACTGTATTCTTCCTCGTTTCCATTCTTTTAACTATTATTATTATTATACCCTACACCTAAAGTATAGGGTATATTAACTTTGGTATGGTGTTTGTAACCACCAAAAGGAAGCGAGTTAGATATGGACATGTGTATCTATTCTGAATCAGGATCACCTCCCGAGTCGATTTAACGATGTCCGTCCGTCCGTTGGCACGATAACTCAAAAACTAATAAAGCTATCTTGATAAAATTTGTATAGTAGGTTACTAATTACAAAAGGAAGGCTAAGTTCGAATCTGGACAAAATCGGTCCATGGGTTCGCATTCTGGAAGCTTCCGAATGATTCCGGAGCAAACGAGATTATCTCCAAAACCAACAAAGATAGAATCTTTAAATTTTGTACAATGATGTTCCTTCCTATTTGATTTATGTCTCTGAAATTTAAGAGCATTTGGTCTAAGGGTTTGGATTTTGAAAACTTCCGAACGAGCACGAGAGAAAATGAGATTATCTCCAAAACCAATAATGATATAACCTTCAAATTTGACAGAGTTGTGTTCTTTCATGTTTAATTTAAGTCTCTAAAATTTGAGAGGATTTGGTCCATGGGTTTGGATTTTGGAAACTTCCAGACGAACACCAGAGCAAATGAGATTATCTCCAAAACCAATTAAGATATAACCTTCAAATTTGACAGAGTGGTGTTCTTTCATGTTTTATTTATGTCTCTAAAATTTGGTCCATGTGTTTGGATTTTGGAAGCTTCCGAACGAGCACCAGAGCAAATGAGATTATCTCCAAAACCAATAAAGATATAACGTTCAAATTGGACAGAGTGGTGTTCTTTTATGTTCTATTTGAGTCTCTAAAATTTGAGAGGATTTGGTCCATGGGTTCGGATTTTGGAAGCTTCCGAACGAGCCCCAGAGCAAACGAGATTACCTACAAAATCAACAAAGATAGAACCTTTAAATTTTGTACAATTATGTTCCTTTCCGTTCGATTTATGTCTCTGAAATTTAAGAGTGGACAAAAAAAGAAGAATATTTTGACACAAATATAAAAGAATTTGATGAAGAAAGTGGTCCTTATATTTCTGACGATATAGAAACTCCGATGGATATATTTTTGCAGGTTTTTCCTGATGAACTTATAAAGCATATTGTCTTCGAAACGAATATGCAAATCAGAAAGCTGGAGGCTCTAGTGAATTTTCAAAACTGACAAATTAGTATGAAATAAGGTCATTTCTAGCTAGCTATAAACTTTGGTTTGGATTTTGGAAACTTCCGAACGAGCACCAGAGAAAATGAGATTATCTCCAAAACCAATAATGATATAACCTTCAAATTTGACAGAGTTGTGTTCTTTCATGTTTAATTTAAGTCTCTAAAAGTTGAGAGGATTTGGTCCATGGGTTTGGATTTTGGAAACTTCCAAACGAACACCAGAGCAAATGAGATTATCTCCAAAACCAATTAAGATATAACCTTCAAATTTGACAGAGTGGTGTTCTTTTATGTTTAATTAAGGTCTCTAAAATTTGAGAGCATTTGGTTCATGGGTTTGGATTTTGGAAACTTCCGAACGAGCACCAGAGCAAATGGGATTATCTCCAAAACCAAAAAGATATAACCTTCAAATTTGACAGAGTGGTGTTCTTTCATGTTTTATTTATGTCTCTAAAATTTGGTCCATGTGTTTGGATTTTGGAAGCTTCCGAACGAGCACCAGAGCAAATGAGATTATCTCCAAACCAATAAAGATATAACGTTCAAATTTGACAGAGTGGTGTACTTTTATGTTCTATTTGAGTCTCTAAAATTTGAGAGGATTTGGTCCATGGGTTCGGATTTTGGAAGCTTCCGAACGAGCCCCAGAGCAAACGAGATTACCTACAAAATCAACAAAGATAGAACCTTTAAATTTTGTACAATTATGTTCCTTTCCGTTCGATTTATGTCTCTGAAATTTAAGAGGATTTGGTTAATGGGTTTGGATTTTGGAAGCTTCCGAACCAGCCCCAGAGAAAATGAGATTATCTCCAAAAACAACAAAGATATAACCTTTAAATTAGGCAGAATGGCGTTCCTTCATGTTTGATTTATGTTTCTGAAATTTGTGAGGATTTGCTCCATGGGTTCAAATCTTGGAAGCTTCCGGACGAGCCCCAGAGCAACCGAGTATATCTCCACAACCAACAAAGATAGAACTTTTATTTTTAGTACAAAGGTGTTCTGTTATGTTTCCTTTTCTGTAAAATTGGAAACTGACATTTGAAAGAATTTGAACCATGGGTTCGTATTTTAGAAACTTTCGGACAAGCACAAGAGCAACGAGCATATCTCCAAAACCAACAAAAGTAGAACCTTTAAATTTAGTACAATGGTGTTCTGGCATGTTTTCTCTATGTTCCTGAGATGGATTCGATGAATTGGAGTGGCAATTCGGGTACCTGACACACACCTCCCAAGGACTAACAATCTTCGAAATTAATAAAGATAGACTTAAAGTTTTTTACAAAGGTGTCAAGCATATCCCAAGAGGATGCCTCTTTTACGTTCCTGAAATTCGACTTGAATAAGACAGAAAAGGGAAGAAGTTCAAGCAGCTGCCAAAAAAACTTATGGATTTTTAATTTAATTCGAATTATTCAGGTGTAGGGTATTAATAAGTCGGTTGCATCGACTTACTGTTACATTTACTTGTTTTATTTATTATTTATTCTCAGATATACTTCATTATTAACAATTCATTACTTACTAAAACTTGTGATTACAATTAAAGAGAAAACAATGTTTTATATTCAAAAAAAATATATTTTAAAATAGTGTTAAACTTCTAAATAAAATTTATACTTAAACATAACATAGTCGCAATAGTAATGACCTCAATAACAAAGCACGTAGTATCAGACGAATCTTTAACAGAAAAACTTACATTATTGTATACAGTATTAATACAGCTATATGGATGAACGTACTTTTTATATTTAGATGAATGAAAGTAAATATCAGAATACATTCGATTTTGGATCTTTACATCAAAAAACATAACTTTTGTTTTGTCACTTATTACCAATTGAAGGTTTGAGAACCATGTTTTTAATAGTTCTAGATCATGGTTTATATCTGCTATTAGGTCTAAAGCACTATTAGCACCATACGCTAAGGCCAAATCGTCAGCAAAAGCTGTTGGTACACCCTTAAAATTTAAGCTTAACAACAAGTTAATGTATACCAAAAAAAGAGTAGGCCCTAAAACAAAGCTTTGGGAGACCCAAGACTAACATATTTTGCATTGCTAACCCTTTGTTCCCTTGTGGTTACCCAGCGAAACCACCCAATCAAATGTATATTTCTATTTCCCGTGTGGTATTTAAAATAAACCACATATTTATATTCAAAAATAATCAACATAGTAGCCGTTTTTTTTTCTCATTTTTAAAATTTTGTGAAAAGATTTGTCATTTGATTACGTTGTGTTGTTGCATTTACAAATTGAAATTTGAAAATTAAAGTGAATTTAAAAAATTTAATAATTGTGAAAATAATTAAAATGAGTGGTACGTATTTATAATTTTTTTAAGTTTTTTAATCGTTTTATCAAAAAAAACCAACTGATTTTTAAAAATTAGCATAAAACTAGACTTTTATAAAAATTTGTATGTGGTTTTGATATGTAGCCACCAGGAAATAAATTTTTTTTTTTTGTTAAATAGAAAAAAAAAATTCCTTTACGGTTGCGGAACTAGAGCGAATGACTGTCGCTGAATTTGAAATAATGTTTGAAGATATTCCATCTGATATCGAATCAGATATTGGGGATGGTTGCGATTCAGACGAATATGCTGAATACGTTGGAGATGCGAATAATAATAACAATTTGCAAACAGAAATGATGATAATTTTGATGATGTTGACAATATTCCTTTGTCCACTATACAGATAACTGAGTGGACAAAAAAAGAAGAATATTTTGACACAAATATAAAAGAATTTGATGAAGAAAGTGGTCCTTATATTTCTGACGATATAGAGACTCCGATGGATATATTTTTGCAGGTTTTTCCTGATCAACTTATAAAGCATATTGTCTTCGAAACGAATTTATATGCAAATCAGAAAGCTGGAGGCTCTAGTGCATTTTCAAAACTGACAAATTAGTATGAAATAAGGTCATTTCTAGCTATAAACTTACTAATGGGAATTAAGAAACTTCCAAGTTATGGCGATTATTGGTCTTCGAAACCTGAGTTGCGTGATACTTACATAAGTTCTATTATGTCCAGAGATCGCTTTGCATGGTTTTTGAGTCATATTCACCTTAATGATAATTCGAAAACTCCAAAAGAACTGATGAAAATTTTGATAAGCTATACAAAGTACGTCCGCTTATAGAACAACTTTCTAAAACCTTTTCTACTTTGTATAAACAATCAAAACAGGCTATAATCGATGATTAAATTCAAAGGTCGCAGTAGCTTCAAACAATATATGCCAATTAAACGTGGATATAAGGTATGGGTTCGAGCAGATCAGTCTGGTTTCGTTTCTCAGTTCCAGGTTTATACTGGAAAAATTGGCCAAGTTACAGAGCAAAATTTAGGGGCAAGAGTCATAAAACATCTTAGCAAAGATCTAATAGGAAATGGCCACCACTTATATTTTGATAATTACTTCAACACAGTGAATTTACTAAAAGACTTAAAACTTAATAAAATCTATGCTTGTGGAACAATTCGTAAAGGCAGGAAAAATTTGCCCATAGATGTAGTCGATGATAAAAAATTAAGTAGAGGCCAGTATGACTGGCTTCTTAGTAAGGACAGCTTAGCATATATAAAATGGAAGGACAACAAAGCTGTACATTTTTTAAGCAATTTTCATAATCCTTCGAAATGTGCAACAACTATCCGGAAAAAAAAGGATGAGTCGCATTTAGAAATTTCGTGTCCCGAAATTGTAGTAGATTACAACAAGCATATGGGATACGTAGATAAAGCTGATATGCTGAAATCTTGCTACGAAATTGACCGCAAGTCGAAAAAATGGTGGCATCGAATAATGTGGCATTTTTTAAAGTAAGTTTGGTGAACTCCTACATACTATTTTGGTTAACTCCTACAAAGGACGTTCACAAGGAACTACACTATCCTTAAAAGAGTTTCGAATTGCAGTTTGTACAGGACTTATTGGAGCTTCAAGTATTCTTAAAAGAGGTCGGAAATCTCAAACTATGGAAGTAGAACATTTTAAACGTCACCAACTTTCATTCTTTGCCAAATGGAACTTAAGTAGGATTTAAACCATTTATATGTACTTCCTCTGAAGCCAATGTTGTGAAGCTTCGACAGAAGTATATTATGGTTTACCGCGTCAAACGCTTTGGAAATGTCAACAAATAAGCCCGTAAATCCTTTCTTTTCAATATTTTCATATATTCCAGAGCAGAAGTTTAACATGGCATCCTCTGCTGATGTACCTTGTACCTAAAACCATATTGCGATTCATTAAAGTAATGAATAAACAATTAAATGTCGTATGATGAAATTTTTGACTAGTATTTCATGATACGACATTTAATTGTTTTTTCAAATAATTTACTTACTCACGGTAAAAGTGAAATAGGTCTGCAGTTGTTAATTTCTTTTCTATCCGCTTTTTTAAAACGCAGAATTACTTGTGCACATTTAAGTGCTTGAGGAAATTCCCCCAGATGGAAACTTAAATTAATTATGTCAGTCAAAATATCAACGACATTTAACAACACATTTTTAAATAAAAAATTCGAAATTCCATCAGTACTTATTGAATCAGAGTTTATCAAAGAACTAATTAAATTACATAATTCTAATGATGCTAAAGGGTGAAAAAAAAAACTATTCACTTGCAAAACTTCAGTCGGGTTATAGGCTACGGTGACTAAATTATCTTGAGAGATCATAGTGTGAGCAATAGAGACAAAAAAATCATTAAATTTATTAAATATTACTGTGCTATCACTAATCATATTAGCACCATCACTTAAAATGATATCATTATTATTGGACCTCGTGCTTTTGTTTAAAATATTGTTAACTACTTTTCATTCACCTTTTATGTTATTCCTACATTTATATAATTCATTTTTATAATACATATACATTTAGGTATTTCACACTTAATAATTTTACAAAGTGTTTTATATACACATTTTTATTTACACATTTTTACCTTAGCCTATTTTTCCTATTAATTTTATTTAGTAAGTACATATTAATCCAAGGTTTAAGCCTTTTCAAGTTTCTTTTAATATGAATATAAGTAGTAAAATTATTTTTATGCTTCTTAATAATGATAAGAAATTCATTGTATGCATCAGATGGACTACATTGATAATAAATCTCATCCCAAAATTCAAATCGAAGAGCTTGGTTTAACTTAAAAATATCTATTTTATATTTGTCCATCAAAGGGAAACGTAAGTCTTTTACTTTGAAGTAGATTTGTTATTAATAAGTATGTCATACAGTGGTCAGTTATTTGAAAATTAAAAAGTCCACCATTAACATTACCAACATTATATAGCAAACGAACATATACATGATCCAAACATTTTCCAGAGAAAGGTCTGGCAGTATTATTGACTACAAAACTTAAACCATGAGCAGCTAAAAGTGTCATATGGTTGTATACTATACAGAATTTTCTAAAATGTCAAAATTAATATCATCAACAATAATTAGATTTTTACTTTTGATTTTATCCAATATTATAGAAAGATCATTTTGAAAGACAGAAAAACTTATATTATGTAGCCTGTAAACACAAAGAAAAGAGAAATAAAATCTATTAATTTTACAGTGAATTAATATCAAGTCAGTACCATCATAATTCAAAATTTATATTGTGCAATCATACTCTTGCTTAACATAATAACCAACACCGTCGGCCGCATAATTTTTATTTGTTTTAACGTATAAATTATGATGTTATTTACTCTCATATAATCCAGATCTTTTGGATTTATTTTAACACAAGTGCAATGAAAGAGAGATTTGCATACCGTACAATCAGTTTTCGATGAATCTTGCCGCTCAATTTTTTTATAGCATTTTATGCATATCATCTTCTTTATTTATTTTAATATTTTCAAAAAGTATGTAATTTAATTTAAAAAAGGAGAAAGTTCAAATATTTTTTTTTTTAATTATTTTTCAATTCTTAGATTTTAAGTTATAAGTTCTTTGCTTTAAATTAGAAGTTTCAGAAACGTGCGCACTCCACGACGATTCTAAACTGACCTATGTGGCCTAACTCTCTATGTGGTGGTGGTCCTATACTATTTAATTCTTTAGTTGTTCCTTACGAAAAAATTCAAATATCCCTTGGGGCTCGGCTTGAATATCCCCCACCAATATTAGCATTTTCTTTCATTATTCTGATTAAGCTTTCATATTGGTCGTGATTTGTTACTTTTTTCCTATAACATAAATAAATAAAATAATTTTTAAACTTTAAACATTTTGGAAATATTTAGATTTTTTTTTTTTATTTAAACTTCACCGACCACCGCAAAATCTTTTTTTAATTTTAAACTTCCGCGTATGACTCACCAGCGCAAATAAATTTCAACGTTTGACTTTTATTTTACAAACTGTTGCCGTTTTTTTTCTTACGTTTGCAGTTTTCGTGAATTGCGTTATCCACGATATCAATTTTGTACGTTTGCCGTTTTTTTCACGGTTCACGGATGGTTATACCAAATTCTGATTGCGGTAACCACGATAAGGCCCAATATCAGAATTTGGTATATCAAATTGGTTCGAATTTTGGATTTGGCAATGCAAATATTTTATATTTAGTAGCATTTTCTTTACTTAGTATTTGTATTTCCAGTATAAATATTAATTTTTTACTATTTCTTGTTGTTACTAAACTCCTAAGTTCTTGAATTTTGAAAATATCTATGTTATAAAAATCTATTTCTTCTGGTGTTAGAATGGATCTCTACTCATTATTTGATGTTCAGCGAATATAATATTTTCTTGAATTTTCTCGACTTCTTTATTTAGAAGATTAATGTTAGTAATTATTTGGAAGTATTGTAATTGTTTACTTATATTTTTATTTTCCATTGAAACACTATTTAGAAGTTTTTCAATTTTTATGTGGTTATTAACAGTTTTTTTCAGGATTTCAATATTATTATTTAATTTTATTTGTTCGTTATGATTAATAATTAAATTATGAGTATTTTGTTCAAGGATTTTTAGATTCTTCTATTTCAACTTTATCATCTTCCTCCATTATACCAAATATCCATTTCAAAAATGAAGCACCAATATTAGCGAATGCTCTTTTATGTCTATAGGGAATTAAGGTCTTGAAGGTATGTTCTAATTTGTTAATTTTATCTTTCAACGTTTTTAAAATGATTTCGTCTTCTGGAATTTTAAATGAATTTTTTATATTACCTTTTATCATATTTATTGTATAATCAATTTCATCTAATTCATTAACATAAAGGATTTTAGTATAGCTATCAATAATTGGAGTTTTCTCTTGTTGGATTAAAGAATACCCGGATTCAGTTTATAATTTTTCTATGTTAATTCAGCTGTATTTAGAATTATAATAAGTAAAAAAATCTGAATAATGATTTTAATGGCAGTTGTTATTTGTTGAGTTGCCTGAAATGAATTTATATTTTCTTTTAACTCTTGTTGGGTGAATGTTTTTATTTTTAAAATCAGTAATTTTATTGTTTATCTTCTTAATTTTAATTTTCTTATATTTATGCTGTTCTTTATACCGTACGATTGCAGGGTTTTGTATCAGTGTCTCGCTGTCATTAGGTATTTCAAAATTTTTTTTTATTTTTGTTTAATTTGGAAATAATTTTCTCTTTTTTATGTAATAATCTGTCCTTGATTTCCTGTAAACTGAAAACTTTATTCTTGGTAAAGGGCCTAACTTCAGTTACAGAACGTAGTGTATTATTACAAGCTTCAATAGCTTTTAATATACAACTTTCAGTATTAAGGTTAGCATCGATTAATGTTAAAATCCTAATATGTTCTGTGATGGTTCCGTGGGCTCTTTCTATATCAGAATTATCTGTATGACTTTTAGGAGAGGTAAAGTGTAATTCTGTATTTTCTACTCTACAAAACTCTTTAAGATTTAAACTATTGAATTCATTGTCAAATACAAATGTTTTTGGTTTATCGTAATCTTAAAGCTTGAATTATGGTAATGCTATATCTATCATTTAGTTTAATTATTGTATTTATATCAATATCTATGATTTATTTAATTATTGTATTGTAAAAAAAGCTCCAAAAGTTCCATTTGCATTAATGCCCCACGGGCTGGCAAACATGTAACATGTTTATTTCGTATCATTTTGTTTGCGAAAGTTGCTTAGATTTAAACTAGCCTATTCATATTCTTAAAGCGAGTTGATGGTTTACTTAAATGATATTTAAAGAGACTACCAAGGTTGCACGGCCAAAGCAGTGGATGCTCTAAAAAGCAATTCGGTATGCTTTAACGATATAGCCAAAAGCTACGATACCTTTAATCAAGTATTATGCAGTTTGCTTTTTGACCGAAAAAAATATTTAAGGAAGACATTAACAGATCTGGTTAATGATCTGAAAAATGAACTTCTTTCGGCAACATCAAAAGAGCTGGTTGGAATTGGAGAAGTAGTTGAGCATATGAAGGACGATTTAAATCGAATGAACTTATCCCTTCACGCTATGGGTTCAGAGAAACAATTACCTAATCATAGCCAGACGGAAATTCAATGCGATGTGAGTGAGTTAATTAAACAACAGTTTGATAAATTAAATAAACCATTCATAGTTTATAAAGACGTATTTATCCAAATTGACAATATCACACCTTGCACAAAAGTAAAGAGCAAAATAAATTAACAAAAACTGGAGTTAATGCTACAATAGTCCCAGTAGCTACAAAAAAGCCTTATTTTTCTCTTTGCATTACAAGGTTAAATTGCAAAACTATAGAAAAGAGCCTTGAGTGCTTTATTAAACAAAAATTTAAATGTAATATTGCAGTATGTAAAAAGGTAACTCCCAAAAATATCCGGAATCCGAAATACTTGTCGTTTAAGGTGCACATTCCTGAAAACATGATCATGAAGGTGAAAAAACTTAAATTTTGGAATAAGGAGACCACAATTACAAAATTCCGGGATATTACAGTTAAAGATGCGAAAAGCAATTTAGATAATAATTTAAATATTAATGATAATAGTAATAAAAAAAATAATATTAAAAGTAATAAAATCAATAAAAATAAAAATAGGAGTAATAATAATAATAAAAATATTCCTAGTAATAATATAAAAATAACATCTAAAAATAATAAGATTGTTTCTGATAATAATAATTCTAATTCTAGCTTTAACGTTAGTAATTTAACTGTTCATCCTAATAATAGTTCAACCCTTGACAAGTCATTAAACTCTAACACAACAGACACAAGTAATTTCTTAATCATAGTAAACACTAACGCAGACACTTACACTATTTCAAACATAAATCAGAACAACAAATCTCATAACCACAATACTATTCAGAACAGTAATAAGAATATAAACGCTTTTAATACTGCACCATTAACTAAAGATCCTGAAATTACCAATTCTGATAGTGTTACAATGATTAAACCTCCTCCTTCTTCCTCAACTTCACCAAATGCTCCGTCTACTTCTAAATTCTCAAACTTTGTTCAAGAAACTCTTCAACCTTCAATTATTAACCCGCTTTTACCACCGATAATAGGAATGACACAACAATCTCTTGTCAACAACGACTATACATTCGCTCTTTCTAGGATATACAGTCGCTATGTAGGATATACAGTCGACTAAACAGTCGCTCTTTGAAGATATAAAGTCTATAACATGGTCAGATTATATTTGTCATACTTGTTTAATGATAAATATAATACTGTGTTGGAAGATAAGACCAGAACAAGTATAAAAGTTTTAATTGATAACGAAAGCTTACCAACCGAATACAAAGAATTACATAAATTATGTATAAAATTTCACGAAACTAAAGATATATCTTCCAAAGATGTCTCAGACGACTTAAAGGCATACCGCAGTCTTTGTAATAGTAATTATTACAATCACTTACAAGTTTCGAATGATAATTATAATAAATTTTTTCGTGCCAATAAATCACTTAAAAAAGATCTCTACGTCTTTGATAGATTTTTCAATTTTGTTAAATTTATCAATATATCAAGTCTTACTTAATTCAATAAATTTAAATTTTGATGTATTTGCATTAACCGAAACTTGGCTAAATTCTTCTATTAACAATCTTGAGCTTTCCGATAGCTGATATTCGGTTTTTAGAAAAGATAGATATGCTAAACCTAATGTATCTAATAGTTACATTCCTAAAGGGGGGAGTATTGATTGCCTTCAATAACTCTTTTAATGCAAATAAAATTCCTATTTCTAACGCAGACGGTCTTGAAATAATATGTCTGAATATAAAATTTTCAAACAAAAATGAAAATATTGTTAACATATACATTCCACCTTCTTCGAATTTAAGGTTTTGCTGTAATTCAGGTCCTAATGATGAGTTAATTTTATATGGAGATTTTAATCTCTTTAATATAACATGGATTAATCATGAGGAAGAATCTTTTTTGATTCCTGATTCTTGGGATTCCTGATTCTTCAGACCAATTCACAAAAAGAATGCTAAAAATGAAATTACTAACTGTCGTCCGATAGCCAAATTATCTTCAATTCCAAAATTATTTGAACTAATTATTACGGATTCAATTTATAATCACTGTTCTAATCTTTTAATAGATAACCAACATGGTTTTGTAAAACAAAAATCCACTGTGACAAACCTGTTGAAACAACGTCCCTCCTCCTCAATAACATGGGAGAAAGTTTTCTAACAGATGTTGTTTATACTGATTTTAGTAAAGCATTTGATCTATTGCCACATAGTATTATATTACTAAAACTAAAAAAATATGGCTTCCCAGAGTTTTTCCTTAAGTGGATATGTTCTTATTTGTGTGATAGCTCCTATAGTGTTATATTCAAAAATGTGATTTCAGAACCATTCGTAGCAAATTCCGGTGTTCACAAGGTAGTCATCTTGGTCCTTTACTTTTTATTTTATCTGTAAATGATGGTACTTCTATCATTTCTAATTGTGAGCTTCAAGTTTGCGCTAATGATATGAAAATCTTTAAAGAGATTACATCTAATAAGGACGCCGTCCTTATGCAGAATGATCTTCAAATCTTTAACAATTGGTGTGTTAATAATTGTCTACTACTTAATGTAAATAAATACGCATTGTTATCTTAGTCATCGTTCTAGTCCTATTTATTTCAACTATAATTTAGATGGTGTTAGTTTACCTAAAGTTACCTCAATACAAGATTTACGTATGTATTTTGATTCCCAACTTTCAAACTTTCGCTTTAAAATTCATTATAATAATATTATAAATAAAGCTAATTCATTATTGGGGTTAGTTAAACGTTCTTCTAAGGAATTTTCAGATCCCTATGTTCTTAAATCGTTGTACACTTGTCTTGTAAAATCGAACCTGGAATATGCTAGTCAGGTTTGTTCTCCATTTTATATGGTACACATTGATAGGATCGAGACAGTACAGAAAAACTTTCTTAGATTTGCCTTACACCACTTACCATGGTCAAATCCTATTATTTTGCCACCATATAAACAAAGGCTAAAGTTAATTGATGTGTGTACTTTAAGTTTTAGACGGGAGGTTTCTGATGTTATTTTCATTACAGAGATTGTCAAGGGTTATGTTAAATCTACTTTAATTTCTAGTAAAATTAATATTAGAAATCTTCAACGCCTTCGTTCTTGCAATTTATTTAAAACCTATAATCATAGGACTAATTATGGCAAATCTGAACCTATTAATAGGATGCTTATTATAGGTAGCAAACATAAACTTAATATTGACTTTACACTTTTAAAACATTCCCAAAATCAAAAATTAAACAATCGCTATTAATATTAAGATTTTTTTTGTTGTTTTTGTTTTCTTGTTGTACTGAATTTTTAATTTTAATCTTAGTTTTAAGTTTATTTATACTTAACAATTATGAAATTTTTATTATGGCTTTTATTGTATAATTTACTAGTTATTATATATTATTATAAATTTTGTGTAAACTGTTTGTGCTAAGTAGTATAAATAAATAAATATTGATAAGTGTTTTGTAAATTTATCTATTGTTGTTAAAAGAACTTCTTTTTTTAAATAATGGATGTCACCGTGAATTATTTCATTCTGTTCAGAAGGTGTTGCAGATATATTTAAATTATATTGATTAGGTTTAATAGTAAATATATGACGGTTCAAATAGCGGAGTTTTTAAACGGCAAACTACGAGTAAATGATTTGTGTGTTTGATATTTTTCAAGACCATGTGGAGAGGAGCAAAACAATGACGCTGCGGCTTCAACGGAGTTTTTAAGCGGCAAAGTATAAGTAAAAGGCTTATGTATTTGATATTTTAAATTTATTTAAAGATTTATTTTTATTAATCAAAGTTTTATTGATTTTGGAACTTAAGTTTAAACTTGATTTAATGTTTATATAAAAAATTTTAAAAAGTTTTTAAAGCTGGATTAAAAATTGTTAATTATTATTATCTTTGACAAGCTTAATCCTTTTTATTATTAAAAAATTTTCTTGATTATGAAACTTAAGTTTAAAGTTTATTTAAAGTTTATACAAAAAGTTTTTATAGCTGGATTAAAAATTGCTGAATTATTACGATATTTGGAAAGCTTTAAAATTGCTAAATATTTATATAAATTCAACCACTTCAATATGAAAAGTTTTTAAAGTTTGGTTTGAATACTTCATTAAAAAGTGGTTTTAATAGCTTGATTTAAGATTAGTGAATTATTATGATCTTTGAGAAGCTTTATAGTTAAATTAAAAGTGCCAAATATTTTAAATTAGAGTGAAGATATGAACAGTTTTTTTAAGTTTGGTTATGATAAATCTAAGCATTCTTAATACTGTAAAACTTGGGTTCAAAAAGTTATTTTTATAATTAAAAAACAGTTTGCATAAAGTCTACAAGTTTCATAAAGTTTACAATAATTACAATAAAGTTTATATAAATTAATTTAATTTACAATGACCCCATGGAAGAGTACGCATTTTATCATGTGATGTATATCTCTTATTATCTAAACAACTTAAAGCTATTTTATTTAAGTTTTGGGTGTAAATTACATGTAAATATGATTTAAAATTGTTCATTTCTCTATATATAATTTCATTTTTTAATAGACAGTCTTTATAATTATTTAAATTTTGGTCATTTACAACATATTTTTTCACACCTTTTGTCTTTTTACCTGATCACCCTGAAACGACTCAAAGTAATACATTTTTGATCTTAAACCAATAAATTCATAAACAATTCTATGGTTGAATTCATCTTTAAATAATCCAAATTTTTTTTTATTTAACAAAGGGAGTTTATATGGATTTTCAGGAGTATAATCAGAAGTATCAAAATGTATGGCTAAATCTTTATGTATATCAGAATAAAAATCATCTGTTTGTATAGTATAAATGAAACTGTCGGTATCAGTATAATTTAAAGAAACTCTATTACCATAATTTGGTTTAATATAATTATAGTGAAAATCATATATTAGAATTTTTAATTGTTCTAACACGCAGAAACCTAAATATATCGGTTTGTTATACAGAACTGGGGATTTATTCAGTTACATTGCAATTAAATTTTCAGTAAATCTAGATGAACTATGGTAATTAGTAGGTTTTACTATTAGAGCACGAGCACCCAAATGTCTCCCTTCACTTCCCCATGAAGTGGCTATTTTCACATCGACTCTCTTGTCGATATTCTCCTCCTCAACCTAGCTGTGAGGGAATAATTGGGGAATAAAATATATCCCATAACAAATAATTAAATATAGTCACTCACTTTATATGAATAACTATGTATCCCAATAAAAATATCTAGAAGTATAAAAATAACAATTAGTAATAAATAATATAAATAATTTACCTATATTCAATCTATAACCATGTTCCAGAAAAAACCATAATATAATAATTTAATTTAATTTTTGATTTTTTTTTTGTTTTTTTTATAAGTTAAGTTAAGCACCCTGTAATCACATTCCATGTGTTTGTTTTCTTTTTTTGTGTATTATATCATTTAAAAAAAAATAATTGTAGTCATATAATATGTACATACCTTGCTTGGTATTTGTAATACAATAAAATAATAATAAATATAAACAATAATTATTATTATCAATATGTCAGCTGTAAAAAGAAATCAATTTTGACATTATCTAACATCAAAGGTAGGGTTAGGAAAAAAAAACTTTTCGCAAAAGACATCAGGCGGAAAAATTTCGCAACAACATCAGATGGAATAAGCTGATATCTGGCGGAAAAGTTGACGTCGTCTTCACCACTAAGGCGGATTTACATGAGGAATATTCAATGTTAGAGATAAGAACAAATGACATCGCCTCCCTATTAGGCGTTATGTAAGAAAAAAAAAACAAAATAGGCAACTTCTACAGTAGACCAATCTCCTACTTAGAAAGAATAAGCGGATTAAAGAAACTGAAATTAGGCAAATCGGATAAAATAGGCAAGATAACACGGCAACAATCTTCGGCGCTCGAACTATGACTAGAATTGCACAATGGAATGTCTGAACAATGCGAGAAACATCAAGGCTTGCCCAAATAGAAAGACAAATTGCAGAATATAGAGTACAAATTATGGGTTTAAGTGAAATTAGATGGAATGGGAATGGCGAAATAGTTATCACGGCAAATGGAAACACGCTGTTGTATAGCGGTAAAGAAGTAGGTGCAACAAACGGTGTGGGAATAATAATAGCTACAAGCATGCGTAACTCCCTGCATAGCTGGAAAGCCGTATTAGGTAGGATTATTACAGCCCGTTTCCGATGTAAAATTAGAAATACCTCCCTAGTACAAAGTTATGCACCAACAGAAGATGCCGATGATATAACGAAAGGCGAGTTCTACGAACAGCTCACCTATACTCTCAACACTATCCGGAAAGGCGAAATCTTAATTCTAATGGGCGATTTAAATGCGAGATTCTGGGTGAAAACATAATGCGAAAACATGGATGCGGAATAAGGAACAAAAACGGAGAAAGACTTATCGAGGCATGTCAAACGTTTCAACTGACCATTGGCGGCACTATCTTCTCCCATAAGGAAATTTATAAATACACGTGCACTTCACCAAATTGGAAAATACATAACCAAATAGATCACATATGTATAAGTAGAAGATGGAGAAGTTCGATGCTAGATGTGCGAAATAAAAGAGAAGCCGATATAGATAGCGATCACGAACTAATCATAAGCGACATCAGATTGAAATTCAAATGCGCCAAACAGAGTCATAACAGGAAACAACAGATAAATCTCCGGGGCCTTCAACAGCCTCACACCAATAGCAATATGACAACTACAATTCGAGAAAAATGCCTAAAAAACGAGCAATATTGGAATCAAGTTAGTTAAGCCGTCTATGAGATTGCGAGAAATAAACTCGGTACAAAGAAAAGAGAACAAGCACTATGGATATCTGAAAACACATGGGACCATGGAATATCACAGAGGCAAGAGGCGAAGAGAAAAAATCGGTGTTGCCACCAAGGAGCAATACAAAGCGCTAGCAAAGAAAGTAAAACGTGGCTCCAGAAGAGACAAAAGAAATTTCCTTGAGACACTCGCCTCAGATACAGAAACAGCTGCAGGACAAAATTATATGAGAAAACTCCACCAAATAGCGAATCAGCTCACCAACAAAAAGACTACAGCATCACATCCCATAAAAGATAAAAGTGGCAGAGAAATAACTAATACCCAAGAGCAAACAAAAAAATGGAGAGAAGATTTTCAAGAAATTAGCAACATTGAAATAAAAGAAGCAGAAGAAACACCACTAGTGGAAAACAACACAAACAATCTGCGTATTAGCACTTCCACACCAACTACGACTGAGATCAAAGAAGCCATCACCAAGCTAAAAACAAACAAAGCAGCTGGATTTGATGGTATTCCAGCAGATTTTCTACAAGCCTGTCAAAATACATCAGCCGAACTTCTGAGACCTCGTATCACAGATGAATACAGTGAGCAATCGATTCAATGGCGGACCCTCTACCTCTGCTATTTAAGAAAGCCATGGACTTTAAGAAAGCCTTCGACAATCTAAAAAGAGTTGCCATATGGAGAGATCTAAAAGAGAAAGACGTACCATGCAAAATAATACGGACAATAAGAGAGCTGTACGAAAACACCGAATTGGCGACCATTCATAACGGTAACATCAGCGAGACATTCCAAACTAACACCGGCGTCAAACAGGTGTGTTCACTATCACCATTGCTATTCACAATCGTCCTAGATAATATAATGTCCGAAGTTTGTAAGCAAAAAAGAAGTATTACATGGAGCTTCACTCATCACTTAGAAAACCTAGACTATGCAGATGACATAGTACTGCTAGCACACAAGGTTAGCGATATACCGTCCAAACTAGAACTCCTAGAAAGGCTAGCACTGGACGTAGGTCTTGAAATCAACATCAGCAAAACTGAGGCAATACAAATCAACAGCACCAACAACCATCTCATCATGCTGAAAACGCATCCAGTTGAATACGTCAACCAGTACAACTATCTCGGTAGTATAATGACTACAGATGGGGGTGCGGAGGCGGATGTAAACAACAGAATTAACAAAGCAAGGGCATCATTCGGATGGTTGTATCCAGTATGGAAAAACACCCGAATCTCAACGAAAACAAAATTAAAGATCTTCAACGCTTGCGTGAAAATCTTACTAATGTATGGCAGCGAAACATGGATGTTATCCAACACCATCATTCAAAAAGTACAGGTCTTCACTAACCGCTGTCTGCGGAATATACTGATCGCTAAAAATAAGCAACGAAGATCTATGGAGACTTACAGGAGAGGAACCCAAACTGAGACAATTAAGAAGGAAAAAATGGAGGTGGATAGACCATACGCTAAGGAAACACCAGTACAACATAAGTCGCATGGCCCTGGAGTGGAACTCCCAGGGAAGCAGAAGACGCGGGCGTCCAAGTAACACCTGGAGACGCATCGTAATAAACGAACTCAGCCAGTGTAACCTCACATGGGACAATGCAAAAACATCAGCAGGAAATCGTGTGAGATGGAGATGCCAAATGGAAGTCCTATGCTCACTCGCGGAGTGAAATGGACGAAAAAAAACAATTCCATTTTGAAGTCATTGTTTTAAATTTCGGTAATGAATAACATATTTATGTTTATTATTTATATCAAGCAATAATTTTGTTACTTTGCTACTGACCGGGGATTTAGTTTCTGCACATAACTGAAAATTATTATGCTGATTATGAAGATTCTGTGGATATTCTAATTCTATTTCTAAAACATACGTTATTTCCGAATCATTTGAAATTTCCATTACATTAATACTATCGGGATTGTCAACCCACTGAAAACTTATATATGGTACATATTGAGACATTGCCCAGCCATATAAATTATTCGCGTCTAAATAAACAATATATGTTGAAGTTAAACTAATAAAATAATAAAAAAAAAAAAATGTTTTTTTATTATTTTTTGTTTTTATTTTTTATTTAACTAAATTAAAAAAAAAATTTTCCACCTTATTGTTTTTACCCATTTATTAAATGAGTGTTTGTTTGAAATTATTTGGTTACTTAGATATAAAATACGTATCAACATGGTATCCATTATTATGCCTGGAAAGGCTATTAAGGAGTATTGATATGCTTAGACAAATCCTAATTTTAATTCTTATAAGTAGTAAGACTTGTTGAAGTTTAAAATTAAGATGTGTCTGAGCATATCAATACTACTTGCTTACTGAAGAGTTTCGGTAGTATTGTAGAACGAAACATTTCCTAAATTTATATTTTTAGAATATATGTTGAATTTTCTTCTTTTTTATAATATTCCCCCATATATTTATTGTTGGCTTTTGAATGTCTTAAGGAATATTGACTAATACCACCACGTATTCAGAAAAAATTGTACATATTAATATCAGTTAATAACTCCAGCTCAACACCTGTATATTTTAACTTAGCAGCCCAAGTAAGGCCCGGTGTAGTTTAAAAATTAGCAGGATCCAGTTCATAAATTTTTCTACATATTTTTCGGAAATTTTCAAAAACATCTCTCAATATTAACACATCAGCTTTTAAGTACATTTTCATGTAATTCGCGAGATTTTTACAATTAAACGTGTGCCATACGGTAGTTGCGTGATTCTAGTCGGTATTAGAACAAGTGGTATTTATCATTCGGTTCTTAAATGCTTCTTGAGGTGGTAAACATTACTCATAAACTTTTTCTATCGAATCAATGTATTCATAAGATGTAAACTCCTCGCTGTCTCATTAATTCAAATTTTTCCTCAGAATCAAATGCTTTTCTAACGTGCTCTAAATTATCTTTATTTAAATTCCTACACAATGAGTCAAGGCTTGAGACCATAAATCTAAAACTATCGTAAATAAAAATGATTGTCTCCGTAAAGTCTAATTTGTTTGGTAAGTGAAATGTAAAGTTCTTTATTTAAAGGTAATGCAGCAATATTACATTTATTTTCATTCATAATGCTAAACAATAAATGACAATTGTATTTTGAAAATGTATGGAAAAATATAGGAAAAAAGTAGGTCGTCTATATAATATGTTACATGAAAAAAGTGCAGGGCCTCTATATCTACCTGAAAAATGACAATGATATCTTACTCTATCAATATAATCTAAAGACTTACTACAAATGTGACAATTCCTCTCTATTGGTGTAATTCTTCGTCCAATGTTAGATTTGCTATTGATTTCGGTAGCATGTGATGATTTTGAAATATATTTGTGCATTTATTTACCAATGATGCTATAAACTCCTTAGCACAATGAACTCCTACAAACTCCTCATAACCACTCGAAGAATCATCAAAAGTAAATTTAAAATAATATGAAAATGCTATTGGTACATATATATGTGTATTTGTAGTTGATGAAATTTCTGGATTAAGGTTACATGTGGAAATTGGTGATAAAATACTTTTAGCATCAGCATAAATGACAAAAGGAGCTTCCATTTGTTGTTGGTAATTTTTATGTATTAGAGTGTTGCTGTCTTAAGTAGGAAGCATCGAAACAATTTTCTTACTCCTCATTGTGTATAATAAGCTGTTGAGGATCATAGAAATGTTGCAAACAAGAATTACATATATATATATGTAGAAAAATAGATTTTTCCTTGTAAAAATTTAAACGCAAACTTTTTGATTCTAATTTGTTGTAAACTATTTTATTATAGTTAAAAAATAAAAATATAATTCTTTCCTCAAAAAAAAAAACTATAAATCTTTTCTTTTAGCTTCACTTCTTTTAAATTTAAATTTTTCTTTTCAGCGTACTTTTCAGAATGAATTTATATTGTTTAAAACGCCTATATTTATATTAAGCAAATTAGCTGTTTTTATTTAAATTTAGCTTCTATATACTAAGTAAATAATATAAAAAATATAACAACTGTTTTAGTTTTAAAATTTAAATTGAAACATGAAATCAGAATTGAAACTTAAATTTGATTTGCAAATGAAAAATAAAAAGTTTTAAAAGTACTGCATTTAGTATATAAAACAACCAAAAGTAAACAATCACAATGTTTACAATAGTTTTTTTTAAAAAATAAATAAAATATAAAATCAACGAGGATGACTACTGGATGAACACCACGAGCATGACTTCTGGATGCTGAATGCGCATTCAGGTAATGCTTTAAATTTAATCATTACTAATTCGAAAAGGTGTTGTTTCTATTTTAGGTGAAGGCAACCCCTACTGTCACTGTAGCGGTTACTATTATTAGTATTAGTATTCTTATTAATATAATTATTATTTTACTACAGAGGCTTCGGCATCAGTGGATTACAACTTGCATCAGTATATAACACCTTACTTGAATGATATAACCAAAGATAGCTCCACTGTAGTAGCTATTATTATTATTACTATTATTATTATTATTAAAATTATTGTTATTATTACTAATATTATTATTATTGTTATTATTATTATTACTATTATTATTTTTATTGTTATTATTTTACTACAGAGTCAGCACCATATAACCAAAGATAGCCCCATTGTAGCAGCTATTATTATTATTACTATTATTATTACTATTACTATTATTATTACTATTATTATTACTATTATTATTATTATTATAATTATTGTTATTATTACTATTATTATTATTAATATTATTATTGTTATTATTACTACTATCAATTATACGATATACATTATTACGATATAAAAGTACTACATATTTTTTATTTATGACCTGACCGGGGTTTGAACCCAAGACCCTTCGATTGTAAGGTTGGCGACTTAACCACTGCGCCATGAGTCAGATAATAAATAAGTAATAGTAAATAAATAAGTAATAGTAAATTTATGTGATTTAATTTTTCTTCTTTGGTTATATAAAAAGGTCCAACAATTTGATGTTGTGCATTTTTATACTCCAATCCAAAAACATTATTGCTTATATCATCATTAATTTCTTCAAAAATAGCTAATTCGCTTAACTGTGTTGGAACTGACATACCTTAAAAATGCAGTTGATGTACATAACCATATTCTAAAGTTGGTGATGTTATATAACTAATTTTATACGATGATGTTTCATATACACTAGATTGTGATGCAAGTCGTTGCATAGCTGATATCATACTCCACTTGAAACAGCATACGTCTTCATTTCGTACATTTACACAGGCTCTCTTTCGAATAATTGATATTAGGAGAGCGATATATGATGATCCACGGAATGGTTGATATTTATTTATATTTATTTCAATCCGCAAAATTTGTGTTATCGCCCAGCCGCTATCTTTTTCCTGAAATTCTTCAGCTTGTTGCTGGATCTTCTCTGTTACATTATCATATATAGAAGAAAGATCATCCGCACATGTAGTAATTTTCATTTGCTTATGTAGTAAATTTCATTTGGTTGAAAAGATTTGGTTGATAAATTTTCTATATCGTCATCAATCGGCTTTATATAATCTCCAAAGAGTTCAAGATTGAATTTTATAGCATTATGCTTTCTTAGTGAGTATTGTAGTAACTCAATACTTTCATTTTTGATACAATCGAGAAACTCTGTGGGATTTAAAATCACTTCATTTTCATTATCGCGCAGGTATGTTTCCAATTTACCATCAAAAGACTGGTCAATTTTTCGTAAATTTTTAGTAACATGTTCAGCTGAATTTATTTTTTGTGAATTTGTACGCAGATGTGTAGCTTGAAACTTTTTAGAGATGTATTTTCCACAGGGGGTGCAAAACAAATCTTCTTCTTCAGCATTATGTACCAATTTCATGTGTTTTTTCAGACTATCAGCTCTTGTGAATTCCTTGGAACAGATTTCACAAGCTAATTTTGATCTCTTGACTTGTGAGTTCATTTTTTTTTTGTTTGTATAAAAAATAACTTTATGTTATGCTATTAATATAACTTTATGTTATGAATCGATTTTAAATTACACAAATTCTTTTATGCTTTTTTGAAATTGTTATAATGGATTTATTAAGATTTAAAAGTAATACAGTAAGTATGTCATAATGTTAATTTTAAAGATATTTTTATTTAATTCATATGTGCATACATAAACTATGAAAATAATACATTTGAAATATTTTTATTTCACTTGAAATTAATTAATAAAATAAATGCGAAAGTCATAAATCAATATGTCACTGTTTAGTGATCAATAATAATAGAAAAATGTTACAAAAGTCCTTAACAACTTTTCAAATACTGCAACAATGTTGCATCATATTCGATATAAATTAAATTCTATAATATAAGTTTTAGATGTGATTTTAAAAATATAATTAATTATAATTAAATAAATTAAATTTAAATAAATGCAACAATGTAATGCATAAGTAAAAAAATTTTTTTTTTTCATTCTGTTAAAAATTAATTGATGCATTGAAAATTCCATGTGTTATTAAATTATTATCTACTCACGATTATTTAATCCATATTTTTGTTTTTTCAATTTTACAACATTGTATTATTAATGTTTTTTATTTTTATATCACTAAATCTGATAAATGTGATTTTATGTTAATAGATTTACTTTAAAATTTCCTGGTGGAAAAATATGTTTGATTTGCTTATAATAGATAAGCTGCAGGTTAATCATTATATTACAAGCAAAAAGTAAGTTGCAATTATCATTAAAAAATGGTAAGTAAATTTTATTAAAAAAATAATATTTTTTTTTTATTTTTTTTATTTTTACTTCTATCTTGGCTCTGCCTTCTAGGATATGGGCTTTACCGTCACATGTGTGGACTCTGAGGGCTGGGATCAGAGCTCTAAGTCTGGCGGCTGGGACCAAGCGTACTTGTCTCACTTGTACTGTATCTTCTTTAAATTAATTGTTTGGAATGAATCTAACTCTGTCTCTCAAAAGGTTCTTCTGAGTACATTTTAGACCCGTCCGATCTGGTGATGCCTCTTTTTATACCCGTACGATAAGGATCGGGTATATTAAAATTGCTCCTCCGTTTGTAACATCTCGAAATAAGCTAGCTAGATATACCTTCAAAGGTATGGATCGGATCAGAATCAAATTCAAAATCGATAAAGCTTTGTCCGTCCCTCCGTCTGTCCGTCATCAAGATAACTCAAAAACTAAGAAAACTAGTGTCTTGAAATGAACACAAAATATTCTTACATCAATTTGTAGGTTTCTTATTTTTTTGGTTGAGATCCGACGAAAACTTCGGGTAGCTCTCGAAGAACTATCTTTTAGATCTCCACAATTTTTTTAAATAGAGCCATGAAATTTGAACTGCTGATAGATATCATAAAAATATTAATTTTATTTTTACAACTTTTTTCTGTAGCCTCACCAGTTACGGAGCTACAGCTCCCCAATGTTCGGAAAAGCTCTATATTTAAATTTTTACAACGCAAATTGTATAAATTATAGCTTCAATTTGATAACGCTAAACGATTGCTGCTTTTATTAGCTTTAAAAATATATATACAATAAATATATACCTGTAGCACACGGTGTCTTAATTTATCTTTATGTAAAACTCAAATTTGGCAAATTTCTTGATTCCTTCTATCTTCCAAACGGTTTAAGTTGGAATCTTGAAATTTTGACAGAAGTTAGGTGTTTGAAAATAAGTATGAGTCATTTCAGAAAATATTTTTGTATCGCCTCGCGCTTCGGAGCTGTATGGCGTCAAAAACTAAAAAATTCCTTATTTTTAAGTACCTGTAACTTGAACAGCTGTCCAAATTTTTTTGAAGTAATGTACAAAAACTTAAGCTCCAACATTATATTTTTATTTCTATTAACAACTTTTCTTAATAATATAGGGTTATCGTAAAATTGACAAAAGAGTGACTTCATTTTTTTAACAAATTTTTTTAACGATTTTTTTGCATTTTTTTTATTCGATAATTTGAAGTTGATGAGGATTATAATGCGTAGTACAAAAACAAATTAAATAAAAAATATAACGGTTGCTTGGAGAATTTATATTTATATGATATTTGGATATATGGAAGGTTAGAATCTGCTTTTGAAGAATGTATAAACATATAGTTTGAATATATATATATGAATATATAATTTGGGAGTATTGAAGAAATCTACATGTAATTTTCCCATTAATTCAACTACTGTAGAATTCTTATATGATTTTTGTTTTGATTTATTACCAAAATTGTTAAAATCATTTACATTCGGTTCATCCAATTCCCAACCAGATGCTTCCTGATGTGTTTGACTGGAATTTCTACCATAATTTAGTAAAGTAGTTATGTATGCTTTATAATGGTATAAGGAATCTAAAGGAGTGATGTTTTTTCCGTTTAGACTTAGATTACATTGTTTAGTTAAAGAGTGTAATAAATTATTTAAAACACTGGGCTGCGGAACTGCCTTTGCTTTAGTTCCGATTCCTATTTTATCGTTTACACTCCAAACCGATCCATCTTTTTTTAATATTTGAACTTTAAACTTTATATAGGTACTGGATAATCGATATGTATCTCCCTTTCCAAGCGAAACAAATTCAATAATTGACGGTGATGCCTCTAAAGAAGCTAAAGGATTGTATGCTACCTCTTTTGAACGCAAGATACTTGTCTGTACGGGTAATGACGCAAAAAGATCAAGTTCAGATTTCGTACATTCCATTTTTAATTAAATATGGCGGAGGTTTTACTTTGCTTTTTTCGTCGTTTCGACTTCAAATGTGTCTTTTTAGAAACTGATAGTCTTTTAATAGCTCTTTGTATTTTTATAGTTCTTCGTCTTCCACCATACATCGAATGCAGTTGGTTAACTACTGATTTCCGTAAAATTTTTATACCGCCTTTGCTTTGATCAATTACAGCTTCTTTTATGTTTGCACCAGATGCTACATCATTAAAAATATGTTTACTTGTGTTTGCAGCCTCTTTTTTAATTAAGTCCCAACCTGATGTAAGAACTGGCTTGAAGTAAGAAATTAAACTTCACCTACTTGAGAGGAATAACATCTAACGTAAGCTCTTTCCATGTTTAATATGATATCATATTTGAGTAGTAGTATTTATATTGTTTTTATGGCAATCAATGCCAACATTTTTGTTGGATAGTAACTGGAAACAAAATTTATTCCATCGCTGTATTGGTTGCAAATTTTAGTCGCTATTGTTTCAAAACAATTTTTTTCTATAGGTATGTAATGGATATTTTCAAATTTAATATTTGTAGAATTTAATATTTCTACAATTTTCTATGTTGATAGCTCTCAATGCACGCACTTTGCTACGTCCAAAAACAGAATATTGAACTATATCTCAATAAATCATCAACATTCTACTTAATTCATCTTTATTATTAGCAACAGCTAATTTGAATAGTTCAGGTAATTTTGATTTGAAATTTTTTATATTTTTTTCCTGCTGAAATAATTCAGTTTTTACATTATAACTCTGATTAACTTTTATATAGAAACTATTTTCATTAAAAGTCTGCGATAATCAAATTAAATCCCCTCGGTTAGATTCTGATACTTTTTTAAATGTTACATCATCATAATTTTTAGGATTAGAGATATATGTCAAAACTTCATTAAAAAATTCTTTGAAAACTTGATTTCTAGTAAATCCGGGATTAGGAATTATATTTTTAATAAGCGTTGGCAAAAAATTAAATTTCCAATCATCCAAATGTAATTCCGAATCGCCATATGAATAATATGTGTACCCTATAGATTTGGTTACTTTGATTTTTTTAAGAGATTTTTCAATGTTTCTTACATAAACATTATACTGTCCAATATTGATAAAGGCACATTTCTCTGTGTTAAATTCTTCTGTTTGTAGGAAATCGTTCAGATATATTTCTGAAAGACCAACTTTCAATATCCATTTCTTAAATCAAAGTGAATTGGTAATTTATTTTCGAATGAAGCTAAAGTGTTGCCTGGAAACAGTGTTAAATTATCATTACTAAACAATGTTACATAGGAGTCATCTTGACTATCCATATTTGTTAACTTCTTCCAAAACATAAAATGTTGTACTATTTATATGTTGTCCATTCCGGTGTTGATGAAGTTCTTAATTTTTTACTTCGTAGTAAAGGTTTCAGTTTTCACTTTTTTGTTTCAGGAAACTGTGAAAGTATTTTTAAGGAAATTGAATTACCGGCTGATCTTAGTGTCTTCTTTTTTTCTTGTAATTACATCACCACTTGGTGTTTCAAACATTCGATAATGAGAGCTTAGAGATGGTTTTTCTACTAATTTTTCATCTTCCAACATTTCAGTTTGAGCTAATTTTTTTAATAAATTTTCGTCATCCAAATTGTAATGTGTTAAATCGATATCCGTACTTGAATGTTCTTTTTTAGAATCATATTCAAACACATCATCACTAACTAATGGTACAAAATCGGTCTGTGCTGATGTTGATTTGTATTTAGGTAATTCAGTTTCTGTATATGCATTTCGTTTAGAAAATAATTTTGTTTGAGTGCCTATATTAAATGTAAGATTATTAGCCTTTTCTGGTAATTTGTTTGCGTGTCTTTTGTTAATTCCATATTTGAGGAGATTTTGACGATATAAGTACCATTTTTTCAATGGTTTTAATTTTTTTATCATATAAAACTTTTTTCATTTTTTGATCTAATAAATTCAAGTTTTTATTACCTTGGAATAATTTACTAAATTTTGAAAATATTTCTGGTGACATAACAATCATTCGCTGCATTATGTCTTACTGAGGAATTTTCCTATTGCACCAAATAATATAGTTCCGATTAAAGTTGGTAAAAATCCACCATATTGAATTAATATTTTTCGTTTGGCTTTTATACTATTGTTAGCACAGGTTATAAATCTTAATTGTTTTTTATGCTTTTTTAATTTAGCTTTTTGTGCTGCTGAAATTTCGTTATTGCCATTTAATATATTGATTGCAATTTCAGCAATAGTTTTTATAATATCATCATCACAATATTTAAGAATATTTTCACGAAATTTCTTCTTGTTGCACTTTTCTAGTACATGTAATATATGTTAGTTTTTCTTCAATCGTTTCATACTTTTTCCGGATATAGTTATCTAACAAGGGGGAAAATTTGACTCGAGGGTTTTTGAAAAGCACTAAATATTTACAATTTAATGAAATATCTCTTGAGAATTTTCCCTGATGAAAAATGTTTTGCGTTAACAATACAATAGATACATTACGATGGTGCGAGCCTTCAGTAAATAGTTCACATACCTGTTTATTTGCAGAATCTAATATTAAATCATCTAAAACAATTAAAGTAGGTTTATTTTCATTCCCACTAAAGTCTTTGGGAATACTGGTATAAAAGTCTATATCAGGAAAATCTATATTTTTCGGAACCGCAGACATTTCTGGGTTACACCATTTTATTTTTTCAATTTTCGGATAAATCAATCTGTCAATATTTTCAATTAAATTACACACAAATGTTGTTTTCCCACAGCCAGATGGTCCCGCAATCATCATTGTAAATGGATGAATAAAGTTAATCATTTTTTATGTGTGTCTGATAAGAAACTGAATTTAAAATACAATTAAGAAATTATATAAAAGCAGCGAATATATTCTTAGTACAATCATTTTGAATTATGGAAGTAGAGGAGTTCTTAAATATTTATTCCCCCGTCTTATTATATGATCATAAGAACTAATATTTCATCTATACACACACATTAAAAATTATTCTGGAGTAAATAAGTACACTTCAATTTATGGTACTCATTTTACCCTTTTTCCATGGGCATATGATAATTTTATTTCTGGACCGGACAAATGTGAATGTCATACAATAGAAAATTATAGAATCACTTTGGAAAATTTAATTAAATGGTACGAGAATAATGTTGAGATTACAAGTTGTATCAGAAATTCATAGAGATTCTAGAAGAATATTTACGCGAAGAAAATTTATTCAAAAGGGTTTTAAATGATACTTGGCAAATTGATTTGGTGAAAAGAATGATTCCATATGCAAAATTGAATTAGGGATATAAATATTTATTAACAGTAATTGATATATTTTCAAAACTTGCGTATGCTGAACCGGTTAAACACAAAAATGCTAATAATCTTTTAATCGCAATGAAAAATGTTTTTTAAGCGGGCTGGTACAAAACCAAAAAATTTACAATCTGATCAAGGTACAGAATTTTTCAACAAAAAATTTCAAAACCTAATGAGATTTTGAAATTAATAATAAAATTAACCATTATCATGCATATTCAGTATTCACAACTAAAAGCATCAATTGTAGAACGTTTCAATCGTACGGTAAAAAATAAAATGTGGAAACAATTTAGTTTACAAGGCACATATAAATGGTTAACTATTCTACCATCGCTAATAGAAAAATATAACTCAACATACCGTCATACAATTAAACTTCCACCTAAAAAAGTTACAAAGAAAAATGAAAAATTATTATTAAAAACTGTATACAATAAATTAAAAGTATTCCGAGAAGCAAAATATAAAGTTGGAGATTTTGTTCGCATAAGTAAATTTAAAGGTATATTTGCAAAAGGTTATCAACCTAAATATATACCATAGCAAAAATAAAAAGAACTGACCCAATAACATACAATTTACTTTATTACACACAAAAACAAATAAAAGACAGTTCTTATGAACCTGAACTTACATCTGTTAAATTTTCTAATGTTTACCTTGTAGAAAAAATAATAAGAAAAAAAGGAAATCAAGGTTTTGGTTAGGTGGCTTGGCTTTGATAAAAACATGATTCATGGATAAATAAACGAGATATTATTTAATGAATAAAAATTTATAAACTTTCAGTAAAAAATGCAATGCTGTTATTTAATACTAAAAACAACTTTTTAAACCCAAGTTCTTTTTTCATTTTTTGTTTACTTTTAACTTGAACTTGATCACGTTTTCAATTTGTATTTCATGATCCCAGCTTATATTATTAACAATATAATTTCAACCGTTAACTCAAAGCTTTTATTAAAGTAAAAACATATCTACCAAAAGTCAAATTTACATTGTATTACGAGTATATAACAAAACGGTCCATTTAAAAATTATTTTATATACATTATGTATTCAAATCAAGTTTTCAAAACTTTTTTAAAATATTTTTCAGATAAATATTAATTGAAGTTTAAATTTTAATAAAAAAATTGGTATTTAAACCAAACTTTAAATTTTTTTTTCAACTTTAAACTTCATATGTTTAATAGTCAATAATATGTAAATATGTTAATTAGTCTAATTTAGAATATTCAGCACCTTAAATAAAATATTAGATAATTTCACCAAATTAAAATATCAAAGACACAAATTTTTTTTACTCATTCTTTATGTTTAAAAAAAATTTATTTAAGTTACTTTTATTTATTTTTTGCCAACCAATATTATAAAAAATTTTTATTTTTTTATTTAAACTCTACATTGTCTTAAATACAATTTCTTAACATGGTTTTGTTTACGAAAAAAGAACTAGTCAACACAATATTTTTATAATAATTCTATTACATTCTATATTCTATATTTAAACCAAGCTTTATTTTGGTATACTAAATGTTTAATGAAGTATTTAAACCAAACTTATAAAACTTTTCAAATTGAAGTGGTTGAATTTATCCGAATATTTAACAATTTTAAAGCTTTCCAAAAATCGTAATAATTCATCAATTTTTAATCCAGCTTTAAAAACTTTTTTAAATTTTTTATATAAACATTAAATCAAGTTTAAACTTAAGTTCCAAAATCAATAAAACTTTTATTAATAAAAATAAATTTTTAAATAAATTTAAAATATCAAAGACATAAGCCTTTTACTCATACTTTGCCGCTTAAAAACTCCGTTGAAGCCGCAGCACCATTTTTGTGCTCCTCTCCACATGGTCTTGCAAAATATCAAAGACACAAGCCTTTTACTCGTACTTTACCTCTTAAAAGCTTTGACGTTTAAAAGTTCTTCCAATTGCGGCGCCATACCTACTTAAAAGCTTTGCCGTTTAAAAGCTCCACCATTTGCACCGCCCTATCCTTACTACTGGTTTCAAGAGTTCTTTCTCGATAGTATTATAACGGTTTTCGTGATCATTTAATGTTCTACTTGCAAATGCAATTGGGTGTCCAGTTTGCGATAAAACAGCCCCAATAGCAAAGTCTCTTGCATCAGTAGTTAAGGTAAATTTTTGATTATAATTTGGATATCTTAATATTGGATCACTAGTAATGATTTCTTTAAGTTTCTCGAATGCTTGAATATATTTATGGTTGATAATGTTAATTTAATTATCTTTTTTTAAGCAATAAGTTAATGGTTGGACGATTTTAGCGTAGTCTTTAATAAACTTACGATAATACCCGGTAATACCTAAAACGCTTTTAATGGACTTTCGAGAATTTGGTAGTTTTAGTTTTTTTATTAATTCAATTTTTTTTGGTTTGGTTTAGTTCCTTTATCTGTAAGTGAATGTTTTAAATATTCTGATTCTTTAGAAAAAAATAAACATTTATCTAATTGTATTTTTAAATTTTCTTAATCTTGCAAATATTTTTCTAATTGCATTTTCATGTTCTTGTAGTGACGTACTGAAAATTAGTATATCGTCTAGATATACAACACAGATATGATTTATAAAATCAGGTAAAACATGATTTATCATTCTTTGGAATGTTGCAGGAGCATTCTTCAACCTGAATGGCATCTTGACAAACTCATAGTGACCTTGTGACCTTGTCGAAAAGGCTGTTTTCGGTTGATCTTTTTCGTCTACAAGGATTTGATGAAATCCTTTAATGAGATAAATAGTTGCAAAATATTGGGTTTTATCTAATTTATCAAAGAGAGATTCAATATTCGGAATAGGAAATTTATCTTCAATTGCAATCTCATTTAATCAATCTCCTATAATCTCCTATAATCTACCACTATTCTTCATTTTTGTTTTCCTGATTGATCTAATTTCTTGGGAACTACCCAGATAGGTGAGTTATAAGGGTAATTACTGAAATAGCATTTCGGAAATTTGTTTTTCCACTTCATGTTTATGAATCTTAGGAAATCTGTAAATTTTCGAATAGATAGGATGGCTATTTTTTGTGATAATTTGATGTTTAATACAATTAATGTTGGTTAAGGTCTGTCCCTCTTGATAAAAGAGATCTTTATTTTCTATTATAATTTTTTTTAATATTTTATTTTCTTCATTATTAAGATGATTCGTTTTTATAAAATTAAAAATATTTGTTTTTAGATCTAACGAACACAATTCATTAGTGTCATTATAAGAGCAAGCATTTTTAAATTTTGTTATTTTTCCCATTATTTCGATCGTTTCCTTTTCAAAGTCTATTTTTGCTCCTACGACTTTCAATACGTTTTGTCCTATAATAGCATCAAATTGTTTATTATTAAGCGTTCCTTCCAAAGGATTTGTGCTGAATGATTAAATTCTATTGGAACGTCAGTAATTAATGTATGAAATATTTTACTAGCACCGAATAATGTGAGCACTTTTAAACGATTTTTTTATTTTTCCTTTTTTTATTTCGGAATATAAGGTTTCATTGATAACTGATGTTATATCACATGTATCAATTAAATAATTTACTTTTGCATTATTAATTGTAAATTGGACTATTGCTAAATTGGTTTCCGACGCACTGAATGAAAATTTTCTTTAGTATGCTCATTTTTATCTAAATCAACATTGTTAATATTAACATCATATGTATCTATTGGCTCTGTAGGTTGATTATAGTTATTATTTTGAGTTGTAAAATTTCCGCTATAATTACAACGGAATTTACTTTGCCCTGAATTATTGGGATTAATTGGGCGGTTAAAATTTGAATTAGAATTATATCTGTAAAAATGATTATTGGGATTATTATTATAATTATTTTTATGACTTGGAAAATTATTAGAGGGATAGTGATTGGATTTATTATTATAATTCTATTTATAATTATGTTATTTAAATTGTTATTATAATTATTGTAGAAATTAGAGTTTCTAAAGGTAGTATTAGAACGATTATTATTGTTTTTATTTTATTTTTATCATTACGCGAAAAATTTTGATTCTTATTAAAATTATAATTAATATTGTTGGTGGAAATACCAGTTTGCAAAAGCTCATGGGAAGCTTCTTCTAAATTATCAATATTTTTAAGCCTTAAAAACATACTATCGGATCTAGGCAGTTTATTGAGAAATTTCTCTAAAATACTTTTTTCATTATTGGATGGTTTAAAATCAATAGGGGAATTTGGATCAAGTTTATATTTTAAATTTAGCTTATCTAGTATTTCTGTTACTTGATAATAAAATTGACTTACATTTACAAATTTAATTTCATATGCTTTCCCTAATCTTCTAGTATCCCAAACGATCTCTTTAATTGATTTTTAATGTCGCTCCATGTCTTGTTTTCCAATCTTCGTATACTGATTACGGCTGCTCCTTGTATTTTTGATAATATTATACTGACAAGATAAGATTTTAATCGTGGTGTTAAACCCATTATATTTCAGCTTCTTTAAAAAATTATGTTAATTCAAACTGAGATTGAATTGGTTAATGCCATTTCTGATGTTTCGTTTGTTAACTGATGTTATTTAAAATACTATTATATTCGAATAGCTTCGAGTTTAAGTTTCTGTATATTTTATATGCTTTTATATTGTCGGTTTATTTATTTATTTATTTATTTGTCATTCTGTCAATATTTGCTGTCAACATTCTTTAATGCATATTGAATATGCATGGTTAAAAATTAAGATTTTAGGTTCGTAATATGTTCAGCAAATATTTAAGTGTTGTATAGTGCAGAAGAGAGTGTACACGTTTTGAAAGTAAGGGTAATTTGGTTCGAATCCAATTTGTGTATGTACATTTTTTTTTTTTGTTAACTGTATTCATCAACATTTTTTTAATAAAATTTTATGTATAATATACACATATTATTTGATCTTTCCTCCTATAATAATTTAGTTCAATCAATCTTGATGTGCACATGTGTTTTGTATTAGGATTTAGCAAAACGCAAAATATATAGGTACAATATTTTTATGTTGCTAAATTATTTTGTTTTAAAACATTTGTTTAGGATTTAAATCAGAATACTTATTTGTTGTCAACATTCTTTATTGCATATTGAATATGCATGGCGTTAAAAATTAATGTTTTATGTGTTTTATTTAGGAACATTTATTATGTATATTGTGTCAATAGATATACATATAAAATTTTATTCAAAATAATTCCAATTGCCAAATTCAAACTACATACATACATACATAATATTTTTTTTGTATATATACACATAGTAAAGAATATAAAAAGTAAAGATCATTTCAAAATTATGCTTTTGCGCATTACGAATTATGATTTACAAACAAAATTTTGTCAACACAAAAAATTAAAACTACGTATGAAAGTATGTACGTACGTACATAATATTATGTTAAACTAATTTTCTAAATTATTTTGTTCCGCTCCATTTGTTTATAATTTAAATCAAGATATTTGTCAACATTTTTTACTGCATGATCTTATTAAGCGATTAAGTAGGTGTTCAATGTTAGATGTTTGTTTGGATATACGGTATACTACTAATAGTATACTATAGAAATATACAGTAAAATACATTTATGTACATATATCATTTTCATACGTGTTAGAAATGTTGCTTCAACTAAAATTGGATTGTAATATTTATTATAAATTATAATCACAGTATTTTAGTACAACCCTTCGAGGTACTTTCATTATTTATGAGTTACTGGAATAAAAAATTTTTACTCTTGCTGTAATGGAATCAATTTAACGTCTCTTAATTTACTTAAATATTTGGTATAAAATTGTAAAACGTATTTTATATCAGAAACAATAATGTATGTGTGAATAAAAAATATCCAATCTTTTTTTAAATTCAAATTATGCTATGTTATAAAATAAAATAATGTAAAAAAAATATTTTTTAAAATATACTTTTATCGAAACCGAATTCGCCCCCTAAAAAGTAGAAAATAAAATTGATTGCAAAACTTTAGCTTTTTGGACTGTTAAAATATAAAAGTGAATTGCTAGTGCAAGCATTTTGGACTGTTATAATATAAAAGTAAATTGCTGGAATAAAAAAGAAACACGAACCTCAAATTTCCTAGATTTTTATTTAATCTTATTAAATTTTAATAATTTAATAAGATTAAATAAATAATATTAAATAATTTAAAAATATTTATTTAATCTTAATAATAATAATATTATTTAATATATAACTTTCACTTTTGTTTATATATTATTTACTTTTAACGGACGTCAGTTAGCGATCCTACCGACTGCGCCAGTTTTGTTATTTTAAAGTTGAAGTTATAAAATAATATTTTAAATAAAAAAAATAGGTTTTTTTTTCTTTGTAATTAAACACAAAAAAATTTGTTTTATTTTACTTTCTTTTATTAAATTTTAATGTTGAACCTTACGAATCTAGACTTAAACTAACTTTTACATTTTACAAATTTTATAATTAACATTCAATTTTAAATATTAATTATTATTAATATTTTTAAAAGAAAAATAAGAAAAAGAAATTTATTATACTTTCAAGTATAATCCTTTCAATTTCTGTTATTGCACTTGAAAAGGAAATTGTGTAAGAATCTAATTTTAAATGAAAAAAAATTGCTCTTGCGTTATTTGTTCGATCTCTTATTTTTAATTCAATGACCTAATTTTAGTTTATTGTACTTGAAAAGGAAATTTTGTAAGAATTTAATTTTAAATAACAACTTTGGTCTTGCTTTGTTTGTAATTTGATCCTTTTTCATTTAATGACCTAAAAACAATTTCTACCTAAGCCTTAGCTGTATGATCTTATAGTACAGTTAAAAATAAACGTCAAAAATTAAAAAAAACAAAAAAAAAATAACACAATGAAATATATAGATATATACTTTTATATAAAGCCAATAAAAAAAGTTACGGAAAATATTATTTGTTTATTAAATATTAATTATCAATTTATCGATTTAACTACAATTGAAGTTATTTCAATTTAGATGTATTTGCATATAGCATTCTTTCATAATTGTGTACTTAGTTTTTATTTCTTAAACATTTAAACATGGTATAATAATACTTTGTTAATTCAAAGTCAAACACTAAATACACTCTTACATATAAATACATAATTATCATTTGGCATATAATAATCGTTACCGTAGCATACGCTCAGTAATTTTTTTTTAAAAGTAGCAAAATTTTTTTCTGATTTTCAGTTCTGAAAAGCGTAAGATAAATATTTGATTGGTTTCTGGTATTTCTATTGTGGATATCAAAATTTCTATTAAGCATGAAATTATGCTTGATCTCATTGAAAATAATTTTAAACGCTGTTAAATAAAGCCCGTTTGACATAAATTACTAACTCTAATGTATGGGTTCGTATATAATAAGTTAGAAGGGTGTTTTATTGGGTAATTGTGAATAATTTTAATAGCCTTTTTATTTAGTATATCTAATTTGTTTATAAATAACTGAGATGCTCCGTTCCAAATTGGAATCAAATATATAAAGTGGGATTTTATATATCCACAATATATTTGATACATACTTTCTTTAGTTAAAAACTTCCGTAATCGCCTCAAAATGAAGATGTACGGAGAAATGTTTTTGATTATTGCGTTAATGTGCCCATGCCATTTTATTTTATTGCCTAATAACAAACCAACAGTCTTCGGCTAACTTTCGTTGCTAGTGGACGCTGAGCACAGTGTGTTTTTCTTTTTCATTTTCCCATTTTCATTCTAATTTTCCGCTATTTTTGTTCGTTATTATTCCTTTACTAAATACGTATACTTTTATCTCGTTCTTTCACAAAATCTAATCTAAAAATAACATAAATTAAAATAGACAATTTCACAAATAATAATATATAAACTTACTAAATAAACAATTACTAAATATAAAAAAACCAAATAATCCGAAATTAAAAGTATACCACAAAATTCGAACCTAAAAAGATTACAAATTGGAGATATATCGTCTTCCACAAATAAGAAAGTTCAAGAAATAAAAAACTTACACGAAAATCAAAATAGCCAAAATAACTTAAATCAAAACCAAATGAATTTTACTTCAAACTCCAGAACCAAAACACCTGCTGTCTCTTTTGCTCTCGACAAAAGTCAATTAAACGAAAAGTGTGAACAATATGAAAATAAAACAAGTAAATGTAACAGTAAGTCGATTAATACCCTACACCGACTTATTAATACCCTACACCTGAATAATTCGAATTAAATTAAAAATCCATAAGTTTTTTTGGCAGCTGCTTGAACTTCCTCCCTTTTCTGTCTCATTCAACTCGAATTTCAGGAACGTAAAAGAGGCATCCTCATGGGATATGCTTGACACCTTTGTAAAAAATTTTAAGTTTCTATCTTTATTAATTTCGAAGATTGTTAGTCCTTGAGAGGTGTGTGAGGTACCCGAATGGCCACTCCAATTCATCGAATCCATCTCAGGAACATAGAGAAAACATGCCAGAACACCATTGTACTAAATTTAAAGGTTCTACTTTTGTTGGTTTTGGAGATATGCTCGTTGTTCTTGTGATCGTCCGGAAGTTTCCAAAATACGAATCCATGGTTCAAATTCTTTCAAATCTCAGTTTCCAATTTTACAGAAAAGAAAACATAACAGAACACCTTTGTACTAAAAATAAAAGTTCTATCTTTGTTGGTTGTGGAGATATACTCGTTTACTCCGGGGCTTGTCCGGAAGCTTCCAAGATTTGAACCCATGGACCAAATCCTCACAAATTTCAGAAACAAACATCATGCTTTTGGAGATAATATCATTTGCTCTGAGGCTCGTTCGGAAGTTTCCAAAATCTAAACCCAAGGACCAAATCCTCTCAAATTTCAGAGACCTAAATCAAACATGAAAGAACACCATTCTGCCAAATTTAAAGGTTATATCTTTGTTGTTTTTGGAGATAATCTCATTTGCTCTGGGGCTGGTTCGAAAGCTTCCAAAATCCAAACCCATGGACCATATCGTCTTAAATTTCAGAGACATAAATCAAACGGGAAGGAACATCATTGTAAAATATTTAAAGATTCTATCTTTGTTGGTTTTGGAGATAATCTCGTTTGCTCTGGGGCTCGTTCGGAAGCTTCCAAAATATGAATCCATGGTTCAAATTCTTTCAAATGTCAGTTTCCAATTTTATAGAAAAGGAAACATAACAGCACACTCTTGCACTAAAAATAAAGGTTCTATCTTTGTTGGTTGTGGAGATATACTCGTTTGCTCTGGGGCTCGTTCGGAAGCTTCCAAGATAAGAACCCATGAACCAAATCCTCTCAAATTTCAGAGACTTAAATAAAACATGAAAGAACACCACTCTGCCAAATTTAAAGGTTATATCTTGGTTGGTTTTGGAGATAATCTCATTTGCTCTGGTGCTCGTTCGGAAGCTTCCAAAATCCAAACCCATGGACCATAACGTCTTAAATTTCAGAGACATAAATCGGACGGGAAGGAACATCATTGTACAAAATTTAAAGGTTCTATCTTTGTTGGTTTTGGATATAATCTCGTTTGCTCCGGAATCATTCGGAAGATTAATGGGTTCCGGAATCGGAACCCATGGACCGTTTTTTTCCAGATTCGAACTTAGCCTTCCTTTCATAATTAGTAACCTACTATATAAATTTCATTAAGATAGCTTTATTAGTTTTTGAGTTATCGTGCGAACGGACGGACGGACGGACATCGTTAAATCGACTCAGGAGGTGATCCTGATTCAGAATATATATACATGTCCATATCTAACTCGCTTCCTTTTGGTGGTTACAAACACCATACCAAAGTTAATATACCCTATACTTTAGGTGTAGGGTATAATAAAAGCAAAAGAAAGAATAGAAAACAATCAATGTGATAATAATATGAGAAATGATAATGAAAACTCTCCAATTAAAAGCCAAATCATCTCTCCACTTAATATTTCACATTCACAAAATCAATTCACAATAGCAAATAAAAATATTGATATTACCAATAATATTAATCAAAATAATTCAATAGAAGATATTATATTGTATTAAAAAACGCATACGGATTACTATTTTAAAAATAGTAAATCATGTTTGCAAACTGATAAATTTACATTTCTTTAAAAAAATTTTGTTTGTTGTTGTTTGCTTTTAGTTTTTATAAATAAGTAAATAAACTACAAAAATATACAAAATAATACACAGTATAATGCTTAGTATTCAAAATAACAATATCAAAGATAATTTTAGAAAAATAAAGAAATTAAATTTTTCGAACCACTACATATATCAAATAAACAGATATACAATAATTATAAAAATGTATTCTAAAACTGCCTTTTGTACTATAAAATTTCTAATTACTCTTACAACTTATAATTTTCTGTATACCAATAAAAAAACAAGCAAACTCAAAAATTAAATTTCATAAATTATTTCCAAAAAATGAAACAAATCGAAACCCAGATTACTGATATAGTACAATGAAACATTCAAGGCTTCCATAATAACAAACCGTATTTAGAACGAATAATTTACAATTATAATCCATTAATAATAGCTTTACAAGAGATGAATATCCACAAACCAATTACTAAAAATAATTATAAACAATACACATGTTTGTTTCCGATAACGCACCGCAGGTTTGGTGGGGTACATTTCTTGATTAACTCAGGTTTAAATTTCGAAGAAGTCCATCTCAATACAACCCTCCAGGCTATCGCCATTAGAACTGCCCTACCTGGGCTCAAAGAAAATATAACTGTGGTCAATGTTTTCCTCGAGAACGAACTAAGGCTAGAAAATGCACATTTAAACGCGATAAGAGCATAAATCACCGTACCGTACATAAAACTTGGAGATATGAATGCAAGAAGCGAAACTTGGGGTGATATAATAACGAATCAAAGAGGATTGGTGATTGATGAATGGACACACGATATAGGAGAAGCCTGCATACTAAATGATGGATCGCCAACCCTATTAAACATAAAAGGAACACTCACATGTCCAGACTTAACAATCGCTCTTACATCCATAGCATATAAACTTCTTTGGCAAATTGCAGAGAATCCGCAAGGTCACGATCACTACCCAATTATAATTACAAACAGGAACAAAGCAATTATAAAAACCAAAAAAAAATTCAACGAAAAGGGAGCGAATTGGAAAATGTACCAAACTGAAATGGACCAATTTTTGAACAACCACTCACCAACCGAAAACATAAATCAAGAAGCAGCTAAATTGGGCAAGGTAATCAGATACGCAGCAGATAAATCTATGTCAATTAGTTCAGCCGAAAGAGATAAAACAAACCTGCATGGATGAACAAAAAATAGCAGAACTATCAAAACTGAAAACTAAATTGCTTAGATTAGAAATCTTGCACAATACACACTAATAAACCTAAAAAAGACAAGCGCAGAACTGAGAAGAGAAATCAAAAAAGCAAGAAAAACATCTTGGGAAAATTTTGCGAATGGTATAAATAACAACAATCCCAGAGAAACGTGGCGGAGAGCTAAATGCATTCTTGGAAAAACCGTACCCTCTGGAACCTTGATAATAATGCAAAATAATAAGTTAGAGACAGATACAGCGGAAAATGTCGAATACCTAGCAAACTGCTGCGAAAACTATGCAATGGACAATACAAACGTCATTGAAACAAACGAGCGGTTTAACTCTCCCATTGCAAACATTGCTCAAAACGAAATTACGGATTTGCCAATAACAATCGCAGAGGTCACTAAGGTTATAGATTCTTTCGAAGGAATAACACAAGGAATGGATAAAATATCTTATGGAATGTTAAAAAATGCAACACCAAAATTCTTGGAGCGACTAACAGAATTATATAACAAGATATTTAAAACCGGACAAATACCGCAGAGTTGGAAAATGGGAGAATTAAGACCGATATTAAAAGAAGGAAAAGATCCAAGATACCAACAAAATTATAGGTTCATATCCCTTTTAAGCACCATGAGCAAAGTTTTGGAAAAAATTGTATCTAAAAGGTTGAACTTCGCGACGAAGTATATCATACCTGATGAAATTCATGGATTTAGAGAACTAAGAGGCACAACCACATTACTTCAACAAATAGATCTTCAAGCCCAATTAGCGCTAGAAAATAAAAACCATATTGATATACTTTCATGTGATTTAGAGAAGGCTTTCGACAGAGTTCAAAAGTATGTGGTAATTAAAAAACTCAAAGATTTGCATATAGGAAAAAACATAATCAATTTTACAGCTGGATTTCTCATAAACAGAAAAATTTCGGTGCGCTATAATGGCTATATATCAAGCTTTAAAAATCTACCAGTAGGTACTCCACAAGGCTCGCCATACTCAACTCAACTCTTCAATGTGTACATATCGGAGCTAAGCAAACGATTTAGGGAAATTAAAGAAATAAAACACATAATTTATGCAGATAATCTAATCGTAACAGCTACAGGACATAAGATAAATAGAGAGTATGGGTTACAGAAAGCCTTAAATGTCATGGAAGACTGGGCTAAAAACACAGGGGCGTTTTTCTCACCAGACAAAACAGAAGGATTACATATATGCAGAAAGCATCATTCCCAAAATTCAGAAGTATATCACCAGGATAGACGGGTTGAATTCCGGCAAAACTTGAGGATCCTAGGGCTCACCTTGAGCAAGAATCTGAAGTTTAACAAGCAAGTGGATAAAATAGTAGCCAGCCTAAAGAGATCGAACAACCTTCTTAAGTTAATATGTAGGAAAAAGATAGGCCCGCCAACAGAAATAGCAACTAGAATAGCAAAATCCATCCAGTTTGGCAAACTAGATTATGCCTTAGCTATTAATGGCTTCACGACTAAAGGAAAAGGAAATATAAAAAAACTACAAACAGCAAAGAACCAGTCTGCCAAAATAGCGCTGGGAACTATAAGGTCCACAAGAACGGAAGCACTTTTAACAGAAGCAAACTTCCAAACATTAGAACAAAGAAGAGACCAACTGGCGCTACGTTGCATTTCAAAAACAATTTACTATAAAGAGCACCCTCTTCATCTACTAATGAATGCAGTGCTCAAAGGAGAAGCAAAAATTCCTAAAAACTCTGCTGTTAAGATGGTAATTGATTTATTAGAGGAACTAGATCTGCACATCACGAGCGGTTGCGAAACACATGAGAGAGATCAGCACCTTTGGGGAAACACACTGGTACCACTGGAAACCATGGCTAAACATTAGTATAGCACAAAAACTCAAATCAGAAACCAACAAAGAAATCTTCATCAAACTATTGGTATTATATTATTTATTTATCTTCATCCAAGAGCATAGAGAAGAAACATAATTACTGAGGCCTATTTATATAGATGCCATAAAAGCAGAAAACGGGGTAGGAATAGCGATAGTTGAAGAAGAAAATGTAATAAAAACACTTATTCTACTAAATTACGTAGAAATATACGTCGCCGAACTAACAGCATTGCTGGAAGCCATCAAAGTGACGGAAATTAGGGGACAAACATCTGTGCTATATACAGACAGTTTGAGTGTCGTAAAAGCGATCTTGAATCTAAATAAGAATTCTCCAACAACAACGGAAATTCACAATAGAATAATCAGAAATAGAGGAAAAATAGAAATTACGTGGATAGCAGGTCATGTCGGAATAAGAGGGAATGAGATGGCATAATTATCCCAAAATCCCACACAATGGCTAAGAAACAGATCAATGAATATATAAAAAATAAGAGACAATAAATATGGAACCAAACTTACTCCATTAGAAAAGCCTTTTTCCCAGATACGAACAAAAACAACCTTATAAATACAGGGAGCAGAGAAATAGGAGTCAAAATTTCGCGAATCCGAATGGGATGTACCTACTACACCCATAAGCACGTATTCAACGGAGAAGAGCCTCCTAGGTGCCGTTTTTGCAATGAAATAGGCACAATAAAACACATTGTACTAGACTGTGTGGAATCTAAAAATTACTGGGCTAAAGAATCAGCCTCTCCCACAATAGCCGTGGCAAGTAGCAACTGGGATTGCATAAATAAAATAGTGAATCTATTTAAGTACCACGAGATATGGAAACACATAGAAGAGTGATTGTAAATAGTAATAAATAGATAAATAATAAATAAAAATAAATAATAATAAATAAAAGTAATCTAAGCCGCAATAATAATGGATTTTGATTGATTGACAAATTGAAATTAACAAACATAGAAAATTAGAATTAATTAGAATTAGAATTTAAATAATAAAAATAAAATACTAAATAAGTCGTAATGGTATGAATAAATAATTAATAATAATAAACGAAAATATAAATATAAATAATTAAGAATTTAGTAATTACTTAGCATTAGTTGTTTAGTTATTAATTAATTTTATTTTAGCTTTGTAATTTTTGAGTATTTTGAGTTGGCCCACATGCATAAAACGCAACCGGCCCTATAATGAAGATGTATTTATATTTATATAATGCATTAATGTAATAATAATAATAATAATAAAATAATAACAAACCAAGATAATTGAAAGATTCCACAGTTTCAATAATATTATTTCGGAAATGAAAATTGGGGTTATTAAGAATTGTATTTTGGAACAGTATAATTTTTGTTTTTTTTACATTAAGGGCCAGACGGTTTTTATTAAACGTTTCTATTCTTATTAGACGTTTCTATTCTGTCAAGGTCATGTTGGATAGCATCCCTCAGTTTCTCCTCACTATGTTTTGCATATTTTAATACAGCATCGTCTGCATATAACTGTATCGACGCTTTTAAGTTTAACCTTGCTAAGTCGTCTATGTAAATTTTAAATAGAGTAGGACCCAAAATTGATCCGTGCGGAACCCCTTTATTTATTTATTTATAACTACTAAATACATCCCCTATACGTACGTTTTGCATTCAATTTGAGATATAATTTAAAAATGCCTATTTGACCTAAATCAAACTGCAAGTTAGAAAGCTTTAAAAGAACAACATGGTCGACACAATCAAATGCCTTTTTTAAATCAAGAAAAGCGCAACAAACGTACATTTTATAGTCCATATTTTTAAATATGACATCCGTTAAGCTTAGACAAGGTGCCGTTGTGTTAGATTTACTTTCAAAACCTATTATTTGCTATAAGCTTATCTAATCGACTTTTTATTATAATTTCAAATATCTTAGAAAGTGCACTCAGTATAGATACTGGCCGGTAATTATTGGGATCTCTTTGGCTCCCATATTTAAAAATGGGCGTAACAATTACACTCTTCAGTGAGGTTGGGAAAACAAAAGTTTGAAACATTTTGTTAATAAACTTTACAAAAATGGGGGTTAAGTTATCAGCAAATTTTTTGACAAACTTTGTTGAAATGCAGTCATAACCAGTGGCAACTGCTGATTTTAACATATTATTTATTACATTTCTTACCGCAGTATTGTTAGTTGGTTACTGAAATGGTTCATATATATTTGTTGAAAAGTTACTAATATAATTTTGATCAATTGGGTCTTGAGAAATACTAATTTGAGTTGTAATATTAATGAAGAAATCATTCATTAATACTGATGAAAGAAGAATGTTTATTAAACATTACTAATCTATAAATCTCCCACAGTTTTCTACTATTGTTTTTTATAGGAATTGTTTTTCTATGTTTTTTTATTAAAGAGTTAAATGTATAAACAAAGTAATCAAAATTATCGTGTGTACTAATTGTGGTCCAAAAATTATCACTAGCAAGTCTGTCAAAGTCAACAACTGTTTTAGATTGCTTATTTTTTTCGATATATGGTGATCTATCTACACTTATTAAAAACATTTGATGGTCAGACATAGGTGTATCAACTACATGGAAGAAATATTGCTTTTCAATCATATCTGTAAAAAAATGGTCTATCACCGTTTTGAAGTTTTTCCAATTCTAGTAGCAAATTATTCTGTGATTTTATTATAAATTACGAATCCGTTCGTTAGTAGCCAGTAAATTATGATATCATAACTATGCTTATTCAATAAATTTAAATTGAAATCACCTATCAAGATAGACTGTTTGAATGTAATAATTATCTCCTCCACCTTAGCAAGAAAATTATCTACCTTAGTTTCTTGTGACCTTTATATTGAAAAAACATTAATGTTTTCTTTGCCTAAATTCATCCCTAAAATATTAGACTTTTAAAATTCTTTGTCAAAAAGTAACGAAATGCTTAAGCATTTTTTCACATAAATAGCCGCGCATATGCATTTTCTCTATTAGAGAAATAGCCTATAAATCCAGGCAAATAAAAAAATTGTTTTTCCGTTTTTTTTAGGCAAATTTCTGTTACAACAACAATATGTACTTCACTTTTATGACTACAAATTAATTAAATAAATAATAATAAATTATATAATAATAATTTAATAAAATAATAAATTATATAATTTATTTTGGAGACTTGGGATATTTAAATATATATTTTATAATTTTCCTCTATTAGTTTTTGATCTACACTTGTATAATGAGAGACTTTTAAGTTAATTCTTATATTTTCTATCTCATGACCCATTGACATAACCAAACAAACAAATATAATTCATACAATTATAAGCATAATCATTTTTAATATTAAAAAAAGAAAGAATGTTTTATAATGTAGCTAATATTATATAATTGAATATGTTATTATAAATAATTTTTTCATATTTTATCAGCGATATGTTACCGAAGTAAAAAAAATAAGCTAACTTAAATATTTAATAAAAAAAATTACAGTAATTTGTGTTGATATAAATACAATATGTTTATATACAATGTGCATAATATAAATACAATGTAAGATGTGTGTATAGAATGTTTATACAATTTTCATCTATTAAAAAAAGAAATGAGAACCCAGTAATCAGCTGTTCAAAAAATATATTTATAGTAATTATAAAAGAGTGCATAAATAACAAATTAGTTAGAATTACCATTTCATCTTTAATGTAATATGAATTTAAAAATAAGTTATATAGTGTTTGTATCGATTTGTAACTTAAAAAAATTTTATAAGAAAGTTAATATTATACCTTGCGATGTTATTGTAAATTATGTTTTTATATTTTATAAGCGATATATTATGTACCAATGTAAAAAATATGAGTTAATTTTAAATGTTTAATAAAAAAAAATAGTAATTTGTGTTGGTATAAATGTAAAATGTGAATATTCAATATGTATAGAAAGTCTGTGCGGATGTAAAAATAAAAATGTAAAAAAATTAAGTGTTTATAATTAATAAAAAGAATGTTATGTGCAAGAAATAAATTGAAGTTGATTAAAACAATTTTTTGCATTGTTTCTGTATAATAATCTAAATTTAATTACGTAATAAAAAATAATATTGCAACCATTAGAGTTAATTTAATGAAATATGCAAAAAAAAAATTTCAAATTACTCGATAATAGAAAAGGCTTTTTTAATGAGACAATGTCATTTTGATTTGTGAAGGTAAATTCCTTTGTATCTTTGCCTTGCCGCATGTGAATCTTTCCATTTTTGACCCATAAATATTCCAAATTTTGATTGATTTTAATTTATTTTGCTTCGTAATATAATTTTGACTTCAAAACGGATAAATGGTGTAGATAGAAAATTTCTTTATTGCCATTCTGGACCAAGCCAAACTGTTCGGCGAATAAGTGCTTGTATGTTTTTTTCTTCGCCATTAGTTAGGTTAGGTTAAGGTGGCTGCCAAAAAGTCACACTTAGACCGTATTTGGTCCATTGTGATACTACATAGAAGCTTTTCCATTCCACTCGTTAAAACCAATTTGAACATTTTACAAAGCCAATAATACTCTTCAGATTTTTACATGCCAGATCGCTGAGGCTGTCGAAGAGATATTGCCCCAAATGGGTATTCCTTCTTGCCGACAAGGCCGGGCATGTGCAAAGGAGATGGCAAGTAGTTTCCTCCTCTTCTTCATCCTTGCAGGCTCTACAATAGTCATTTGCGGATAAGCTAAGTCTTCTGACATGTTTCCCTATTAGACAGTGACCGGTGATTATACCCATTGTCATTCCAATGTGTGCCCTTTTGAGAGAAAGCAGATCATTGGATTGTCTTAAATCGGTTTTGGGCCATATCAATCTTGTGATATTGCACGAGATCAAGTTTGACCGTTTGTAATTTACCATATCCGTTATTTCCTTTCGAAATAGCGTTTTAATTGTGGATAGAGGTACCCCTAGTCCTGCCCTATCCAGCAAATTGTAAGGTTGTACTAATTCTTGCGAGTTCATCAGTTTTTTCATTTCCCGGAATAACTCGATGACCTGGTACTCAGCACAGCTGAAACAAAGATGAATGCTAAACTGCCTGGCCATCTCGTTAAGAAGTTTTCGGCAGTTTATTATTGTCTTCGAGGTTGTGCATGTTGATTCCAGAGATTTTAACGCAGTCTGACTGTCTGACAGAATACGTACTGGCTTCTATTCAGTAGAATAGAATAAACGCTTCTATTTAGTAGAATCAAGGCTTCTTGAATTGCCATAATTTCCGCTTGGAAGACGCTACAATGGTCTGCTAATCGGAAATTATGACTGACATTCAGATTATCTGAAAAGACCCCTCATCCTACACTGCTGTTCATTTTTGAACCATCCGTGTAGAATTGTACTCCTTGAAGGTCATCACTGTGTTCGAGTTGCAACTCACACAGCTTGGTATGCTCGACACATGAGATTTCCCGCAGAAATAAGTGGGGGATGTGTAGTCAACCAAGGCGGGAGTGGTCTTGAATTGGTTTATGATATCCGAGTGACCTTCTCGTGAATTGATCCACTGTGATGTAGCTTTTAATCTCATAGCTGTGTTTGCGGCTGCAAATTTGCTATAGTATTATACAGGCATCAGATTAATCATCATGTCTAATGCCGCAGGAGGGGTTGTTATTAAAGAACCACTAATATATAGTGTGGCAGTTCTTTGGACCCTAGCGATTGCCTTGCGGTTGACCTCTTTATCGATTGCCTTCCACTATACTACGGCTCCGTACATAAGAATGGATCTTACTAGGGATGTGTATAGCCAGTAAGTCATGTATGGCTGAAGCCTCCATTTTCTACCAATTGCTTTTTTACATGAGTAGAGTCCTATTGAGGCCTTCTCTACTCTTTCTGAGATGTTACCCTTCCAGCTTAACTTCCTATCTAGAGTTAAACCCAGAAATTCCGCCGTTTCGCTAAAGGCAAGAGTGGAGCCTTTTAACGAAGGCGGCTTTATTTTAGGAATTTTCTATTTTCCTGTAAAAGGGGCCAGTTTGGTTTTCTGTGGATTTACTGACAGTCCACAGTCTGTAGCCCATCTTGTGATTTTGTTTAGTGCAAGTTGCAAAACGTCCCTGACACTGACCACGACAGCAACATCGTCAGTAGGTATAGGGGCACATTGGCATGGGAAAAAATAAGCCCATATCGCACGACCTAGTTTTTAATAAACCATATCGCACGTCCACGCAAATTAACCTATATTTGAATGACCGTAAGTTTTAGAGAAACCGGGAGTGTTGTGACCTGGATTCTGTTAGAAGTTGGGTTAAAGCAAGTCTTTTAGAGCTCTTTGATTTTATATTATAATAGGTCAACATGAAAATATTTAGCAAAACTATTATATGTAAATATTAAAGCACGTGTTATTTAATGTTGGTGAAGTAGTTTTAAAGTGTATCTTTAAGGAATGCGTGTTTTTTTTTTGTGTTGGTTTACTATAGGAAGAAATACAAAATAACCATTAGCATCTTCGTTTTTTTTTTTATCAGAATATCTGGTTTAGATTACTATGTAGTATTTTAAAAAGGTAGAAAAACAAAGAGGCAAGAAAAGTTTAATGCAAATAGATTGGTATAGTATAGTATAGTAAGAACGTAGAATATATATCTACATATATATGTTTCATATAAAAAGGTTAAAAAGAAATTCAAAATAGAAATTAGCGTCCACTTGTATCTTTTTCTTTTTTTCGTTTGATGAAATCTGGTTTTGTTTACAATATTTGTATATTATTTAAAAGATAGAAAAAAAGGTAAAAAGAATAAATTAAATTATCAAAATAAATTTATTAAGAATATATTGTATTCTTAAATTTCTGAATACCTGGTATTGGATGGCTTGTATGTTATGAAATTAGAAGGTCAAAACAAAAAGGAAAATCAAAAGGGTATTAATTTCTATGCAGAAAATTCTAAAATAGAAACTATGTAATCAGAAGATTTAAATTGAAATTTGTAATTATGTCATACAGATGGTAGACAAATTACGTTTTCGTTATGTATTAAGTGGAGTATGCTTTTTTTTTCTAATTTTCATTTTAAAAATAAATTTCTCGTTTTACTTTTTTTCGTTCTAATTAGGTGATACGAAATATAATAGTACATTGCCTACTTATATTGAATCACCTATTCTAATTTTTTTTTTTTTTTTGTTTATCACTCTCTAACATAGTCAAATACCTCTCACAGAGCTTAAACTGAAAAGCCTGACAAAAAAAAATGTAAATAAAATGCAAACGTTTTTTATTAAATATAAGTAATTACTTTCTCTTTATTAAACATTTTTTTTTAAACATCTATTATTTATAATTAAAATATATAATCTAAATAGCTGTAAAAAAAGAAAAATTTAAAAGCAAAAAAAAAGTGTAAACAAGTAAAATACAGAATCTTGTTTTTTTTATTAATTTTTTTTTATTTATTAATTTTATTTTTATTACAATTTTATTGGTTAATTGCTAAATGTTTATTGCTTGTTTCATCAAGCAGTTTTAAAGTTTCAGTGCTATCTCTAATTAAATATAGATCGCCTTTTAGAATTTCCTCCCGGAATTCCTTATCTTCGAATAGGTCCAGATAGGTTTTTGGTATGAAAATTATGTAATTTTCTGTTTCAAAAACCCAAGACGGTCCATTAACTGTTGGTAACAGTTTAACTTTTTTAATTGTATAGAGCGCATCTGGCTCCATATCTTTTACCTTTAAAAAAGTTTTTCTTTTTATTTTTGCATTAAATGATTCCAAACATCTTTTTCTTTTTGGTTGCTCATATGATTGGTGTTGTAAGTATTGTTGTTGTTGTTGTTGGGATTGTTGCTGGTGCTGTGATGCTTGTTGGTGTTGAGGTTGTTGCTGATGCTGCGATTTCTTCCTCTTTGGTAGAAGCACAACCTATGTTGGTTGTGTAAAGAAAAATATGTCTTCAGTGTTGTTGTCCATGCTTGATTATGTTGTTTACTTTGCTTGATTTTAAGTAAGACTATGATTTCTTCTATAAAATTCTGCAGTATTTATGTTAAATAAAATTGTTAGAAATCTATAGAATTTACCAAAGCATATTAATTAAAATTTTAATTTATTGTAACTGCTTTCGGCTTTATAAATCAAACTACATTGTTGAAATATTTTCTATTTCAAAGAAAGATTCAAAAAAATGATGGTAGTTTTAATTAGAAAAAAAAAGGAAAAAATAATTTATTAAAAATACAATGTTGCAAATACTTTGTTTGAAGATAGGTGTTTACCATAAAAACAAAATATTTGTGTTTAAACCTGAATTTATTCTATAAATTCCTTTTCGATAATTTATATCAAATGCAATTGCATGTAATATATACAATCTACTAACGTATATTTAATTAAAATTGAATTTATTGTAATTACTTTTTTAGAATTCATACATCTTACAAACATTGTTGCAAATATTTGCTTTAAGAAATTTTTTTTTTTACTCTAAAAATGAAATATTTAAATTAGTTTTGGTTAGTTTGGTCAAATAGAGGCAGCAAGCGAGTCAATACAAAAAAAAAATAAAAAATGTCAAAAAAAATTTTATTAGAAATATTTTTTAATCATTCACCGGAGATAGAATCACTTCCTTATAGGATTGAAAGTGATTCAGCATCAGTAGTCAAATGTTTTATCGTACGCGTACGCGGATGTAAAGTCAAGTTTATAATTAATTCAGTTCCTAATAACGTAGAACCGGTTAACTGAATAAAAAACGCATTGTATAAAATAATTCAAGATGTTACAACTGATTTGCACCCTCTAGATAAGGTAGGATTAACATTCTGTGGAGAAAGCTTCCAGCAACATGGTCCTGGATGGCTAAGTTTTAGAAATGCAGGCGATCTAACATTTTCTGATGTGTGGGAAATGATATCAAAAATTTTTCAAAGTAATTCTGAAGGTAACTACTAAATAAATACTTCATTATTATTTTTATTATTAATACTTTTATTTTGTTTTTATGTTACAGGTTTAAGCACAGATACATTTTGTCATTCAGTTACTTCTGTAAGGCTACCATTTGGTAGAGGAAGATCACAAAAATATTCATCATATGATAAGGAAAGCTTAAAGCGAAAGGGAATAAATTGCATTAAAAACAAAAACAATTTATGTCTACCTCAGGCCTTAATTGTGGTAATATCACAAACTAAAAATGATAAGAACTACAAACACAAAATTCGTAATGATACAGGAAAATTACAAACTTTAAAAGCTATCGAACTAACTAAAAATGCAGGAGTAAAAATTCCAAATAATGGTTGTAGAATACAAGAACTCAAAAAGTTTCAAGAATATTTGAAAAATTATAAAATTGTTGTGTACAAATGTGGAACAAGAGGCAGAGAGGTAAGTAGTTATACTATGAGAGTTCTGTGACACTTTTTCAATCCCGTCGGCAAAACTTATTTTTTTATATGAAAATATAGTTTTTGAAAAAGCCGTCGGCAAAACATATTTTTATATGAATAAAAAAGAACAATAACAAAACAAAACAAAACAGAACAAACAAAAACTTAAAATCTTTCAATTTCTAAGAAAAAAAACTAGTTGATAAGGAACTATAGTAATTAATATATTTTAAAAAAAACTTTTTTTTCTGCAGGTTCTTGAACTTGTAATTATGATAAGGAAATAAGAATGACCTTGTGATATAATATGTAGAACAATTGTAGTCTTTTTCGATATCTATATGGGGAATTCCTTTTGTTAATTTAAAAAGAAAAAACGAAATATAATAGTATTACTTATACAAAGTTTTTTTTATTTATTTTTTTAACGTTTTCTGATATTTATAATTATTTTCTTTAAATTTTTTTACGATTTTAGCTAATCGTAATAAAGATATTTTAACAAATTTTGTTGAATTATGTGTAACCAAATCCATCCATTTATCATCTTGATCTTCTTTGAGTGAATTAAATTGAATTAGTGTTGAATCAGCATAATTCCTCAGAAACTTAATATGATACTTAATTTCCTTCTTGTATCTCTTTTTAAAATTTATTTTATTTTCTAAATAAAATTTATTAAACATATAAATTGTTCTAGCGAACTCCATTGTTTGGTTAAGACTAATTAAACTGCTATTTTAGAAATAAAATATGAAAATAGCTAGAGTTAACTAAATCTCCTGTGGGTAGGAGTGCTAGGGTGCAGATAAAGTCTATTAGGTAAGTTTATTAGTTTAAGGTTCGATCCCAATTCTATGCTCTTACCCAGAGAAGATTTTTTTAATTTTTTCTAAAGAATTTAGTTGATCAAAGACATTCATGGATTCATCATCGTCATACAACACAAACCAAGGACGTATTGGTTCAACTATATTTGTACGACAAGCATTTAAAACATCATTTGGACCTTATCCCCAAGTTGCAATATGTTTCAATTGTGGTGAAAGAAATGTAACGAGAGTTGAATATGAAAATGCTAACAAAACTCATATTGCAGCTCTACTAATGTGTTTGATAGGATTATGGTGTTGTTTTTGTATTCCATATTGTACTAATAACATGAAAAATGTGAATCATTATTGTCCGAAATGTAACAATTTTTTGGGTGTTTATAATAAATAAATCATTCAAAGAAAAAAATTTTGTATCTATGCAATTGTATAAAAAGCTAATCTTAATATTGAAAAGAGTCATAACACGATAAGCTTAGTAAGTAACAAGACCATAATGTTTTGGGCTGATAATATTTTACATGGATATAAATATTGTATTTGTGCGCGGAAATGGGCTTCAATTAAAATAATTAATTGGAGAATATTTCACGATTTTTTGAAGGTATACATAACTCCAGAAGGTGGTGAAAAAATTTGTTTATTTAAAATTAGAAATGGTGAATCATTTACTAACCAATTCGATTTATCTCCTTTGGATTGGCAACATCTAAAAATAGAAGTATATGGGGGCGATATATCCATTATTGGTAAAATAAGAGGTTTAACAAATAAAAAAAAGCCAGCACCTAATCATTTTCATGCTGATTGTCCATTTTCTGAAGAAGATGATTGGGAGATGATTGAAAAGAATATTTCAAATGTTCTGCCAACTGGTAAGAATAAAATTACTGAACATATTGATTCATTACCACTGACAAGAAATGAATATGAAGAAAATCAGAATGAATTGAAAAAGTCGCTGATAAGGAAACGAATCGATGAAGGAATTATATTTATAGCATCAATAGAAAATACATATAATGAAAAAAATAAAAAATCAAAAGTTGGTGACGTGTTAGTTAATTTTAGAAAATTACTTGAAAGTTTAAAAGAGGAATATTTAGATTATATGGAAGCTTATTCAGATGGAAGAGATAGATTTTTACCGCTCTTTATGTATGTGTGTTCTATTATAAGTCAAGTAAAGTTTGTACATAATAAAGAACTTTCTAGAAAATAAAAAGTGTAAAATATATACTATTAATTTCTCTCAACACATTACTGCATAAACCTTGAATGAAGATAGATCAAAGATTTTTTTGTGACAATGAAATCATTTTTTATTTTAATATTTTGCTTGTTTACTATTCAAACAAATTCAGCTCCAACTTCTAATATTAGATTGGATCAATCAGCTTATGGGAGCACATACTTTAATATATTACTTCCAAATAATGAGACTGTTAAAGTGAATTTATCAGTCCAGTTTTTAAAACATGTAATTTCCTCAGAAACAAATGTTAGTGAAATTACAACAACAACTACAATACAACCATTAACTACTTTGCAAGCAGTTGATCAATTTTTATCAGATAAAGCTGATTCAGTACCACAATATGCATCTATAGATGATGCTATTAAAGCTTTTAGAAATGAATTAGTTTTAAAAGAGCAGAATATTGGTGGAATAATAAATAGTGAGCATATATTTTATAGACATTTTGTATTGAATTTTGGTGAGAATCAAAAACTCACTGTGAGATGTGAATATGATAGCATTTTTATTAAAAAGTATCTTAAAATTCAGTGTCATGAATATCGAGAAATATTAGTTGAAAGAATTACAGGTGATGGAGAGGCAGAAAAAATTATGATGGTAGATACAGAATATAAATCTGATTTCACTGTAATTGATTTGCGAACAATCAAACAGGATCCGACATATCAAATGGAAATTCATTAAAAACGAAAAAAAAAATGTAATTAAAATAATATGAAATAAAAAAAAATTTTTTTCTCTATATTAAATCAGTTTTATTTATCCATGAATTGTGATCAGATGAGAATCCAAGCCATTTTACAAAAATCTTATTATCTTTACTTTTAATAACTTTTTCAACTAGGTAAATATTATTATGTTTAGATTTTAACAATTCATATTCATAGAAGCTTCCTTGTATAGGTTGACCTTGATAATCTTCCAGTAAGTATGTGACAGGGTTAGTGATTTGAACTTTTCTTATCTTGAATATTTCAGTTGTCCAATTTGGTGTGTAGCCTTTTTCAAAAACATGTTTATACTTGCTTATTCGAACTAAGTCACCAATTTTAAATTTGTATGGTGGTGAAATTTTAATATGATTATATATAGTTTTAAGTAAATTTTCAGAATTATCTTTATTGACATCAGATGGTCGTTTTTTAATTGTTCGATGTTTAGTATTGTTATATTGTTTTGTTAATTCTTGAATTAGGTTAATCCATTTATAATTTCCATTAAAACTAAATTCTTTCCACATCTTTTCTTTTAAAGTTCTATTAAAACGTTCAACAATAGAGGCCTTTAATATGCTAAATGTAGAATAATGATTTATATGATATTTATCCATTAATTTTTTAAATATTTTATTAAAAAATTCTTTACCATCATCTGTTTGTAAATTTTGCGGATGTCTTTTAGAAGTTAGAAAAATATTTTGCATTGCTTTTGTGACGTTTTCTGAAGTTTTTGCTTTTATAGGGATTGCCCAGGCATACTTAGAAAAGCAGTCAATCACAGTTAATAAAAATTTAAATCCTTTATTCTCTTTAGCATATGAACCCATTTCTACTAAATCAGCTTGCCAAAGATCATCAAATCCTTTAATTATAACTCTACGGCGTTTAAAATTTCTTCGTGCAGGTTTATGCAGCTCTTCAACCACCTCTCTTTTACCCATTTTTAAATAAAATGTGTCTATATAATTTATATATATATATATATATATATATATATATATATATATAATAAAAAGCAAACAATAAAATATATTTAAAATTTATATTCTTTATTTATGTATATATAAAGTTATATTATGATTTATTTTTTATTCTTTTATATAAATCCATTAGTTTGGAACATTTTAACATATGATGTTCTGCTGAATGACAAGGACAAGTATCTGGAACAGTTGTTATGTTGTCTGATGTATAGGGACATATATCCCAATGGTATCCATACTCTTTCGTTTCAATTTGTATAGAATTTTTAAATAATTTTAAAAAATTGAAATGAATTTTTAATTGTTCATAATGTTCCTCTAATAAAATATCTTCATATTTATCTAAAAAATTATTTAAAGTATATCCGATTTGATGTATATCCATTTTGAATATTAAATGATAACTGATCCCAATTATTTTTTTTCAAGTTCTAAACCACTTAATAAATCCAATGCTGATTGAGCTTGAGCTTCTGCTTTTTGTAGTCTCTCAAAAATAAATTTAATTGGTTTGTTGATTTGAAATTCAATAAAATCACTCATTTGTAATAATTTTTCATTTAACAATTGCGAGAATTTGATATTGATTTCCTCTAAATTAATTTGCATTTTTTCTTCTAATATTTTTAATTTTTCTTCTGCTAATTTAAGTTCTCTAGATACTGATGCCTCTAAAAGAGTAAACTTTTTTCTCATCTCGTTTTTTAATAGATCTTTCTGAAAGAAAATATGATTATTTACATAATTTTGTGTTGCTGCATCCCTTCCATCAATTGGTTCTTGAACATTTGATAAAATTTTGTTATCTAAATCATAATTTCCTTCAGAATTTAATTTGAAACCTATACCTGGAGGACCTTGAGTATGTAGTTTTCTGTAAGAAGAAGAAGCTGTACTACGCCCAAACTTATCAAGTGACATTATGGTTTTAACTGATTGTTAATCTAAATAGCTATTGAATTATATTTGCTTCTCTTAACTCTTCAATTATAGATATAATTTCATTGTGATGATTATTGTTACCAGCAGATTGTGAACTAATTAAAAGTTTTAATCTGTCAACTAACTCATTAGGATCATCCCAATAAACATACTGATTTGATTGATTTGTATAATTTAAATGGGTTTCCGGTGTAGAAGAAGATTTATTAAAATAATTAATAAAATTTTTTTTCAAACAACCTGAACCAGTTTTTTTATGTCTAGTATTATAATCATGTTCATATAATTTTCTTAATATATTTTTGTATTTAAAACCTTTGTTTCCTTTTATTTGCTCTAAATGATCATAATTTCTTCTATGTGCATTCGTTTTGTTAAGTATTTGTTGATATGTTTTTAAATCACTTTCAGTATAGTTTATGGGGTTTTTTTTAAATATCAATTCATATAGACCATCAGTTCCTTTAAAAACTTCATTATCAATCAAAATATCTTTACTAATTTCATCTATTTCAAACTTAGCATTCCCAAGTTTTCGAACATTTAATGACTCATCAAAATAGGGTCCATATGATTTATCAAGTTGTGACTTGCTAAGAACAGGAAATTGCGAAATTGATGATTCATCAATAATATTATCAGTTATAGATGACGTCTCAAATTTTATAGTATTTGGTGTTGAAGTTATAAACTTACTATGAGTATTACTTTTGTTGCTAGGCGTTTTAACTTCTGGCTTAAATGATCTAATTAATTTTAAGGTGTTATCATCGTCAGCAGGCGATTTAATTTCCGGTTTGCTAACACGGTTTGATAACACTATTTGAAAATTGTTGTTGTTGTTTGACAACATTTGTCAATTCTTTCAATGGTTTTGTAATTGGAGTGAAAGCTTCTTCTCGATTACGGTCTTCTGATAGCTTCTGAACTTTTAAAGATTGAAATTTCCTTTTTAAATTTTTACGAGTTTTCATTAAATCTTTCATAAGTTGTTCATCCATTTTTTTTAATGTGGATTAGTTCAATTATTAACTGTAAATTATCGACTGAACTGTTCTCTTGCTAACTGCTAACTGCTAACCGCTAACTGCTGACTGGTAACTGCTATCTGCTATCTGCTAACTGCAAACCGCTAACTGCTGACTGGTAACTGCTATCTGCTATCTGCTAACTGCAAACTACTAATTGATATCTATTAAATGACCTGTTCAGTTTGTAACTGCCAACTGCTAACGGAACTAGGTTTAACTAAAATTTAGCAAATGCATCAAAATTTTTTCTATATCGTCCATTATTTAAACCACTATCTTTGTCAATTAATAGAAAACCATAATTATCATTCCAGCAACATGCACTTAATTTTTTAAATTCATTAAATGACATATCAGAATTCACATGATCATTATATATATGTTTTAAATTTAAATCATCTTGCTTAAATATAATCAAAAAATTTGCATTATCTCTAACTAAATGCTTAGGAATTCTTGTATATGACTGACATAAATAAAAGCTATCTACTTCTTGGTGACGTCCCATACAAAAATAGGCTCTTATATTATCTTGTTTATCACAAGCTACATCATCAAAAATAAATATTGAGTTTGGTTGTGAGGCCGATGGTTCAATTACATCAGCATTATTTGAAAATTCATTATATCCCATTCCTTTGATTGGTTTTATTAATTTTTTTAAATATTCATATTTAGGTTGATGCAATGATTTCGAGTAGATATATATGTTTTGAAATTTGAGCCCTTTAGGATCTAAAAGCATACTTATCATAGCATTAGTTTTACCACAATTTGAAGGTCCGACTATTAATCCTCTTATACTATTTGGAAAACATTTACCATGTTTTTTTATTTTCTTTTTTGAATTTTGATCAAAATTTTTAATTTTAACTGCATTATCTAATTTTATAAATTTCATTTTATAAAAGGTGATTAGTATTTGAGTGACTTTCTTAAACTAAACAACTTAATATTATGTCTCTTTATAATAAATATTCAATCAGTAACCAAAAAACTGTTAATGGAAAAGGTATAGTTAATTCTCTAATTAATAAACTGCCATTTGAAGCACATTTACCTGGTTATAATTATTGCGGTCCTGGGACAAAACTAGCAAAACGATTAGCACGTGGTGATAAAGGAATTAATGGTTTAGACGAGGCTTGTCGAGAGCATGATATAGCATATTCTCAAAATACTGATCAAAATCAACGTCATATAGCAGATAAAATATTGGTAGAGAAAGCTTGGCAAAGAGCAAAAGCTAAAGATTCAAGTTTTGGTGAACGGTTAAATTCATATCTAGTTACAAACACAATGAAAGCTAAAGTTAAACTCGGTATGGGGTTAAAAAAAAAAAAAAACATTCAAAGAAAAAAACCTTTGAAAAATATTATAAACGAAGCAAAAGAAGCTGTTAGAACTATGAAGTTACCAATGAATAATAAAAATATTATAAAATTAGCTTTGCATGCTGCTAGAAAGTTTTCTAAAGGACAGAAAAAAAAAAACATTGACATTCCTCGAATAATTCCTGTACCAAAAATTGGAGGAGTTTTACCTTTAATCCCTATATTTGCTGGTCTATCTGCTATTGGAGCACTTTCAGGCGGCGCTGCAGGAATAACTAAAGCTGTTAACGATGCTAAAAATGCTCACAAAGAGTTAAAAGAAAGTCAACGTCATAATAAAGTGATGGAGGCGATTGCATTAAAAGGAGGTAATGGATTGCATTTAAAACCATATAAAACAGGATTAGGTCTTTATTTGAATCCAAAAAACCATTAATCAAGCTACCCAATAGAGCTCTTACAAATATTGATTTAGAAAACTTTGGTAAAAAATACTTAAAACATTTTCGAGGAGTTTTTATGAGAGATAATTTACCAATACGTAGACCTTGGAAATATGAATGTGGTATAATAAATTTGGATAATTCTATTGGATATGGAACGCATTGGGTAGCTTATTTTAAAAATGATGAAATAACTCATTATTTTGATAGTTTTGGAAATTTAAGACCACCATTAGAAGTAATAAAATATTTAGGAGATAAGCTTACATATAATTATAATAAATATCAAAATTTTAATTCTTACAATTGTGGACATTTATGTTTAGAATTTTTATTTCATATTGTTAAGAAAAAAAAAATATTATCAGTAAATAAAAAATAATAAAAAAAAAATAAAAAAATTTTTTTATTCTAGTCTAGCTTTATTTAAACTGACCTACATTAATAATTTTGTTGAAGTTCAAGGTTATTTCTCTATATTTGAACATAAAGGAAATAAAAAACTAACTGATAAAGAATAATTAGAACTTAGTTATAACAAAAGAAATTTAAACGAAAGATTTTTGTATGTATGTATATTATATTATTAATGGGTATTAGCCTTAAATCTAAATCATTGAATTTTGGATTAGCCTTAAAAACCTATAAAAACAGAATACACAACTGAAATATCTCATTATATCGATTAAAGACATGTCAATAACATTAACTTTAAACGGAAACTCTTCCACATTGACAACTAATTATTTCCCCCCTATAGATCTAAAGGGAAGAGAATATACCTGTGGTTTAGTTGATTTTCAAACGTATAACTCAATACCTAATATAGATGAGGATAATAATACATTTATTATTGATGATAAACCTATTACAATTCCAACAGGTTCATATGAAATTGGTGATATTGAACTATTTCTTAGGAAAGCGTTGAATATAACTAAAGCAGATAAGGAAAAATTAATTATAAGAGCAAATAATAATACATTAAAGTGTGAAATTTTTGCTGATAAGGATATTGATTTTGAAAGAGAAGATACAATTGGTAGATTATTAGGTTTCAGTACGAAGAAATTATTAGCTAATAATTGGCATACTTCAGATCTTTTTGTTGATATTAATAAAATAAATATAATAAGAGTAGAATGCAATATTATTTCTGGAGCTTATATTAATGAAAAAGAGGCTCACATTCTACATGAATTCTCTATTAATGTCAGTCCTGGCTATAAAATAATTGAAGTTCCTAAGAATGTAATTTATTTGCCGGTAACTATTAATCAGATAAGTTCTATTACTGTAAAACTCCTTGATCAGAACGGTAATTTAATTAATTTTCGAGGAGAAACAATAACATTAAGATTACACTTAAAGCTTCAGGATGATCGTATTTAATCAAAATTATCAATCCAATATAAATTCACGGAATGATAAACATCACCTTAATTCATTAAAGGTAGTCAATGGAGGAGGTACTCAACAATTAAAATACAAAAAACGATTATCTTTTGAAAATAAAGAATATTTAAAATCTCTTGGATATCTGCTAAAAGTAAATTAAAATGGAACTCTTTAATCATGTTCAAAACATGATGGAACAGTTGTTACTCACACTAAACTAGTTAATAATGCTATACCATTTCTATTTGATGAAATTCGCTATGAACTTAATGGTAAGGAAATTGATCATAATCGTAATGTTGGAATAACTTCAACATTAAAAAACTATATTTCACTCAACCCAAATGAAAGTAGAGCTTTATACAATGGAAGTTGGTCACCTGATGCATCAATTAAAATAAATAATTTATATTTTAATTTTTGTATACCATTAAAAAGATTAATAGGGTTTGCTGAAGACTACAAAAACATTATTCCAAATGCAAAACATGAATTAATATTAACTCGTTCTCGATCAAATGATAATTCATTATTATGTAGCAGTGCTAATGCAAGTGAAAAACCAAAAATTACTGTTACAAAAATATATTGGAAGGTTCAACATATTAACTTAGCTGATAATCTTAAATTAAATTTATACAAAAGTATTGGAAATGGTTCGGTTATGAAAATTCCTTTTAGAAATTGGGAATTACATGAATATCCCACATTACCAGCAGGAACTACACATCATATTTGGAATGTTAAAACAGCCTCACAACTTGAAAAACCTCGTTTTATTATTTTTGCTCTACAGACTGGTAAACAAAATAAACTGGATGAAGATCCTTCAACTTTTAATTATTGTGATATTGAAAATATAAAAGTATATTTAAATTCAGAATCATATCCATATGAAGATATGAATTTAGATTTTACAAAAAATCGTTATGCTTTAGCATATGAAGCATATTCGAATTTTAGAAGCTTTTATTATAATAACTCATTATCAGAGCCTTTAGTTTCATGGGACAACTTTAAAACTAATTCTCCAATCTTCATAATTGATACTCGTTATCAAAATGATAATCTTAAAATGGGACCAGTTGATGTCAAGATTGAATTAAAAACTTTAAAAAAAATTCCAGACAATACTACAGCTTATTGTCTTATTTTGCATGATCGCTTAATTGAATATAAACCATTAACAGGAGAAGTGGTCAAAATTATCTAAACTTATGTATAAAAATAAATGATTTTGTCTATAAAGAAAAAAGCATATTAATAAACAAGGAATATGTAATCATTGATATACAAGGTTTTCGAGATAATAGCAATAAATTTATCTTGAAAGAAATTGCTATTCTTTCATCAAAACATAAAAATGGAATATATAATAATTGATATACAAGGGTTTCGCGACAATAATAATAAATTTATTTTAAAAGAAATAGCTATTCTAACATCTAATGACGAAATTCAACATTTCATAATAAAGCAACCTTATCCTTATCATTATTTATAAACAAAAGCAAAACACACAAATTACTGACTCACTAAAAATCATCATGGGCTTAAAATGGTCAGACGGTAAAACACATTTATGTTTAAAAAAATGAATATTCAACAAAATCATTGTTCGTTTTAACCCTATAAATTTTCTATACTTTGAAAAAATGTTTATTTAATAAAAAAATAAAAATAAAAATAAAAATTAAAAAACAATTTTTGTTAACAATATTTAAAGGAATAGAACCTTTAAATCATTTTAATTTCTAAAATTAAAGAGTAAACAAGTTTCTTTAAGCTCTTTTTATATTTTTTTTTAAATATGAATCAAAATAAGGATAATAATAAAAAACCAGGAATTATAGGTCAAATAAAAAGGGAGATAAATTATACCATTATTAAAATGAGAGTCCCAAGTTCATCAACATCAACTAAATCAGCATCAGAGACAGAAATAAAAAAATGTAATTAAAAGCAATCAATGTTTTTTGTTTTTCCTGAATAAAAAAAAGTTTATGTAATAAATTAAAAGGAATAAAAAGATATATTTTCAAATTTAAAAAATGTTTTTTATTTCATTTTTATTTTATTTTTTTTTGTACACATTATTTTAATTTAACAATTTTAAATTTTATATTCAACTTATTTTGTTCTTTGGATCGAATTATAAAATTGTATACAATATCTTTCTTTTCAATTTTTTTATTTAGAGTTTTAATAACTTTTGATGTATACATTACACTGTATTGCGAGGGCAAGTAAGTGTAAAAGTTATTCAATTCTAAATAAATAGAACTGATAATTTGTCCATCTGGGTCCTTAAATTTGGAATCTCTTCTTTCAATTTTCTCAACTGTATACTCCTTGTTAACAGTTAAGTTGGCGATTGAAAAATATTTGAGACTCTTCTGGTTTATTTCGTTTAGATCTCCAACAAAATCCAAAAGATCGACCTCGCTCTCGCTGTCTTCATCAGTTTCTTCTTCTTCTACCGGTTTTGTTTTTGTTGATGCTTCTATCATTTTAAGATCTTCATCATCAGAAAGCTCCGGTTTCCTTTTTCTAGTTGTTGGTTTTCTTGTAGAAGTTGATTCTACTTCAATATCTTCATCATTCTCCATATTTAAAAATCTTTTTGCTGCTCCTAGTTTTAATTTCTTTTGAGACATTATTATAGTTATGATATTATATTCTTAGCGCTCAATGAATTTATACCCTATTTTATCAGATAATTTCCTTTTTTCTTACATTTTTTTTCTTTTATCATATTTACCGGAAATTTATTTTCTAGATAGGACGAAAATTTCCTAATAATTTTTTCCTTTATCATATTTACCGGAAATTTTATTTCTAGATAGGGTAAAATTTCCTAATAATTTTTTCCTTTATCATATTTACCGGAAATTTTATTTCTAGATAGGGTAAAATTTCCTAATAATTTTTTCTTTTTTTTTGTATCAAACAATAAGATAGGAATCTACGCAAAAAAAAAACAAAACAAAAAACAAAATTTATATATATTTTTTTTATCTTTTTATTATTTTTAGATATGAACTTACATTAATAAAATTTTAATGATAGCTTTCAGTAAAGTTATCGCAAAATAAACTTGCGATCCATTCTTGATCAATGACAATGCACATATCTGAGTTTGTGGTGTTGCACCCCATGCACCACGGTCCATATAATTCGATAAAATCGATGACCTCCTCTACAGTATCAAATACTGCATATTCTGAATAGCATAAGAAATCAGCTATATTATTATCACCGCGAATCCTGGATGTCTCTGCTACATTTCTTATGCAAGATGTGCAATAAACATCATTATAAGGAAGTATTTCGTAGCAATAACTTTGGAAAGTTAAAGTTGTTGGTTCCACCAATGATGGCATATCATAGTATTTATAAGCTAATCCGTAAGCTTTTGTTGAGTCGAGATATTTAATAATGTGATAGTAGTTGGGGAATCCAATTGGGTTATACCCTATTCTTAGCAACTCCGTATTGGTTGGCATTCTGTAATCAATAATAAAAAAAAAAAAAAAAAAAGATAATTTATCTAACGATGATGCCATAAAACGGAATGAATCAATAAATTTTAATATAATTTTACTGTTTTTAATATATTTAATAATGGAAATATAATTTTCGGTGTTGTTTGGTATTATTTTAATTTTTCCATCAATACTATTACATATATCTGTTATAAGTAAGTGTGCATCATATTTTGTTAAATTATGAAACACAATTGGAATTGTATGTGAATTTTTATAATTTAAGTTGCATGCTTGATGTGCAGCTCCTCTATAATTACCAGTCAAATGACAGTGATCTTTTACTTTAATGTCTCCTTCATTGAATATTTCTTCACATATATGACAAGTATTGGAGGAAAAGAATTCTTCAATTTGTGTTTGTGTTAGTTTGTCAATAGGCTTCGAATTAAGGAAAATACTTTCAATTTCATGGGAAATTTGTTCTAATTCATGTGCGAACCACTTTGCACAATCCATGCCACGATAAGCTTTATAACATGATAATGAATAATTATATGAAGTTTTTAAATAATATCCTACACTATGTGCTATATGTTGTTGATATTGCTTTGTATTTCGAACTATTTTGGACATAGGTTTCAGTATACATTCAAAATCTGCATAAATGATAAATGGGATCCGTTCTTTTTTTCTAAAGTTTTTAAATCTTACTATTTTATTTTCTGGAAAGCTTACTTTATATCCATTTAAATTTTTACAATTTTCAAAATGCTTTTGTAAACTAATATTATTGTAGAAAAAATGTAAACATCGGTCGCAAATAAATTTCTTTCCATTATGTTTTGATCCTTGTTTAGCTAAAAGTCTGGAAATATTTTTTATCCAAACATAATGATAAAAAATTGGTTCATCATCATCAGCATCATTATCATCATCATCATCATCATCATTGATTTTATTATTTTCATATCGATTCTGAATAACTAATAAGTTTACATGTTGTTCTTCTTTATTTTGAGTCAATCTTGTTGGTAGAATTTTAAATTTCTTTTTTATTTTAATAAGCTCATATAAATTCACACTTATTTTATTAATTTTTTCGAATTTTGTTATATCTACTCTGCTGACTGGAAATTTAATCCCATCTAGTTTTAAGACGGAAGAATAATGAGGGTAGCTACTTGTGCGTGTTGGATTTAAAGCAGATTGATTTTTAACTGGATGTATAGCTGAAACTATAGCCCAAGCAAAACAGTAGTTATCATTATTTTGGATATTTATGCAAGCCTTTTTATTTTGAATTAATTTTGGCAAACTAATGTATGTTGAACCACATTGAGGTCTATAAAAATTCACATTTAACACTAAATTGATGATTTCTTTCAAGGCCCAACCTGAATCTTTTTCTTGGAACTCTTCTAAATCTTTTAATATTATTTCTTTTATGTTATTTTGATACCATTCTTCTAAATTTGTATCTCTTGATATTACATTATTTTTTGTATTCATATATTTATAATCTTCAATTATGCTATCTTTAGAAGTTTTAACAAAATTTCCACAAAATATAGCATTAACTTTAAGAAAAGGTTCATTCTCTAAAATCTTTTTAATTTTACGGTTAAAAGTTTTTCCACATAAAGTTAAAAAGTCTAATGGATCCTTTGTTAACAAATTAATTATAACAAAAGTCTGTACCCGATTTTTAAATATGCTATTTATAATTTTGCATTTGATTTTTTTAAAAATTTTTTTTTTTTTTTTCAATGTTATTTGTTTAATTTGGCTTTTATAACCTTTCGAAATAGCAATAGCATTGCTAATTTTAAATTTTTCACTAATTGTATTAGCACTTTCCAACAAATTGTACAGTTTCTTAATATGTTTCGAACATTTTCTTATGTATTTTTTACTTTTATTTTTACATATTTTAGCTTTAGGTACTAATAACTTTATTTTTTTAACTAAACACTTTGGATTATTCATTTCTAAGCTGTTCTTCGTCTTACTGAACACTTTAAAAATTAACTCAATTTAATTCACTTGAAGAAAATCAAAATGACAAATGGAGAAATTTATTCACTCTGAATTCAATTGAATTCTGAGTCTAATACGATTAGCTAAAATTATAAAGAAATTTAAAGATAAAAATTATAGATATCGAAAAAGACTACAATTGTTCTACATATTATATCACAAGGTCATTCTTATTTCCTTATCATAATTACAAGTTCAAGAACCTGCAGAAAAAAAAAGTTTTTTAAAATATATTAATTACTATAGTTCCTTATCAACTAATTTTTTTTCTTAGAAATTGAAAGATTTTAAGTTTTTGTTTGTTCTGTTTTGTTTTGTTTTGTTTTGTTATTGTTTACTATAGTTCCTTATCAACTAATTTTTTTTCTTAGAAATTGAAAGATTTTAAGTTTTTGTTTGTTCTGTTTTGTTTTGTTTTGTTTTGTTATTGTTCTTTTTTATTCATATAAAAATATGTTTTGCCGACGGCTTTTTCAAAAACTATATTTTCATATAAAAAAATATGTTTTGCCGACGGGATTGAAAAAGTGTCACAGAACTCTCATAGTATAAGTACTGAGGTAATATTTGAAGGAATTGGACCTGAAAAACGGCTAAATTTGTTCTTTTACAAAAATCACTACAACGTAATAAAATCGCTGACTGCAACCTTTTGCGCCAGTTATTATTGTGAAGATTGCCACATTCCATACAACAACAAAAGTAATCATAGATGCACAGGAACATGTCCATGCTGTCAAAATTCTCCACCATGTCTTAATAATTTAAAACAAATTTTATGCAATGATTGTAATCGTTCATTTCGAGGTCGAATGTGTTTAGATAACCATAGGGCGTCAAGTTCAAAACGCAACAGTATTTGTGACGAAGTTAAAAAATGTTTGTCTTGCTTAAAACTTTATAGAGCCGACAGAAACCATGTATGTGGTGAATACTTTTGCAAGATTTGCAGTAACTATGTTCCTGAGAATCATAAATGTTTTATTCAACAAAACAAAAATCAACCTAAACTAAAAAATTTTATTTATATATTTTACGATTTGGAAACACAACAAGAAAAAGCTTTGGGAGAGAAGTACATAAGAGGCATTATATCAGATATTAAACTACATGAACCAAATTTGTGTGTTTTCGAGCAAAGATGTGACGCATGTATTTCGTTGTCCTCGTTATATTTTTGTGAAACATGTAAATTTAGAAGAAGGGGAATTAAAGAGGGAAGTATTATAGAGCAATTTCTGATGTACATAATGGAGATAAGAAAAGAATTCAAAACTGTCGTGGTAATAGCACATAATGGACAATCTTTTGACCATCAATTTATTTTAAATATTATATTAGAAAAAACCTCTTTAAAAACTAAACTAATTATGCGAGGTTCAAAAATTATCATGATGTTATTAGATATCATAAAATTTATAGCCTCAATTAATTACTTTGCAATGACATTATCAAAATTACCAAAGGCTTTTGATTTACAAATTGATTTGAAAAAAGGATATTTCCCGCATCTCTTCAATACAACGGAAAATAAAAATTATATTGGACCATTACCACCTGTTGAATATTATAACCCAGATACCATGAAAACTAACGAACGTGAAGTATTTCTGAAATGGTATGAAGATCACAAAAATGATGAATTCTATATGGAAATTGATATTGTAAAATATTGTATAAATGACGTAGCAATACTAACGCAATCACGCTTAAAGTTCAGAGAATTTTTTCTTAGAGAATGTAGCGTTGAATCTTTTCTAGAGGCCACAACTATAGCGTCTGCTTGTAATCTTGCATTTAGGCGTAATTTTTCAAAACCAGATACGGTTGGTTTAATATCCAAAAACGGGTATAGGTATTCAGATAATCAATCAAAGGCAGCTATTCAATGGTTGGTTTGGGAGGAGGAAAAACGGAATATTAACATTAGACATGCTGCTAAACAAAAAGAAGCTGTCGTAGCCGGTGTAAAAGTTGATGGTTTTTGTTCAGAAACTAATCAAGTTTCTGAATTTTATGGATGTTATTATCACGGTCATCCTAACTGTTTTCCACGTAATCGTAATTCTTATTTATATGATGATAAAAATGATACAATGAATGAACGATATGATAGCACTATTAGAAAATCTGATAGGTTGAAAAGATTAGATTACATTGTAATTGAATAACCATCCATTAGTACAACTTTCACCATTAAAACCTCGGGATTATTTTTATGGTGGGCGTACAGATAATGTTTACAACTACTACAAATGTAAAAAAGGAGAAAAAATAAAATATATAGATATTTGTTCTTTATATCCATGGGTTTGCAAATATGGAAAATTTCCTGTCGGCCATCCAGATGTTTATGTAGGAAATGTTAATTGTACTAAACAAAATTTAAAAGATTTGAATGGACTTATAAAATGTAAAATTTTACCACCAGAAAATCTTATACATCCAGTATTACCTGTAAAACAAAACAACAAATTAATGTTAATTAATGTCGCACATGTAGTGAGGAAAAAAACCTAAATGAATTTTGTTTACATAATGATAACGAAAGAGCTTTACTTGGAACATGGATTATTGATGAAGTGTTAAAAGCTCTTGAATTGAAATATAAAATATTAGAAATTCATGAAATATGGAGTTACAACATATGTCACTACAATGGTGTAACAAAAACAGATGGTCTTTTCACACAAATGATGAACAAATTTTTAAAAATAAAACAACAGGCATCGGGATGGCCTAGTAACTGTATAACAAAGGAAGAGAAAGAGAAGTATATAACGGGTTTTCTTAGAAATGAAAATATTCAACTAGAATTTAATGAAATTGTAAATAATAAGGGACTACGATCTTTTGCAAAATTAATGCTTAATTCTTTTTGGGGTAAATTTGGACAGAGAGAAAACTTACAAAAAACAATAATTATTAATCAACCTAAGGATTTATATGACATTTTAACAAATCCATCTATAGACGTTTGTGGTATTCTTCCAGTAAGTGAGGAAAACATTATAGTTAATTGGCAGTACAAAGAAGAAGCAGGTGAATCATTATCTACTGTAAATGTATGTATTGCAGCTTACACAACTACTCAAGCTCGATTAAAATTATATAGTTATTTAGAAAAACTAAAGGATAGAGTTTTATATTATGACAGTGATTCCGCAATATATATAAGTCGTACAGGAGAATATGAACCCCAAACAGGGGATTTTATAGGAGATATGACCGATGAACTAGAATGTTATGGTGTTGGAAGTTACATCACAGAACTTGCAAGTGGAGGCCCTAAAAACTATGCATATAAAGTTCACAGTACGAAAGACAATGAAGAAAAACTAGTTTGTGAAGTTAAAGGAATTTATTTAAACTATACAGCATCCCAAAAAATTAATTTTAATACAATTAAAGAAGCGGTGCTAAATGTGAAGGAAGACAAAGATATATACATACTTTAACAAAATATTCGACGTAATAAAGAGCATAAAGTTATCACAGTTCCTGAAATAAAAAAATATCAAACTAGGTTAGAAAAACGTAAATTTATGGAAGATGGTAGTTCATTTCCCTATGGATATAAAAGATCTAATGTTAATAATTAATTAGAAATATAATGTTTAAATTTTTATTTAAAAATTTTAGTATAAATAACACAAATAAATATCAAATATGTTCAAATTTATTAAATACTATTTTTTTTTATTAATCCAAGTATTATAATCATCATTGAACCCTAACCATTTAACAAAAACTTTATTACCTTGTTTTTTAATAATTTCTTCTACCAGGTAAGAATTTGGATATTTAACAGGAGTGAGTTCCTCTTTGTAGAAACCACCTGAAATAGGATTATTTTTATAATCTGATAATTGATATGTAACTGGATAATTGACATGTAACTGGATAACTTTACATATTATTGATCTTATCAATTTTAAATATTTCAGTTGACCAATTTGGTTGATAGCCTTTTTCGAAGTGATATTTATATTTACTTATTCTTACATATTCACCAACCTTATATTTACTTTTTTGAAAAATTTTAGGTTGCATACATATATTTTTTAATATATTTCTTTCATTTTTTCGCGTAACTTTTTCAGGTGGAAGCTTTATTGTAGAATGTTTTCTTGAATTATAATCGTTTATTATTGATTGCAGAATAGATAACCATTTATAATTTCCATTTAGACTAAATTTTTTCCACATAGAATTTTTCATTGTACGATTAAATCGTTCAACAATTGATGCTTTTAATTCACTGTATGTATGATAGTGATTGATTATTTTTTCTCTCATATAGTTTTGGAATTGTGAATTAAAAAACTCTTTGCCTTGATCAGAGTGAATATTTTTGGGTATAACTTTAGCGCGCTCAAAAATTGATTTCAGGGCATTTAAAACATTTTCAGCATTCTTTGTTTTTACAGGTTCAGCATATGCGTATTTAGAAAATATATCTATGGCAGTTAACATATATTTAAAGCCATTATTAAACTTTACGTATGGTATCATTTCAACTAAATCAATTTGCCAAGTATCATTTAAACCTCTTTGTAAGAATTTCCTTCTAGGATATCTACGCCTTGATGGTCTATGAATTTCCATTACAATTTGAGCTTTTGACATTATGCTTATACCATTTAACTAACTTTTCTAATTCTTTGTTATATTTTTCTACAAAATAGCATTCACAAGTGTCAGGCCCTGACGTACAATTATTATAAGCCCAAGGACAGCAACTGAAATGTGTACCATATTCTGAACTGTACTGAACTGAACTGTACTTTACCAACAAATTTTTCTAAATAATTGTATAAATTTGAAATATAAGTTTTGTGTTCATCTAATAATGTAAATGAGTATTTTTCTAAGAAATCTTTCACATCCATTCTTAAAATAAATACCAATAAAGATAATGCATTCTTTTTATACCTTTTCAAAATTTGAATTTGTAAGATTTGTAATTTAATATGGCAATAATGCCAAAATAAAGTATATTACGGTATAAATTTTATCGTAAATTTAAATAAAAAATTGTATATAAAGAGAGGAAAAAAATTAATAAAATGATTTTGATATACAGATTTTTAAAAGAAGAACTTAGTATTTTTTCTTTTTAATTACTACAAATTTTTATTCAGTCAGTTGTCAGTTCTAATCTTAGTAACACTGCAAATTAATAAAAAAAAATACTTAATTTTCTCACAAAGTCTGGTTATTCAACATTTTAACATTTCAAATGGACAGTAATTTTGTAGAAAGAGAGCAAGTTTCTGCATCTTTGGACAATGTTAAAGAGAATTTGCAACCAACCACATTATATCCGTATTATTGTAGATGTTTAATATTTTTTTTTATATTTTTGTTTATTTATTGTGTTGTTTTTGCTATTGCCATATTTTATTGTAATTGTAAAAACAAAAGTAAATAAAGTTTATTTAAAATTTTTTATTATAAATTTATTTTACAGTTTAATCTTATTCTAACATTTTATTCTCTTGATTTATATTTAAATATTTATCTATTAATTCTTTTAATAAAAATGGAATCTCAAAAAATAATCTAGAATAATTACATTGAACATTAAACCTGTTTAATGGAATGTATATTTCATCTTTTAATATAGTTTGCTGGTTTTCCACACACGTTCTAATATATTTTCTTACGTATTCTTTTACACATCCTTCAGCATTTTTGTTGTAAACCATTACTAAGTGGATAAAATTAAATAGATTACGAAATTTATCAATTTCCTCATCTTTTAGTACAAATGACAGTGGTTTTCCAGCTTTTATACCAAATTGTAAGCAGGAAACTTTATTTTTAGAATGTAGATGTCTTCATAATTAATAAACATTAAATTTTTCCCAATGCGGTGTAATGAAATTGTTGCTTCTATTAATTCTGTATGAAAACCAACAACAATTTTTACCGTGTGTGCTTCGTTTAAAAAATAGGTATAGACCAATAACATATTGTATATGATACTATTCCTCTCACAGTTGTTTTAAAATGAGTTAAAAAACCGCAATATTTTAGATATATATATTTATATTTTTTGTTTAGAAACACAGCTCTGAATATACTTTTTCCCAAATATGCTGTTATAAAGTTTTAAAATTAGATTATCATTATGGATATAACTAACACTACTAAATTGTGTTAAAAATTTATTCATACTTATATTATTACACTTACACCAAGCGTAAACACAACAATATTGTCCACATACATCTGAAAAGTTACTTTGTAATTGTCTATCATTAAATATTATGCATTGGTTTTTTAAATAATTAAGAATTTCTGGTTTATCTGGTGTGCCACCGTAAGAATCAAAATATTCTATACAACCATCTTTTGGAATAAAAATAACTAACCAATGTGTTCCAGGATCTTTGGCTTTATCAGTGTTTACAGTCATGAATGTTGGCCTTTCAACTATATTAAATAATTTACCCAAAGCAAAAACTCCTTTCAAAAATTTGTTTGTGTATTTGTTACATCTTAATATATTAGTTAATTCTAAAGTATTCATGAATCAAATTTACTTAAATCATACACTTTACTTATTTCATTAGTGTAATTTATTAAGAAATCTTTTTTTATTTTTTCATTTGTTATAATAATATCAAATTTCTCCAATATCTGTCTAAGATCATTATTTATTTTATTATTGTGAACAGTTCCAAAAGTATAATTTTCAAGATGATAATTTAAAAGTTCTTTTGTTGGAAATTTGTATGTAAACTCTTTTATTAATTTTTTACAAGGTTCTTTAATTCCAAGTAAGCAAATATCTTTCGCGAATAAGTTGTTTATACCCGTACGATAGGATCGGGTATAATAAAATTACTCCTCCGTTTGTAACACCTCGAAATAAGCGAGCTAGATATACCTTCAAAGGTATGGATCGGATCAGAAAAAAATTCTAAGACTTTTGAGCCATGTCCGTCCGTCCGTCCGTCCGTCAGCACGCTAACTCAAAAACTAAGAAAGCTAGAATCTTGAAATTTACACAAAATATTCTTACAACAATTTGTAGGTTCCCTATTTTTTTTGGTTGAGTTTGGACCAAACCTTAAGGTAGCTCTCGAACACCTAACTTTTAGATCCCCACATTTTTTTTGAAATAGAGCTATGAAATTTTAACTGCTGATAGATGTCATAAAAATATTAATTTTATTTTTAATAACTTTATTTTGCACCCCCACCCGTTACGAAGCTACAGTTCCCCAAAGGTTCAAAAAAGCTCTATATTTAAATTGTTATAGTACAAGTTGTATAAGGTATATCTTCATTTTGAAAACGCCAAACGATTACTACTTTCATTAGCTTTAAAAGTATATATACAATAAATATATATATATATAAGTATATAAACAATAAATATATATACGGTGTCTTAATTTACCGTTATGCGAAACTAAAATTTTGCAAAATCCTTTAACCCTTCTATCTTCTATACGGTTTAATTTGGAAACTTGAAATTTTGACAGAAGTTAGATCTTTGAAAAGAAGTAAGAGTCATTTCAGAAATTTTTTTTGTATCACCCCCCGTTTAGGAGCTGTAAGGGGTGAAAAACTGAAAATTTCCAATTTTTAAACACCTGTAACTTGAACACCTGTTAAAATTTTTTTGAAGTAATACACAAAAATTAAAGTTTCAATATTATATTTCAGTTAACAACTTTATTTAATAATATATGGTTACTTTATAATTGACGAAAGAGTTACTTGATTTTTTCAAATTTTCTAACAAATTTCTTTAACTAATTTTTTTGCATTTTGTTTTACTCGATAATTTGAAATTGTTGAGGATATAATGCGTAGTACAAAAAACTGTAAATAAATAAACAACATAACGGTTGCTTGAAGAATTTTTATTTATATGATATTGATATACATACATACTTATATAATATCATGTTTATTTACATATCGTATATGTCACTGATGAATGAATGATAAGAGTATAGATGTATATTATATAGCGCCGTATTTACATACATATATGTATTTTATTGTACTTATAAGAAATTATTCTGTCAATGGAATATTTAAATATAATATAATATTTAAAATTATATATTTACCATTTTAGTACTAAGTAAATTTAATATACATTTACCGCTTAGTATTAAATGGTACTATAGAATATTTGAAAAAGTTTTGGATTGATAATCGTTATGTGGAAGGTTAGAATTTGCTTTAGAAGAATGTATAAACATATAGTTTGAATATATCTACAACCTATAGTTCTAGAAATTATAAAATTCACCCAAATTATTTTAAAATACTAAAATATTAAAAAAATAATATTGTAAGCAGAGTGACAGGCTGTGAACATACTAACGGTTCGTACGGGTATCTAAGAGTTGACAAAGGCAACTGTATTCTTCCTCGTTTTATCATCAAAACAAAATGTTACATCTACAAGTGCACAGGTTAATGACATCTTAACAAATACTCAAATTCAAGTCTTAAGTAATCTATTTATAGATTTGTGAACACATTTCGATTTTTATCAATTTGTAAATTTGCATCAAATTCTCCATAAACTATAGCAGATAGAGTTGATGGAAGCGGTTTTGATAGCCTTGCTTCAATTCGGACAGTACCTTGATTAAGTAATCCATGACAAACTTCATTTCCTGATGCATCTGAAGTTAAATCAAAAGCGAATATAAAGAATCCATTACCAAACATAGATTTTGTTATCTGATGACCTTTATCATTATTATATATGCCTGTACCAGAAAATAGCGTATGATATACACGTGTATACCAATTATTTTCTTCCGTAAAACTGGTTTCAATTATTGTATTAGGTATTTGTACTCCATTTACATATAACATGAATTGAGAAATATCAAAGTGTTTAAAATTAAATGGATTTTTTGATCTTTTTCCAGAGTAACCGGCATTCTCTGTCATACAAAATAATATCGTGTTTGGTAACTGCCCAATAAATACATTATCAAGCGAAATAGTTGTACTATTAGAAGGAATCGTAAAACTTTTTACTTCTACCCGTTTATAATTATATTTGGCGTTCGACTTCTCAATAACAGTATTATGTGCTAATAATACACTAGGATTAATAGTTCCATGTCTCATAAACAATGTTGCTTCTACAATTTTTAATTGAGATTCATCAGAATCATCTCCGAAAAAGAAAAAATCTGGTTTTTCTAATGTTAAAAATATTCTAACATCAACATTATTTATCAGAAGAGTTAGCTGATTGAACATATCTACATGTAATTTACCCATAAGCTCTACAACATTGCTATTTTGGTAAGCTTTTTGTCAAATTTTGCTATATTTGGTTTATCCAGATTCCAACCGGCACATTCCAAATGTGTTGTTGCTGCATCTGTACCATAATTTAATAATGATTCAATGTAAGCTCTGTAGTGGTAATTACTGTCTGAGGGGGTTATATTTTTAACATTTAACTGTACATTACACTGTTTTATTAGAGAGTGAAGAAGATTATTAACAACACTTGGTTGTGCTATTAGTCTTCCATCAGTTCCTTTATCATTATTATAATAAGTTCCATCTTTTTTAAAATTTGAACTTTTAATCGTAAATATACAGAAGATAAATCTCTATATGTATCACCATGACCTAATGATAGAAATTTGATTGTTGACGGATTGTCTAGGGAAGCAATTGGATTGCAAGAAACCTCCTCAGATCGTAAAATACTGGATTGAATAGGTTGCGTTTTAAAAATATCTAATTCAGATTTCATACATTCCACCATGATTAGTTAAAAATATCTTTTAGTTTCTTTTTCTTATTAACTTTACGCCGTTTTGACATAGAATAATTGGAATTGCTAATGTTAAGTCTTTTTATAGTTTTCCTTTTTCTTTTACCAGATCCATATATTTCATTAAGCTTCCTAACAGCTCCGCGTCTTACATTTTTCATAATTTCTTTACCTCTATCTTGAACAACTTCCTTTACATTTGCCCCTGATGCAATATCAGATAAAGCGCTAATACCAGAGTTAATGACCTCTTTTTTAAATATATTAGCACCTGAAGCAAATATAGGTTTCAAATACTTAAAAAGACTTCCAAAAAAACTTCCTAATCCGCGACCTCTTTGGTAAGGTATGGTAGAATGCAATAAAGGCCCAATGTCATCAAGACCTCTTCCGGATTGTACTAAATAATATCTGTAATACACTTTCTCCATTACGTTTAAAATAAAATTAATATTAAAATTTACAAACTGACATTTATTTATACTTTTTTAAAATGTAATACAATTTTTGTAGGAATACTACTATCACTAAAATTTATTTTATAACCATATTTATCACATAAGAGCATTGAAATACTATCAAATGATTTTTCAACATTACAATATTGAATTATGTTAAATTCTTTTACTGTGTTAGTAAAAGCATTTTCTGTATTAACAGTTCTTAAACATCTTACATTTTTACCACCTATATTTTGTGGTTCAATAATATCAGTGTATATAAAAACGAGGAAGAATACAGTTGCCTTTGTCAACTCTTAGATACCCGTACGAACCGTTAATATGTTCACAGCCTGTCACTCTGTTCACAATATTATTTTTTTAATATTTTAGTATTTTAAAATAATTTGGGTGAATTTTATAATTTCTAGAACTATGGGTTGTACATATATTCAAACTATATGTTTATATGTACATTCTTCAAAAGCAGATTCTAACCTTTCACATAACGATTATCAATCCAAAACTTTTTCAAATATTCTATAGTACCATTTAATACTAAGCGGTAAATGTATATTAAATTTACTTAGTACAAAATAGTAAATATAATTTTAAATATTATATTCTATTATATTTAAATATTCCATTGACAGAATAATTTCTTATAAGTACAATAAAATACATATATGTATGTAAATACGGCTCTATATAATATACATCTATACTCTTATCATTCATTCATCAGTGACATATACGATATGTAATTAAACATGATATTATTTAAGTATGTATATATATTAATATCATATAAATAAAAATTCTTCAAGCAACCGTTATGTTGTTTATTTATTTACATTTTTATGTACTACGCATTATATACTCAACAATTTCAAATTATCGAGTAAAACAAAATGGAAAAAATTCGTTAAAGAAATTTGTTAGAAAATTTGAAAAAATCAAGTAACACTTTCGTCAATTATAAAGTAACCCTATTATATTAAAAAAAGTTGTAAACAGAAAAAAGAGTATAATGTTGGAGCTTTAATTTTTGTGTATTACTTGAAAAAAAATTTTAACAGGTGTTTAAAAATAGGAAATTTTCAGTTTTTGAGCCTTTACAGCTCCTAAACGGGGGGTGATACAAATCTGAAATGACTCATACTTATTTTCAAAGATCTAACTTCTGTCAAAATTTCAAGTTTCCAACTTAAACCGTTTAGAAGATAGAAGCGTTGAAGGATTTTGCAAAATTTGAGTTTCACATAACGGTAAATTAAGACACCGTATGCCACAAATATATATTTATTGTGTACATACTTTTAAAGCTAATAAAAGTAGTAATCGTTTGGCGTTTTCAAAATGAAGATATACCTTGTACAACTTTTGCTATAACAATTTAAATATAGAGCTTTTTTGAACCTTTGGGGAGCTATAGCTCCGTAACGGGTGGGGCTACAAAAAAAAGTTATTAAAAATAAAATTAATATTTTTGTGAGATCTATCAGTAGTTAAAATTTTATAGCTCTATTGCAAAAAAAATTTGGGGATCTAAAAGTTTGGTGTTCGAGAGCTACCCTAAGGCTTGGTCCAAACTCAACAAAAAAAAAATAGGGAACCTACAAATTACTCCCAGAATAGTTTGTGTAAATTGCAAAATTCTAGCTTTCTTAGTTTTTGAGTTAGCGTGCTGACGGACGGACGGACATGGCTCAAAAGTCTTAGAATTTTTTTCTGATCCGATCCATACCTTTGAAGGTATATCTAGCTCGCTTATTTCGAGGTGTTACAAACGGAGGAGTAATTTTATTATACCCGATCCTATCGTACGGGTATAAACATATCTGGTTTCTCTACAGGAATTAAATTCATGCTATCAATAAACAATTTAAAAACTTCAATTACACGAGGTTTATATTTTTTAGGGTCAGTTAATTTTACGAAAGCTTGATCAAAACATGTTTTTAAAAGTCCATCTAAGCTGTAAGTGAAATTTGTTCTTAATTTGATGTTAACTTTTGGCTTACTTAAACAGATAGTAGTGTATAATAAAGTTTTTGAAAACTCCTCAGCTGTGTTTGGTATTACATAGTTTGTATCGTCATTTATAAAGTTAAAAATACCCCAAATTAGTTGACGTAAAACTTCTTTTCTTGAAAATCCTAATAATGGTCGAATATTTTGAATAGGAAAGTAGGAAGGAACAGAACATTCCAATCGCATATCATTTGATCGTTACTATATGGTATATAACTAGTCCCAACACCAATACGGTTTGTCTGCATACCATAGTGATATATATTTGAGTACTTTTTCCCATTCCTCACCATAGACATTTGGAATCAAATCATTAGCATATATTTCAGATACACCAACTTTCCAATTAGAATCGATCATATATTTATCCATTTTATTCGTAAAAGTTGATAATGTGTTTTCGGGGTAAAAATTCATTGATGAATCACTGAGTAATGTGACGTAAAATTCATCATTTACTTGTACGTTGTCCATGAACTTGTAGATTTATTTTTACGAATTGGAAAATTAAGTTGTGTTTGAGTATCACCTGCTTTCGCTGATCGCAATAAACGTTTTGGAGATCTATTTATAGTTTTTTCCTTTTTCGTTGGTGGTCTTGGACTATCTAATGGAACTGTTATTATATCACCAGTATCTGTTTCAAACATTTGAACATTTTTACTCCTAATTGATTTTCGTTTTCTTAACCGTTCCCCCGCTGTTGCAGCAGACATTGCTTTTGATAAAACATTTTCTTCATTTTCTTCGTCTTTAAACACATTATCAGGGGTATCCTTATATATTTCTTCCTCAGGGAATTGCATTTTAATGTCTCTATATTTAACAGAATCTGATTGTACCTTTGCATCTTTAAGTAATGATTTTACACGTGTTTGAGTACTTTTTGATTCCATTAGTATCGTTTTTCCTTTTTCTCTGTTTTGTGGAAGAGTTCTGCTCTGATTTTGTTTTTTAAACAAGTTTTGCCGTAAAAAATATAATTTCTGGATATCAGTCAAATGCTTATTTAACATAATTTTTTTTATATTTTTATCCAACTGGTTAATTTCAAGATTAGAATTTTGTTTAAGTTTTTCATATATTTCCGGTTTGAGAATTATCATTTTATTAAATGCTGAATTATTCATTTTATAAGATTTCCAATCAACCCTGAAAGAACTGCACCAAGAAGAGTAGGTAAAAATCCTCCTTTTTGAACAATAATTTTTCGTTTATTGTTTATGGATTTTTTATAACAAATGAGTGATCTTAACTCCCTTTTATATCTTTTTAATTGATTTTTTATTCAACTTACAGTTACCATTTAAAATATTTAACGATATTTCACAAATTGTTTTAATTACATCTGGTTCACAATGTTTTATAATAACTCTTTGGAATTTCGGTTTAGAATTTTTTAACAGGTGCAATATATGTCAGTTGACTTTCAATCGTTTCATATTCTTTTGCATATTGTTCCAACTGATTTGTTGTACAATAACACAAATCTTGCTCAAAAATGTCACTTCTCAATCTAAATAAATCATTAACTTCTTGAGTAAGATCTATTAATATATAACCATATGGCTTCGATGTTACTTCATTATATACTTTCTCAAATTCCTTGACCTGATTCGGATATATTTGACGGCCTAATGGTAATATCTGTGATTTATCTCTAGGATTCTTAAAAAGAATTATGTATTTGCAATTCAGTGAAATATCTCTGGAAAATTTACCTTGATGAAATATATTTTGGGTTACAAATATTACCGATAAATTTCCATGATGCGATCCTCTAGTAAATAGTTCGCAGACATGTCTATCATAAGAATTTAACATCATATCATCTATCACAATTAATACAGAGTTTCTATTATCACTAAAATCAGGAATACTGTTGCAATACTCAAGATCTGTTATATCATTCGGTACTGCATTTTTATCTGGGTTACACCAAATAATTTTATTGATTTGCGGATGTATGATTTTATTTTTTAATTTTATTAGGTTATGAATAAAAGTAGTTTTTCCACAACAAGTTGGCCCAGCCACCATCATTGTAAATGGGTGAAAAAACATAATTAAATAATTAATTATTCATGATAGCAAACCTATATTTATACCAAAATGTACACTCAGAAAGAGAATATAAAGTCCCGCTTCATTCAGTCAAAAGGTTATTCATTCATCAACATTCATAATGGAATAACAACAAATTTTCATTGTTGACTTACAATTTGTACAAGGAAATGAAAAGCAATATTTTATAAAGAAATTGGCTATTCTTAAAAAGGGGAGTTTGATTCCAATTGTATATCATTTTAAAGCGCCTTACCCCGAAGAAGAACTTAATCATGAAACAAAATACAATATTCAATATTCTGAAAATAAAATAAATGGATTAAAATGGAATAATGGTACAGTAGAATACTTATGTTTGAGGGATATACTTAAGTACTATTTACAATCAGCTGATATAATTTACGTTAAACGAAAGCAGAAAAAAAATGATCTTGAAAAATACATAGATAGTACTAAAATAAATGATTTAACCAATACAATGCCATCATTGTTAAAAATTGAACATTTTAAATCTATGTGTCCTATTCCAACACATAATGTAAGTTTAAGATGTGCAATTAAAAATAGTTTTAATATCTATATGTACTTACTTAAAGAAAACGTGTTAAAATAAAAACAAAAAAAAAAACAAAAAAATAATTTTTATTTGTAACATAAATATATAGATCATATGGAATTAAATAATTCAACTAAAAAAGTACGATTTAATTCAACTGTACAAATTAAGGTTATGTATGTATGGATTTTTGCTTACAATTCTTCTCGGAAAAATCATTGACAACAATATGCAATTGATAGAATGAGATTTCAAAGGCGAATAAAGATCATTGAACCCATCATATCTACAATTTTAAGTAGTAGTCATCGTAAAAACATATTTAAAAAGAGATTTTTGTAATACTCTAAAAATAAAATGTACTTTATATTTTGTACATTAAAGTTAATAAAGTTTAATTTCTTTTTAACCTTTTTATATGCAACATATACATGTAGATATATATTCTACGTTCTTACTATACTATACCAATCTATTTGCATTCAACTTTTCTTGCCTCTTTCTTTTTCTACCTTTTTAAAATACTACATAGTAATCTAAACCAGATATTCTGATAAAAAAAAAAAACGAAGATGCTAATTGCTATTTTGCATTTCTTCCTATAGTAAAACTAGTTAACCAACACAAAAAAAAACACGCATTCCTTAAAGATACACTTTAAAACTAGTTCACCAACATTAAATAACACGTGCTTTAATATTTACATATAATAGTTTTGCTAACTATTTTCATGTTGACCTATTATAATATACAATCAAAGAGCTCTGAAAGACTTGATTTACCCCAACTTCTAACAGAATCCAGGTCACAACACTTCCGGTTTCTCTAAAACTCAAGGTCATTCAAATATAGGTTAATTTGCGTGGGCGTGCAATATGGTTTATTAAAAACTAGGTCGTGCGATATGAGCGATATATTCGATATGCCTACTATCGTCCGCATAGGCGATTGTTGTGCAGCCCGCCTCCTCCTGAATTTTAAGCAGTTTATTTACCACCATATTCCAAAGAAGGGGAGATAGCACCTCTCCTTGCGGAGTCCCTCTTTTCACAAACCGTTTTACAATAGCGTTGCCTAAGTTAGCACTGACTGTTAGCATATTAGCTATCAGTGCTCTTAGCTCCGGTTCAACTCCTAGACTTATGAGTGCGTCTACAATTGTTGCCTGATTGACATTATTAAACGCTCGATCAATGTCTATAAAAGCTGCAAGAGTATACTCTTTGTAATTTAAAGATCTTTCAATCAAGCTCGTCAAAGTGTGAAGTGCAATATCCACTGACTTCCATTTACAGTAAGTATGTTGAGAGGCTGACAACAGATTTTTATCTAAGTTGCAGCGGATATGGATGTCGATTAATCTTTCTAAGGATGACAGGCTTATAGGCCGAAGGTCCTTCGCATAGACGTGACTACTTTTGGCGGTCTTGGATATGAACACTACTCTGTTCTATTTCCATTTATCCGGGATAAACCCCAAATTAAGACAACTACAGAAAATGCTTTTTAGCCAAGCCAGGGTGGTAGATGAAGTTTGCTGGACCTCGGCGGGTATAATACCATCCGGTCCGCTTGACTTGAATGGTTTAAAACTATCTATAGCCCTTTGTGGTTTGTCTCCTGTAACCACCATCTCTGAAATAGTAGGGGGAGGATTCAGAAGACAAGCCACCTCTGAGCTGTTATTTGTGCACCCAGGAAAATGGGTTTTTAAAAGTAATTCCAAAGACTCCTCCCTTGTGGTAGCCCAACTGCCATCCTCTTTTTTAAGAAGACTGGGGACCATGGGTTTTGTCGATAGGATTTTCCTAAGTCTAGATGCCTCTGAGACGTTTGCTCTACCTTCGCAGAATAGTCTCCAGATATTTCTCGCCTTTTTAAGTGCTTTTTTGTACAGACTAAGAGCCGTTTTATAAGAGCTCCATTCCTGTACCTCATTCGTTTTTGTGGCGTTATTAAAAGCCCTCCTATTATCTTTCCTTAGAGCTTTGATTTCACCATTCCACCAAGGTGGTTTAGGTTCTCCCCTTGGCTTACTGATGGGATACGAATGCTGTAAGGACTTATTGCAGGCCTTAGTAAAAACGTTTACTAGGCTATTTAGATCCTGGATATTTTCAGCAATTCCAGGTGTTAAGAAGAGAAGCGTTGACTTTAAGTGCTGCCTATATTTGTTCCAGTAAGTTCTTCTAGGATTTCGATAGACTGACTTTATTGGAGGACTTTCGTTCAAACTGAAGTCAAGGTATCTGTGATCTGAGAAGGAATGCTCATCAGAAACTTTCCATGAGTTTATTTTAGAATAAATGAAGTCCGAGACTAAGGTTATGTCTACTAGGCCTTCTTGCCTATTACTAGTAACAAAGGTAGGTTCCCTGCCAATGTTACAGATAACAAGGTTAGTACTTAAAATGTAATCAAAAAGTGACTCGTCTCTTTCGTTGATATCCAAACTACCCCAGATGTCATGGTGAGCATTGGCGTGCCACATTGGATGGAGGGAGTAAATCCTGCGAGTCGTCATTAGTTAATTTTTTGCAGTTTTCGAATTTAATATGAGGACATATAAATTTGGCTTGTTGTCTTTTTCCTGAAGATGTTTTAGTGGTGAAAAATTCTTTACATCCACATCAGTAATATGAGCATTTATTTTTTTTTGCAATCTGACGAATGAAACTTTTACCATCTTGAATATTTTTTGGTAAACCGGCCAGGATGATGTTATTTTTATACTTTTTTTGATTCGAATCGCCTCGTCCAGTAGTGATTCCAAATAATTAACTTTATTTTCTACATTGTGTAACCTTTTCTCTGCATTTGTGAGTGATGTTTTTAAATTATGATTTTCCTTTTGGAAAATCTTGTTTTGCTACAAAATATCATATGAACTGAAAGAACTCTGCGATTTATGTATTTCCATGATGATGAACCCCATCGTTTTTAAATATTGAGCAATTACTATCAAATTCAAAATTTGATAATGCATGCACAGAATTCGGCACCTCTTTAGAACAGAACAGAGCGCCTCGCTATCCAGATCTGCCAGCTCTCCAGAGCAATCGTCAGCTATGATAATAGATTTATTTATCAGATCATTACTGGAATTACAAATGAAGCACTTCCACAATACACTTCCAGATTTCAATAATTTGAATACATCATTCAAAATTTGGCACATTTTGTATCATAAAGATTGTTACAAGTACCAGTGCCTTTATTTTTTCTGCCAGTCATTTCTTCACCGCAAACTGCACACTTGTTCGAAATTTTTTTTTATTCTTTTATTATTTAAGAAAAAATGTGGACTAAAATTATAGTGCAATAAATTTTCCGCTTTGGTAGTCTCGTTTTTTGCTTTTTTTTTTTTCGACTTAAAGTTTTTTAATTGTTGTGATTTTTGATTTTTTTTTATGGAATTGAAAATAATTATTAGAATTATTAGAAAAAAAAAATTTTTTCCCGCTAAAAAAACACGTCTGTTCACAACAATATAAATTTGACAATCTTTAATAACAAACAAACTTAAATGATTCACCAACATTCACAATGTCAAATTCCATTTTTCTTTTTAAGTTTTATTTGACAAATTTTTATTTTTGTGTTTAATCGCGTCAAATGATAAACGTCAAATTTATTATTAAATTCAAGTATTTGCTGCAAAAGTCTTACAGGAATGCGACAGAAACATTTTTGTCATTTTTATCAAACTACATGTAATAGATGAATCATATGCTTTTGCATTTTATCTTAGTGTGACATTTCCGATTTCACATAAAGTTTTTTTTTATTTACTAACAACGACTACTTTGAATAAAAATATTTGAAATGTTTTGTTTCAAAACGTCTATAGTTTAAATAAATTGCAAACATTTTTTACAAGTAATGATTGTTGTTGGTAAATAAAGACGAATAAAGTTTAGTGATTATAAATGACAATTTTCGTTAAAAATTTTGTTTTAATTCTTAAAGAATATGGATTCCATATCATTGGGGATGTTTGCTGCAGAGGAGGAAACTGATGAAAGAAATGTAAGATTAGAAAGGAGAATTCTTCGAGATTCCCTCAATCCTTTTGATTTAGATGACATATCGTAAGTATTTGTGTATATGTTAATATTTTAACAAACCATTGTAATATGTTTAGCTAAAAAACAATGTTCGGCTAAACAAAGTGGCATTTCAGTATTTATTGGATATAGTGGAAGAAGAAATGCAAAGTCCATGAAAATCTTTTGGACTAAATCCAATACATAGATTGGTTGCAGTACTTCGATTTTTCGCTGAAGGCACTTCCCAACACGGTACTGGAAAAAACTTTTACGTAGCAATTTCTCAATCAACTTTTTCAAAAGTATTGACTAATTGCTAAGAAATTTTTAAAACAAAGATATGACCATTATGGATAAAATTAGAAATGGCAGAAGAGGAAAAAAGAAAGGCAGAAATAGATTTTCATTCCAAACATGAGCTTCCAGGAGTTATAATGTGTATTGATGGAACTCATATTGAAATAAGAAAACCAACATCGGAACATTTTTTGTATCAAAATAAAGGTTTCTTAGTTTAAATGTTATGTTGGTAAGTACAAAATTTTAAATGTTGATTAAGATTAATTTCAGGAATTATATTTATTTTTAATTTTAAGTTTGTAATAATACAATGAAAGTAAGATATGTCGATGCACGGTATCCTGGTTCTAACCATGATTGTCATATATATATTACATAAGCGATTTCAGAGCATATTTTGAAAATAAATACAAACAAGGAGAAAAATTTTTATTTTAGGTAAACGTCTTAATTTCAGTATAAATAAAAATAAAAATACTTATCGTTAAAAAAAATGTTTTAGGAGATGGAGGCTACCTATTAAAACCATGGTTAATGACATCTTTTCGGGTTTTTTACCTGTAAGTCGTTAGAGAAAATTTAATGAAAAACATTCTTCACTTTGACAATGAAAATTCAATTTTAATGAAAAACATTCTTCATTCTTTAATTGGACAACTTAAATACTCTCCAAGAAAGGCAGTAGAAATAATAAATTATGTTGCTGCCTTACACAATATTTGTATTAATTACAACATTTGCAGTGACAAATATATCGATAAAAGGATTCCATTTGCAACAGAAGAAGATAACGAAGAAGAAATTATAACAAACTTGAACTCCCAAGCTGTGGAAATTAAAAATAGAATTTTGAATTCAATATTGTAATTATATAAGTTACTAAGAAAAATAGTTTTTTTTAGTACTTTCAATTATATTATTGTAATATGAAAAAAAACAAATTTTCCTTTTATAAATAAAAATACAATAAAACAATGTTTTTGTTTTTAATATATCAAATAATTTTTATTTATTTTTCTCCTCTTCAGTAAACTTAACATATTAAATTATTTATTTAAAAATAACAACTTCATTTCATTGGCTTAATAAATTCTTTTAAGCATAACATATTAAATAACTTATATAAAAACAAGTAAATGTAACAGTAAGTCGATGTAACCGACTTATTTATACCCTACACCTAAAAAATTCAAATTAAATTAAAAATCCATAAGTTATTTTAGTTAGGTATTTAATATAAGCTAAAAACATAAATGCTTTTACAACCTTTGCACAAAATTTCAGGTTTTTATCTTTATTAAATTCGAAGATATGCTTGTTAGGTCTTGGAAAGTGTGTGAAGGCACCCGGACCACCTTCCCAATTCATCCCAAATTTTAGAGACATTATCAGCACATGATAGAATACTCTTATATCTAATTTCAAGTTTTTATATTTATTAATTTCGAAGATATGCTTCTTCGGTCTTGGGAGTTGTGTGGGAGATACCCGAACAACCCTTCCAATTCATCTGAAATTTTAGGCAAATTAGGGATTCAGGAAACAGCACCTTCGTATCAAATTTGAAGCTTTCATCTTTATTAATTTCGAAGATATGTTTGTTCGATTTTGGGAGTTGGGTGGGAGGTAACCGAACAGCTCCTCCAATTCATCTTAAATTTTGGCAAAATCAGGGATTCAGGAAACAACACCCTAGTACCAAATTTGAAGTTTCTATCTTTATTAATTTCGAATATATGCTTGTTCGGTTTTGGGAGTTGTATGGAAGGTACCCGAACCCATAGACCGATTTTGTTCAGATTCGAACTTAGCCTTCCTGTCGTAATTATTAACCTACAATATAAATTTCATCAAGATAGCTTCATTAGTTTTTGAGTTATCGTGCGAATGGACGGACGGACATCGCTAAATCGACTCAGGAGGTGATCCTGATCCATGTCCATCCATGAATATATACACATGTCCTTCCTAACTCGCTTCCTTTTAGTGGATACAAACATCATACCAAAAATATACCCTATACTTAATGTGTAGGGTATAATAACAGTCTTATTTCATTGGTGTCAAAAAAAAAATAAACTATTACCTATATTTATTCAGTCTTAAAATTAAAAAAAAAACTTTTAAAATAAGTATAAAAAATTTAAAATTTAAATTATTTTGAAAATCACATATTTAAAAAAATTTTTTTTTAATTGCAAGAATATCTAATTTCATTCTGTGGTGGAAGTATGTAACTTGTTACAAGGGCTTTTTTTGTAACAAAACACTAGTGTCACAAAAATTTTTTGGTATCATGAACATTGAAACGCTGAAATGGAAACGAAACAAAACAAAAATCAGCTTAACCAAAAAAATTTAAAACAAAAAATACGGTACGACTTGTTTAATTTAAATTTTTTTTGTTGTTCGATTTGATATTATTGTTTTATTTTAAAAAGTTCAAAATTTACAAATAAAAAAGTAAAGAAGTATAAGTTCAAACAATGTAAGTAAAATTGTAGATTACTAAAATCACATAATAAAAAATGCTAACATATTTTTTGTAATTTTTTGAAGGCAAAAAGTGACTATGATGTATGAACAAAGAACAATTGAACATCCTTACAAAATTTATATTCCAAAACAACAGCTTAGCCAAGGGTATTTTAAAAGAAATAGAAAAGGCTTCTTGGTTTAATCTAAAATTTTTTTTAAATCTGACAAAAAAAATTTACTAAGTATTACCGATTAACATTTTAAAATAAAATGCAAAAATTATTCGTTTCTTGGTAATTCCAAGATATTACTTGCGACCCTCAATCTTCAATTATCAATGGTATTTAAACATTTTCTTACCTCGTCCGAAGAGTTTTCATCATAAAAAAATAGCATTCTATAATAAATAATGTTAACCTTCCCAAGGAATTTGTCCAAGGAATTTGTTTGTTTGAAGAAAAAAAATTTTTTTGTGACAATTATTTAAAAAAAAATTGGCGCGAAATTTTAAAAATTGTTTTATTGCAGGTGTGATTTTTTTATTGAAATTTTATTAAAGAATAGGCTTAAAAAGTGGGTAAGAATAATTTTTTTTAAGTATGTGAATAAAACTTTCTTTAGAAACATCAAAAATGAAAATATTTCCATTCATTTAGTTTTTTTTCAACGTTAAAGAAAGTGCCTCATGAGGACAAAATGTTTAAACGGAAAACAAATATTTAATTTTTTTTTTTTGGCTATTTTTCTACAGAAATGGTTAGAAAATTTTCAAATATTCAAATTCGCGAGTTTTGGAAGCATCAGAATATGAACTTGAAGTCAATGAAGATGAATGTTCTCAATTTAATGAAAGCGTAGATTTATTTGATGAAATTGGAAAAAATGTTGAAGGGGAAATAATCGCTACTTTGAATGTAGAAAATCCCACTGAAGCGTGCCAACTTGATTTAGAAAATGTGACAATTGAAACAAATGAAAGATCAATTTGGTATGCCAATAAAGATAATAATAGATGCACTGGCGAATTTCTTGGGCGAAAAGAAATTAAGGCTACTGGTATTACACAATTGGAGTTCTTTTTTCAATTGTTTGACACTCGAATGCTTATGCATATTGTAATAGAATCCAATCGCTATGCAATGCAAAACGGCTATGAACTTAAACTTGACCTTGGAGAACTTCAAGTATTTTTAGGAATAAATTTAATAATGTCTTATATACAATATCCACTTATTCGTATGTACTGGAATCGAACAAGTTGGCTTGCTTTAGACATAATATCAAACGTTATGGGTCTTCGGCGTTTTGAAAAAATCCGCTCTTATTTACATTTCATTAATATTAGTGAAATCCCTGCAGATAATAAAGATAAAGGTAATTAGTTTTAAGAATAAGTAGATAATGAACTTGTAGAATATATGTTCGTTATAGTATGTTTGATATTTGAAAAACAAAACTTTAAATTAAACCTTGCATTCAAAGCTATTAGAATTATGCAAAATCTACTTTTTTTTTGTTCAAATGTCAAAAAAGAATATGTCCAATTTCAAAAAAAATCAATTGTTCTTTCAGCAATCAAAATAAGATCTATCATCGATCGCCTAAATAAAAATTTCCAATTGGCCTACGATCCCGGTGAATTTTTATCAGTGGATGAAATGCTCATTCCTTTTAAAGGTCGATCTTCCATTAAAAATTATTTACCAAAGAAACCAAAAAAAATGGGGTTTCAAAGTTTGGTGTTTAGCCGGTATAGATGGATTCGTGCATAAGTTTGAACTCTATCAGGGTGCTAATTCGTCTGAACCTCAAATAATTGGAATCAACAAGTCTGGAAATGTAGTTGATCGTCTGTGTTGTGATATTTTTAATAAAAATCACAAAATTTATGCAGATAATCATTTTAGCAGTTTGCCTTTAGTGCAATATTTACAAAAAAATAATACTTATTATATCGAAACTATTAGAGTGAATATGTTTTCGGAAGCAATAAATAAATTGAAAACTGAAAAAATATTAAAAAAACAGGGCCGAGGTTCTTCATCAATTGTCACTTCAAATGATAATATTTCTATTGTTCAATGGTTTGATAGTAAATGTATACATGTCATTTCATCGTTTGTTGGTATTGGTGATGAAGAAGAAATTACTAGGTATTGTCGGAAAAACTAAAACAGATGTTAAAGTTAACAGACCAGAAATAATATTATAATATCATCTTATAATAAATGTATGGGTGGAGTAGATTTAATGGATTCCCTGGTAGCGAGGTATCGGAATTATCCACAAAATCGTAGGTGGTACATGCGAATATTTTACCATTTTTTAAATGTGTGCACTATAAACGACTTATGACGAAAAACAAGATTTGCTTGCATTTAAAAGTGGCAAATGCACTAATCCAAAGTGGATTAAAAAATATTAATATATTGAAAAACGGTAAACGTAAAGCTGGACGACCTTCTGAACAATCGCCTATTCCACAAGAATCCACTTCAAAAAAAATTTGTGTTAGCGATTCACAACGTTTCACGAACAACAATCACTGGACATGCTTTAAAAAAAATGCTGATCGATGTCGTTTAAAAATTTGTCTAAGAAAAACTAGATTTGTTTGCTGTGGTTGCAACATGGTGCCCCTTTGCTCAGAATATTGAGAAGGCTTCCACACAAAAAAATATTAAAATTATTTTCTATTCTTTTACAATATTTATATTTCTTTGTTTTGTTTTTATTTACTGAATTCATTTTTTTTTATCAGATATAATATTTATGATGTATGTACCTTTGTGTTGTTATATTTTTTTTTTTTTATTGTTTTTGTTAGATGTATTGAATGTTAATTGAATAGTTTTTACTTTTATTTCAAATGCAATAATGAATTAAATGAAACTAAATTAAACAAGGTAGAATGTAAACCAACGGTTTTTAAAAGCGCACATTTCCAAAACTCAATACAAACTGTTTAGAATTGTGACTTGCACAAAAATTTGAAAATTTCATGTAATAAGAAAAAACGTGAAAATAGGACATTTTTGAAATTTTGAGGGGCCGTAAGTCCGGAATCCTATATAAATAAGAAAAGCTATTAACACACGTAAAAATATATTATTGAACCTTTAATTTTCATGTCTTGCCGAAGAAAAATTTTTACAGGTGTCTAAGTTACAGGTGTCTAAAAATAGTAAATTTTCAATTTTTGAGGCGTAATAACTCTTAAAAGAGGGTGCTACCAAAAAATTTTCTGAGGAAACTTATACTAATTCTAAAAGTTCTTTTTTGTCTCAAAATTTCAGGTTCCTATCTAAAGGCGTGCTGGAGTTATGAAAAAAGAAATTTCATGCAAAATGTTTTTTTCACATAACGGTCAATTTATATAGTAAATTACAAAATATTACATAATTTTGGTATCGTTTTATATAGATAATAAAATTTTCGATCTTCTAGCTGTTTTAGATTGCAAAACTATTACGCAGAGCTTGAGATATATACATCTGAAAATGGGGCTTTTTCGCAATTTTGAGGAGCTGCAACTTTGGAACCCTTTACAACTAAAATAAATCTTTAATACACGTAAAAATATATTACAGTAGCTTTAATTTTTATATCTTGCAGAAGTAAAATGTGTACAGGTTCCTAAGTTACAGGTGTTTAAAAATAGCAAATTCCATTTTTAAGCCCTAATAGCTCATAAACATGGGGTGGTCCAAAAAAATTTTCTGAGCAAACTTATACTAATTCTAAAAGTTCTTTCTTGCCTCAAAATTTCAAGCTTCTATCTAAAAGCATGCCCGAGTTATTTATTTATTTATAAAACCGTTTTCATTCTTATTCGAACTGTAAATATAAAAATAATATCATATTATTTATGTTTTGTATTTTTTATATTATTATTTGCTAAATTAAAACAATTCTTGGTAACATATTTGGAATAGAATTATTAAATTAATAATGATAGATTATTCCCAAAAGAATCTTCTGTAGGGTTCATACAAACAGCAGTAACTAGTATTTGTGTAGCCTTATTTTAGAGTTCATTCCACTTCCAATATCAACAAAATTGTAACAATCATTCCCGGTTTAATCACTATGTTCACGTATATAAATTTCATCAAATACTACATTTGAAAAAAAGCCTATAACCAAAGCGTTTTTTATGAACTGGTGTCAACCAGTGAGGTAGATTCAAAGCAAACTTTTGTACCTTTATAGTTTTTGGGTAGTAATTTATTATGTTTTAATATTTGACGTTCTAAAATTAATTTTTTAGGTCCTGAAATTTCTTCTAACATAACAATTAATCTAAAATTAAATTTTTATTTTTTAATAATTTAACAATATCTGCACAACTTTTTAGTTTTTTAATATTTCTTATATAATTTTTAAAGTTTTAATTTTTCTATCCTTCTTTTGTATTGTTTCTTCTAAAAGTCGCAATTTTTCTATAAACTTTTTGGTCTTTGAACTACAAATAATAAGTTCTTGAGATGTTGTGGCTATTATTCAGTTTGAAGAAATTTTCGATTTTTCGTTATTATTAATTTCATGATCATATCGACTAACAGTTGAAGGGATTGGACACTCTACCGAGAAAATCCAATTTAATACAATGTTTTTTCTAAGGTTTTTTTTTTTATTTAAACACAATTTTTTTAACACAAATTTATAAACTTATTAAAAATTAAAGGAAAAATAAATCTAAAACACTAGTTAAATGAATTTTTAATTAAACAAAACTTAAATTACAATATAATACTATAATTTTAAAAAATTTTTATTGCTGAAGATTGTAAACAAAACAAAGCAAAACAAACAAAATAATTATGTTGTCATGGAAATTAAATTTTTTTTTGACATTTTAGCCTTACTAATTTTTATGTATGTACGTATACAGAATTTTCTATTCCTTATACTTCAAAAAAAAAAGATATTTAAGTGCTAAGTGCTAACGTAAAAGTGTAACGTTAAATGCTGCCAAAAGTTTCGAAACTACATTAAAATTTTTGAAACAAAACTAAAATTGACGTAACAAATTACGTCCTACCATTTTTCAAAACTTGCGTAACAACATGTTTCTTACAAGTTACATACTACCACACGTGTTGTTTTCTTGTGTTATCACTTCCATTTTGATGTTGTGCTGAGGAGCTCCTTCAAATTTCTGTTTTTGGAGATCATTTTGTTGATTTATTGTTTGATAGACTCTTTTCAAATTAATTGAAATTTCATTTAATTTTTCTTCTTGTGTTTTATAAAATTTTTTTTGTACTTCTATTTGTTATTTTAATGAACTTGTTGTTGTCCCTTCCAGTGTTTGGTACGTGCAATGCCGACTAGTCGATGCGGAAATATTAACATTTTGTGATCCTGAACTCGATAATACCACTTTTTCTTGCGTACGATGTAAAGAACAGGAAGGGATAACATTATCACGTTCCGTGTTCAATGCAAGCAGCGAATAGAAATTCCAATAGAAGAGACAATAGAAAATTCAGTGTTTAAAGCAAATAGAGAACTGCAATCAGATTCATAATTTAACGTATGAAGAGAAGTACAATCAGGTTCAGTGGTTAAGGGAACAAGTGTACTACAAATGCTAAACCAACAGCAAAAGTCTGAGAAACACCTGATACTTATAACACCAGGCTTATAACGTTTTCCTCCAAACCTGTAAATGTATGTATTTTTCTTGGCGCACCACCTGTAGTTTTTTGCTGTTTTTTCTTCTCATTTACAGGTCTTAAGTTAAATTTTGAAATGTCATTGTATTCAACGATATGGAGGTTAGGTACTGGCTGTACATTTAGAGAAATTTTAAATTTATTCAACATTGGCATGTTGACGGCATTTAATTCATGGGATCAATCATGAAAATCTTGTGAGTTAAGACTTTTTTTTTTTTAGAAAACTCACAACTTTTTTTTTTTTAATTGTCAATCATGAAAGTCTCATGGGAAAAGAATTTTTTCTTTTAAGAAAAAAATCATTATTTATCGTTATCATGAATGTTTATTTGATTGACTTTTTCATAATTTAAAACTTTTTAAGTCACATGCATTTTAGCTGTGGACTTTGAACAATAAACATCAATATCTTAGGAGTTAGGAACCAGAAGTCGGGCCGATCTAATTTAAAAAACCTAGTCCCCGATATTGTAATTATTTTTTATCCGTTTTACCCCCTGGGGGAGCATAGGGCTTCCAAAAAGCTTCTATATCGCACTCGATTGTGGGCCAAATTTTTGATTTCTGCCCATGTTTTACTGCTATTATCAATTTCCTTAGCCAAAGACCTTCTCCATGTTATTTTAGGTTTACCCTTACCTTTTTTTCCCTGTGGATTCCAGTCGGGCGCCTGGCGTACAATGTTCTCTGGCGCTTTCCGAAGTATGTGACCTATCCATTCCATTTCTTTTTCTTGATTTGACAGAGTATGGTTTCTTGTCTAGAGATAGTTTGTAGGTCCTCATTTGATATTCCTCTAGGCCATCTTATATTTTGAATTGTTCGGAGGTATTTATTTTCAAATACTTGTAATTTATTTGTTGAAGAGTTTTTGATTAACCAGGTTTCACTGCCGTAGAGTAGAATAGATTTCACACAGGCTTCATATATCCTTATTTTCGTGCCTTTGGTTAACTGTGGTGATCTCCAGATAGGCCAAAGTCTCCCGAATGCCATCTTTGCTAATTTTATTCGATTCTCAATGTCTTCTTCTGTTCCTCCGTTTGTGGTAAGAATACTGCCAAGGTAGTTGAAACTTGTCACATCCTCTATGTGTGTGTTGTTTATTGCTAGTGGACTGGAATTATTTGCATTCAATCTTAGGGACTTTGTTTTTGCAATATTTATATTGAGTCCTACTTTATGTGCTTTTGTATTTAGGGAATCTAGTTTTTGTTGCATATTCCTGTGTCTATGTGCAATGTCATCAATCAAGTAGAGCAATGTCATCAGCATATTCGGGGTCTTCTAGGCGAGATGTAAGGGTCCAATTGATGCCTGTTTGGTGTATTAGTCATTTTTCCAATACGTCGTCGACTCCAGCCTTGAGGCTTATCGGATCGCTAAGCTTTCAATTGTGGAGAACCCTGGACTCGGCGTTGGTTTACATATTTTGGATGATATTTCTGATTTTAAGTGGTATATTCCTTCTTCTGAGAGCCTTCCATATGGCTCTGTGTTTTATTTTATCGGATGCTCTTGTAAAGTTCACGAATGTTATGTAGAGTGGTGATTTCCATTCTGCTGATTGTTCGATTATCAGACACAGAGTATTTGAGTGATCTGTACAGCTGCGCTGCTTTCTAAAACCTGCTTGTTGCTCACGAAGGTTGTCCTCTATTCGTGCTTCAATTCTGGAGTGTAGTATGAGAGCCAGTAATTTATTTCGCGTGTTTAGGACTGTAATACCACGCCAATTTTTGCATTCTTGGAGATTTCCCTTTTTTGGAAGTTTTATTATGATTCCTGTTTTCCAGCTTTCCGGTATGGCTTCATTGTTCCAAATTTCTTCCAAGATAGGCTGAAGAACTTCTGCTATATATCCTATGTTTGCTTGGAGAAGTTCTGAAGGTATTCCATCTATACCCCGTGCTTTGTTGCTTTTCAGCCTTGAAAGTGCAGCTATAATTTCTCTGTTTGATGGGGCATTTACAGTAATTCGGCTTCTTGTGTCCGCAGTAGGGGAACTTCCTTCTTCATCGCTTTCATTATATCTCCACTATCTTCGTTGTTTGTTTCTTCGAAATTTCCATCTCTGGATTTGCTCTTGGGTTGAAGTGAGCATTTGTCCATTCTTATTTCTAATTGGACGATTTTTCATTAAGTTTTGTGAGAATTCTTACTTTGTTGTAGAGGGATCGCATATTATTTTGGTTTGCTGCTCTTTGTGCATCAGCTGCAACATTGTTGAAGAATTTAATTTTGTCTCTTCTGGCACTTTTCTTTACTTCTTTCGCTTTCAGGTTATATTGGTTTTTGACTTTATCTGATTGGGTAATAGTTTTTCTCTAAGTTTCCTTCTTTGCAGAATTAGGGTCCAGGTTTCATCGGATATCCACTCTTTCTTATTAGGTATTGTTTTACCTAAGACTTCTTCCCCAACATGAAGTGAGATTGACTGTAAATTGTCTGTATTAATTTGCTGATTCTGCAGCTTTGTTACAAATTTTTTTTTTGTATTATTGCATTTTAGTTTTACAGTATTGATTTGGTGCTTTCTTTTGATTGTGTTATTCTGAGTGGCTTTGAGTCTTATTCTTATGTCTCCTGTTAGTAGCATATGATCACTATGAACATCTGCTCCTCTCCACGTTCTTACATCTAGTAGGGATGATTTCCATTTCGTACTAATGCATATATGATCTATCTGGTTTTTAGTCCGGCCATCTGGAGATTCCCATGTATATTTGTGAATGTTTTTGTGTGGGAAGAGTGTTCCACCGATTGCCAGGTTGTGTTCCAGACAGACTCCTACTAGTCGTTCACCGTTGTTGTTTATATTACCAATTCCATGATGTCCCATAATTCTCTTGTAATTGCTATCGGGGTTTGAACCAGGTTTTGCATTGAAGTCTCCCATTATTAGTATGATGTCGGTTCTGGGAATTCTTTCTAAGATTGCGGAGAGCTATAATAGCAACTAAAAATAAAAAAAAATTAAAAGAGGTTCCAGAAAGTGCACCTTAGTCTTTGAGGTCCGTTTTTTTGGGGCGGGTTTAAAAGCGAATTTTTTTATTTCTGCTTATTAATTTAAATTCTACTACAAAATCGATGAGTACCTTTTTTAAATCATATCGAACCGACTTCTGATTCTCAAAATACGGGGGCTTCTAGCAACCTACGCTATTGCTAACTCACAGATTGTTTATGAAAATGCCTATATTATATATATTTATTTATAATTTTTTTTCTAAGTCGAATTTGTTTTTTTCTGTGTATCCAAAAATAATGCAGTTTATGTTATTCACACCAAACCTTTTTCATACAAAGCAAAGTCTTTCCCTTTGAATTCATAAGACTTTCATGATTGCGTGACTCTTTTGGAAGACTTCTCAAAGAAGAAAAAAGTTTTAACTCACAAGACTTTCATGATTAACCTATATTTATATATAACGAAAACTCTTTCTTATCAAATTAAAACGAAATTTTATCAAATGGCCAATAACTGAAAACGACTAAGAAAAATGTGTGGAAGGTTTTTGTAATTTTCTCAAAAAGCCAATACCTGCCGTTTGTAGTAGGTTGTGTTGATGGGTGTCACATACCAATAAAGGCTCCAAAAGAAGATGCCTTAATTATTTTAATAGGAAACAATTTCTTTCTGTTTTACTTGAGGTGATTTCTTATTAATTTTTTGTAACTAATGTACTATTGTTTGGAATTTTTTTTTAATTTTATGTACTAAATGTTTTGTTTAATCTTTTTACGGCGTTTGTGATAGCTCAATGCAGTTTATCGATATATTTTTTGTATATCCTGGTAGTTGTCACGCTGCTTTTGTTTGGGAAAATAGTTGTCTTAGCCAAGATCTGAAATTTGTACAAAGAAATTTAAAAGATAGATTTTTGTTATGAAACTCGACCTACAATAAAGGTATCCCAATATTTAATTTTTCCTTACCGCGATAATGAATTTTTAACAGAATGTCAAAAAAAATTGAATTATGTTCATAGCTCCATAACATTTGTTATTGAACAGGCATACGGTAGACTTAAAAGCTAGTTTAGAAACTTAAAATTTATTGATTTTTAAAATTTTAGATAATAAAGTTGACAGTATTGTCGTGCACCGTTGTTACATAATTATATAATGCAAACAGAAGCTGCTACAGTTGTATTATATGATTATATAACTGTATGTTGTTCTATAGTTGAAACTTTATTTTAATATTAATTTTAAAATGCATGCAGATCTTTTATAATTAAAAATTCTATTTTCTTTTATTTTTTTTTTTGTTTTATAAATATGTACATAATGTCATCACATGTTGAATAAAATAAAACCTTTACATTTTTTTCTACAAAAATGTGTAAATATAAAATATATTTCATAATTCACATTCTTTTATTTTAAAATTATGTCTGATTTACAGATTGAACAAAAAAATGCATCGACTTTAACGTAAGTTTAATGTTTAAAAGTAAGGTAATACTTTAAAAACAAGTAAATGTAACAGTAATTCGATGCAACCGACTTATTAATACCCTACACCTGAATAATTCGAATTAAATTAAAAATCCATAAGTTTTTTTGGCAGCTGCTTGAACTTCTTCCCTTTTCTGTCTTATTCACCTCGAATTTCAGGAACGTAAAGGAGGCATCCTCTTGGGATATGCTTGACACCTTTGCAAAAAATTTTAAGTTTCTATCTTTATTAATTTCGAAGATTGTTAGTCCTTGGGAGTTGTGTGTCAGGTACCCGAATTGCCACTCCAATTCATCGAATCCATCTCAGGAACATAAAGAAAAGATGCCAGAACACCATTGTACTAAATTTAAAGGTTCTACTTTTGTTGGTTTTGGAGATATGCTCGTTGCTCTTGTGCTCGTCCCATGGTTGAAATACGAAATACGAACCCATGGTTGAAATTCTTTCAAATGTCAGTTTCCAATTTTACAGAAAAGGAAACATAACAGAACACCTTTGTATTAAAATTAAAAGTTCTATCTTTGTTGGTTGTGGAGATATACTCGTTTGCTCTGGAGATCGTCCGGAAGCTTCCAAGATTTGAACCCATGGACCAAATCCTCACAAATTTCAGAAAAATAAATCAAACATGAAGGAGCACCATTCTGCCTAATTTAAAGGTTATATCTTTGTTGCTTTTGGAAATAATATAATTTGCTCTGAGGCTCGTTCGGAAGCTTCCAAAATCCGAACCCAAGGACCAAATCCTCTCAAATTTCAGAGACCTAAATCAAACATGAAAGAACACCATTCTGCCAAATTTAAAGGTTATATCTTTGTTGGTTTTGGAGATAATCTCATTTGCTCTGGGGCTGGTTGGAAAGCTTCCAAAATCCAAACCCATGGACCAAATCCTCTTAAATTTCAGAGACATAAATCGAGCGGGAAGAAACATCATCGTACAAAATTTAAAGGTTCTATCTTTGTTGGTTTTGGAGATAATCTCATTTGCTCTGGTGCTCGTTTGGAAGCTTCCAAAACCCAAACCCGTGGACCAAATCCTCTTAAATTTCAGAGACATAAATCGAGCGGGAAGAAACATCATCGTACAAAATTTAAAGGTTCTATCTTTATTGGTTTTGGAGATAATCTCGTTTGCTTTGGAATCATTCGGAAGCTTCCAGAATCCGAACCCATGGACGGATTTTGTCCAGATTGGAACTTCGGCTTCCTTTCGTAATTAGTAAGCAACTATATAAATTTCATCAAGATAGCTTCATTAGTTTTTGAGTTATCGTGTAAACGGACGGACGGACATCGCTAAATCGACTCAGGAGGTAATCCTGATTCAGAATATATATACATGTCCATATCTAACTCGCTTCCTTTTGGTGGTTACAAACACCATACCAAAGTTAATATACCCTATACTTTAGGTGTAGGCTATAATAAAACTAATTTTTTTAGGCAAAAGGTACTACTGGTACTTTCCTATCTTAATATATAAATGAAAAAACACAAATAAAAATTTAAAAACATATACACTTCTCTTTTTTGAAATAAAATTATCTTAAATCTGACATTATTTTTGGTAAAATTCTGCTAAAATATTTTTGAGATCATCCAGTATGGCTAATCGCTTTTCGTATAATTCTATTCTTTTTTTTACTAGTTCAACATTCTCTTCATACCTGAAAATAATATAAAAATAAATAAAATTATAAATTTATTATTTGAATCTTCTATTCTATTTTTCTGCTTCGTTTTTTGAACAATTTAATATATCCTTCTAATTGTTTCGCTTTCTTTTGGGCCTCAGTCCACATTCACTATCATCATCATTACCTGATGATACTATTGATGTGGATGCTGTTAATTCTCGAGGTGGATTAATACTATGTCGCGAGCCATAAACCTCGTCGAATAAATCAAACTACTCCTAAGTGGTGGCATTTCGACCACTATCTTTATTTCTTTTTTTTAACCGTTTGTAAGTGGCTCAAAATTTAAAAAAATTTTGACAATTGCATCTTCTGTGACAGGAAATTTTGTGCTTTCTTTCATTATTACTAAAATTTTCGCCCACAAAACATTTTTTTCATCTTTTCCAATTTTAAACTAGTCTTCCCTACGTCTTGTAGTAATTAGTAATTTTAAAAGGTATGTTGACCACCGTAAGGCTTTCTGCATCTGAATCACTACTTCTACATAAACAATAATAAATAATATATTTAAAATTTCAAGTTATTGTATTGTAGATATCGTAAAAATTAAGGTAGATCGTGTAGATAAAAAAACATGAAATACTTACATTTCAAAATCAATCAAATTTATCTAACAAAAAAAAAGAAAATTGAATTTTAAAGAAAATAACAGCATAAAATTATTACTTTTCTAACTATAAAAATAAAAACATTAAATGTTTTAAATAATCTTTCAAAATACACAATAAAAACAAAGAAAGCTAGTATAAAAATTTTTTTATTTCTTTCTACTCCCCTGGGGAGCATAGCGCCTCCACAAAGCCTATGTATCTAATTCTATTTTCCGCTAGAGTTTTACTTAAGACCATTTTTTCCTGCCTACTTTATCTTCTTCATTACTGTCCTCCTCCGCGTAATTCTGGGTCTTCCCATTTTCCTTTTCCCTTGAGGGTTCCAATCAAGAGCCTCTTTGGCTATTGAGAAATTATTTCTAAGTGCATGGAAAATCCACTTATATTTCTTCTCCCTAATGATCAAGTTTATGGGTTTTTTTGATTGGTCATAGTCCAAAGATCGGTGTTTGATATTTTTTGTGGCCAGAATATTCTGCATATTTTTCGCAAACATCACTTGTAATTTGTGGATTATTTTTTCTGTAACCAGCCATGTTTCGTTGCCATGTAGCAAGATCGATTAACACATGCTTCGAATATTGTTAATTTTGTGGCTCTATTAATTTGGGCTCTGATTGATTAATATTGTTAATCTTCTAGTGGTGTATCATTTACTTTTATTGGTGTGGTGCTGGTTGTATTTATCCTAATTATTTTTGTTTTCCCCATGTTCATTTTGAGACCGACTTCTGCCGCTTTCCTTGAAAGCTCGTCTATCTAGATTTGCATGTTGGTGTGAGAATGCGATAAGAGATATGTCGTTTGCGTAGTCTAAATTTTGTAGTTTGTTTGTGAGGCACCAGTTTATACCTCCTCTGGTTACGTTATTCATTTTGTTCATGACTACATCTAATAGAACGTTGAACAGGAGAGGGGAGAGTGGGCAGCCTTGTTTTACACCATTCTGCAGTTTTATTGGCATACTGTCTTACTGGGCTTAAAAGGAAAACTGTCCCTTATGGAGTATTTGGGAATTTGCATCTTTATATAGGGCCGTACTCATCCTTATTTTCCCCACTTCCCCACTGGCATGGATCTTTTCCCCACTGCTTTCCATATTTCATGTCTTTTTACAGTATTGAATGCTCTTTTGAAGTCTATGTAGGCGACATATAGACAGTGGGGAGTTCTGGAGACTGCTCTATAATAATCCCAAGTGAAATCGCATGGTCTATACAACTGTGTCCTCTTTTGAATCAAATTTGTTCTCTTCTTGTTGTGTTTTCGAGGTGATCTACGATTCTAGAGTGTATTATTAATGCTATATTTTTTACAAATGCATTTAATATGGTAATGTCTCTCCGATTTCTGCAATCACTTAAGTCGCCTTTCTTAGGCAGTTTTACTATAATTTCAGTTTTCCAGTGTGGATTTACTTCTTCTATTTCCCGAATAATTGCTAAGATTGGTTGGAGGATTTCTGAGCTTCTTTTGCTGTCGGTTTAAAGTAATTCCGCTCGAATGCGATCTGTTCCTTATTCTTTTCAATTGCTAGCATCCACTTTGATATAAGCCTTTCAGTCTTGGAAAATCTTTAAATTAAAAAAATTAACTATTATAAATTTATATATCAAAAACAAAATTTTAATTAAATACATATCGAAAATTCAAAATATGAACTAAGTTTACATTTTTACAATATAACCACAAGTCACTGATACAAACATTTTTTCATCATGGCTTTTGTCAAAATTATAATTTCTTTTGCATATAAAATAGCATGATTTGTAAATTATTTAGGTTTTACACATTGTGTTATTCATTTTATAATTTTTTTGTTATGATTTACACTTACTTGTGAAACGATAATCCTATTTTTCGATGTTTTCTAGCATTTTTGCATCCTTCCGCACAACATTTCTTTTTAATGCTTTTTTTTTATGTAAACACAATTTTTTTAACACAAATTTATAAACTTATTAAAAATTAAAGGAAAAATAAATCTTAAACCTAGTTTGAATTAAACAAAACTTAAATTACAATATAATACTTTAATTTTAAAAATTTTTAATTGCTGAAGATTGTAAACAAAACTAAACAAAACAAACAAAATAATTATGTTATCATGGAAATTAAATTTTTTTTTTGACAAGAAAGCCACATTTTGGCAATTGGTTTACCTCACTAATTTCAATATATGTATGTATGTACACAGAATTTTTTATTCCTTATACTCCGTATGTTCCTTATGTTCTAAGTTTGTGACGCTGAAAAAATAGACATTTCAAACCTTACGTGCTGGCCAAAGTAGCGAAACAAAATTAAAATTGACGTAATAAATTACGTGCTACCATTTTTCAAATATAGCGTAACAACATGTATCTTACAAGTTACATACTACGCCATCTGCCAAAAGTAGAAAAACAAAATTAAAATTTTTGAAACAAAATTAAAATTTACGTAACAAATTACGTGCTACCATTTTTCAAAAATCGCTACCAAATTTCAAAAGTTTCTTAGTTACAGATTACCACACCTGTTTTTGTCTTGGTTTATCACTTCCATTTTTATGTTGTGCTCAGGAGCTTCTTCAAAATTCCATTGTTGGAGATCATTTTGTTGATTTATTGCTTGATAGACTCTCTTCAAATTAATTGAAATTTCATATAATTTTTCTTCTTGTGTTTTACAAAAGTTTTTTTGCACTTCTAATTGTTCTTTTAATAAACTTATTGTTGTCTCTTCTTTTGTTTGGTACCTTCGGTCGATGCGAAAAGATTAATGTTTTGTGATCTTGAACCCGATAATACTACATGTTCTTGTGTACGATGTGAAAAACAGGAAAGGATAACATTATCACGTTCCGGATTCAATGCAAGCAGCGAATAGAAATTTCAAAAGAAGAGCCAATAGAAGATTCACTGTTTAACACAAGAAGAGAACTGCCATCAGATTCCGCATTTAACGTAGGAAGAGAACTACGATCAGGCTCAGTGTTTAAGAAAAGAAGTGTACTGCATGATGGTAAACCAACAGCAAAAGCTTCAGAAACATCTGATACTGGTGTGTTTAACGTCACCAGGCTTATTACGCCTTCTTCCAAATTTGTAAATGTATGTAATTTTCTTAACCCACCTGTGGCTTTTTGCTGTTTTTTGTTCTCATTTACAGATCTTAAGTTAAATTTAGAAATGTCACTGTATTCAACGATATGGAGACTAGCTACTGGCTGTACATTTAGAGAAATTTCAAATTTATTTAACATTGGCATGGGGACGGCATTTAATTCATGGGGTCAATCATGAAAGTCTTGTGAGTTCAGACTTTTTTCTTTTTTAGAAAAAAGTCATTAATTGTCAATCATGAAAGTCTCATAGGAAAAAAAATTTTTCTTTTAAGAAAAATACCATTAATTTTCGTTATCATGAATATTAATTTTTTTTATTTTTTTCATAATTTCAGACTTTTTAAGTCACACGCATTTTAGCTGTACACTTGGAACAATAAACATTAATATCATAGGAGTTAGGAGCCAAAAGTCGGACCGACCTGATTTAAAAAACCTAGTCCCCGACACTGTAATAGAAACCAGAAATTAAAAAAAAATAAAAAAGGTTCTGGAAAATGACACCTCAGGTTTTGAGGTCCGTTTTTTGGGGCGGGTTTAAAAGTGAATTTTTTTTTTCTGCTTACTAATTTAAATTCTACTACAAAATCGATGAGTACCTTTTTTAAATCATGTCGGTCCGACTTCTGATTCCCAAAATTCACATTTCTGATGCTGAATTAAGTAGACGTTCTAATTTTTAAATTTTAAATTCTTTTAATTTCCTTAATTCTTTACCTATAGTCATAACTTAAGTAAAAGAATAATAAATAAAATAAAGAAAAAAATTTGATTACCTACATCAAAAATAAAAGAATTATAAAATAACTTGAACTCATTTTTTTCTATATTTGCTTATACAATATTTTAAATTTTTATAATTTTATAAATTTTTTATTTATTTTAAAATTTTTTTTTTTTATTTTTTTGACTCAATTAAAAAAAAAAAATATAAATAAACAAACATGAATACAAATAAATGTAACTGCTCTATCTGTACAGTTTTTGATGCAAAAACTGAATTTGTAACATGCAATAGTTTTTGCAAGAAACGCTTCCACGGAGTCTGCCTAAATGCTCCTAGAGGGTTGTATTCCACGTTCTTGGCTCAGTATTTTGTTTGCAAATCATGCTTGAATTATCCTGCCAGTATGAATATGTTATTGAACGAAGTCAAAACATCTTTTAATAACATTAAAGATGAATACACAGGACTTGCAGCTAAATGACTCCTATAAACTGACTCTATAAAATATAATTCAGCATCTTTTAATGAAATGGCAAAAGACTACGAGTCACTGAGTATGACACTGAGCAGTAGAATTTGGCAGTAGAATTTGGTTTCTAAAAATGATGAGTTTCTCTCCGCACTAAACAGATCAAATGAATCTTTAAATACGTTGACTAGTGAGTTAATGTCATCTATTAACTTAGCTACAGAAACTTTTTGATTCAAAGCTAAGTAGTCAACCTTCAGATATTTCAAATAAACTGACTGATCAAATACGTAAATAATGAAATAATGACTTAAAATTTTAAGGAAATAATGAATATGGGGGTTAAGTTAGATGCTAGTTTGGATACATCTTTCGATATATTTAGATACAACCAAATGTATCTAAGTCAAAATTCAAAGGATATTTGAACTCAAACTGATGAACCGTTCAGCTACAGTTCATTTCATAATGCCTTTATGTTTAAGCCTATAACCTCTCAAACGGTTGAATTCACTAATAAAGTGACTAATGATGGATTCAAAATCAAATACACATCTAATAACACCAATGACAATTCATTACTTAGTGAAATTCTGTTATTCTAATAAATTCTTCTGTTAAATTAATATTATTATTTGTTATTCTTCTGTTAAATTAATACAATGTAGTAAAAATTTGGCTATCTTACCACCTTCATCCTCAGATTTAGCATCAACAGAAGAAGCTCAACACAGTTCTACTGCTAAGAAAGTTCGGTTTATTCCTCCAAATATTAAAGATATTAATACTGTCATCGATCAGAAATCAACTAAGGAACATCATGAACCTGTAACTATCCTATACTTTTCCAATTTTGCAGTGTCAACAACTTCTAGTTATCTTAGTAAGTTTTAAAAAAATACTTTTAATTTAAATAGTTTTAAAGTAGTCAATATTACTCCTAAGAATCTTAGATATAAACCAAAATACAAATCTTTCAAATTTATTGTACCTATATCCAAAGTTTGCGATATAATTAATTACAAGCGATGGAAAAAAGGTACAATAATAAAAAAATTTGTATGCAATACTAATTTAGAGATTTCATCTACTAACACCTACACGAAGTTTAACACTGACAAAAATAAACTTTTATTAAATCCTTTTGCTATTCCGTTTTGTGCTAGAAAACAACAATAAAAAACTTGCTATTAATAGTACAACATCAACTTTGAGATTCTAAACATCTTAACTTTGTTCAAGGGGGGATTTAAAAACCAGGATCCGCTAGCTCGGCCAATCTAATTGATAATAATAATGGAAATTATATTAATTATAATAGCATTAACAATAATAATAAAAATAATAAATATAGAAATGAAATAAGTAATAAGTAATAATAGTTATAATAATAGTAATATTAATAAAAGTAATAAAAAAAATACTACTAATAACATTAACAATAATAATAACAATAATAAAAGCAATAACAAAAGTAAGAAAAAAAAATCTCTAATAAGATAATTATTAAGAATATTAATAATAATAGTAAGAATAATTACAATAACAACAATAAAAATAATATTAATAATAATAATAACAACAATAACAATAATAATTATATTAATAATAACAATAGCAATAATAAGGATATTAATAATGTTAATCTTGATAATAACAACATTGATAATAACATTGATAACAACAATAACAATAATAGTAATAATGATAATAATAATAATAATAATAATAATAACAATAATAACAAGAGTAATAATAGTAATTATATCATTAATAACAATAACAACAATGATAATAATAATAATAATAATAATATTAATAACAATGATAATAATAAAATTAATATAAATGATTCATTATCAATAAATCCGCTAATACCCCCTATTGTTAGAATGACAAAACAATCACTAACAGAGGACTGCCAATACGCTTTATCAAGATTTAGAGATGAGAAAATTCTTCATAATGTACATTTACATAACGATTCATATAATCGCGTTATGAAGGGTAAAACAAGAACTCATTCATCTGTTCTCATCAACAATGGGGGCCTACCATCTAACTTCAAAGATTTGTATTTTACCTTAGATACCACAAAGATATAGGCTTCACACCAAAAGAGGTTGAAGAGGGCCTTAAGGCTTATCGTAGTCACAGAGACAATAACTACTATAATCACTTAAATCAATCTCGTGAGAACTACAACCAGTTTTTTCGTTCGAACTCCAAGTAAATATGCAAATCTCATCTCTTTATCTAACTCGATAAATAAAATAGAAACCTCTCAAAATACTAACCAGATAAATAACATTAAAATTTTTTATCATAACTGTAGTGGTATGAGAGGAAAGCTTAAAAAACTTTGTATTGATGTTAAGTCATGCAATTTTAATGTACTAGCTCTAACTGCAACATCGCTTAACGAATCGTTTAGAAACGAAGAAATGCATAATGGTAATTGGTCCATTTACAAGAGCGATCGTAATTATCAGTTTACTAATAGTTCGCGAGGTGATGGTGTATTATTTGCCGTAAGTAATAACTTACCTAGTGTACCTGTAATTACTATTTCTTTTCAATCATTTGAACACCAATTTATTAAAATTAATTTAGGTACGAGCAGTTTATACCGAGGTATTGTTTATTTCCCTCCAAACTCTGAGAATTCCTCTTATTCTGAATTTTATAGTGTATATCACAATATCATTTTAAATATGCATGAGGAGGACTCTATTTTCGTCTTTGGCGAGTTCAATCGCCCGGCTCATTCTTTTGTTGTTAATGATTCTGACGATTTGTTATTACCAATTAACGAGATTCCAGGACGAGATTGATTTCGGTCTTATTAGTGAGTTTTATGGCAATGATTTACAGCAGATTATTAGTTATCCCAACAACAATAATAAATGATTAGATCTTGCATTTTCAAATGCATATGATAGAGTGATGGTAAAGCTCGCTGATGATGCTGATAATCTTTTTAATAACACTAATGCAATCATCTTTGAGTTCTTTACTTTCATTCCATTCTCGCACAAAACTTACAATAATGAAATTGTAAATGATTTCCGTAATGCTGAATACCAAAGTATTAATAATGCTTTATCATCTACTAACTGGGACGAACTGTTAGCACAACAGGATATCAGCTCAATAATCTCTATCTTTTATTTAAAAATTTTTGAAATTATAAATGTTTTTTTACCTAAAACCCGTAAGAAAAACAAAACAACGGAACTATGGTTAGATAGAAAACTTAGAACTTTGCGTAACCAGCGCAATAAAATATACAAGAAAATTAAACACACAATAGCACCAAACTATAACTTATTGAATTCGTACAAGCTACTTGCAAATGAATTTAAATTGAAAGCACGTACAGCCTATGAAAACTATGTCAGGCAACAAATTAATTAGTGATCCCAAAAAGTTTTTCGAATTTGTCAACATAAAACGAAAAATATTCGGCTACCCTAATTCAGTGTCCAAGGACAATACTTTTTCCTCTTGCCCGAAAACAATTTGTAATTTTTTTTCCGACAGTTTTCGAAAAGTTTATCGTCCAAAAGAACAATTTCATATCTCTGCTAGTTCTTTATCTAATAGCTCAAATATGTTAATTACAGATCTGAAATAACGATTTCCGAAAGGGACATTTATGAAGCTATTATGAGCCTTTACACAAAGAAGGGTGCCGAACCTGACCTAATCCCTCCACTCTTCTTATATAGCTGTGCTCATTATCTAATTACACCTCTTCATTTCATTTTAAATAAACCGCTTTCGAATGGTGTTTTTCTACATGTGTGGAAATCCTCTCATTTAACTCCCATCTACAAAAAAGGTGAAAGATCATCAGTAGAAAACTAAGATCGTTCCATTACAACGAACTTTATGTTATACATATCTGAAATCCTGAATAAAATGCAGAAAGGATATCAAGTTGATGCAATATACACTGATTTTATCGTGTAGATCACTACACTTTGCTAAACAAACTTACATCTTTTAGTACATCGGGTTCTCTTCTTACATGGCTTAACTCTTATTTATCAGAAAGGACCCAAAACGTTAAATATCAAGGTATATTGTCCAATATAATCGAGGTTACTTCTGGTGTACCTCAAGGTAGCCGTATAGGGCCACTTTTATTCAATATATTTATTTCCGATCTTTCAAAATATTTGTGAGGTATGGCCCATAGCGTTTGCTGACGATCTAAAAATATATCAAGTCGTAAATGACAGTTCTGACGCAGTTTACTTCAATCAAGCTTATCATCATTACATTATTGGTGCACAACCAACAAATTAGAGCTCAATATACGGAAATGCAAGGTTATGAGTTTTACCCGTAAACGTTCTTCTTTACTGTACGACTACAGAATAGATAATCTAATACTTGAAAGATTTTTTAATATTACTGATCTTGGAATTCTACTTGATAATAAACCTACCTTTAATCTGCACTATGACCACTTAATTTCAAGAGCAAATAAAATGTTAGGTTTCATTAAGAGAAGAGCTAAAGAATTTAGTGACTTAGTTGTGACAAAAACTCTATATTTTTCGCTAGTTCGTACTATATTAGAATACGGTAGCATTATATGGGATCCAGCTTTTCAGGTTCATTTGAGTCAGTTCAAAAACAGTTTCTTCTATTTGCATTATGAAACCAATATAACCCTTCAGACTTTTTAAATCTTCCTAGCTACATTACAAGACTTAAATTCTTAAACATGCTCCCCTTGTCCTCACGTAGACAAATATTTTCATCATGTGTTACTTTTGACATTCTAAATAATAATATTGCTATCCAATCTCTTAATTACAAATTTAGACTTTATGATAGAGTTAAAGATACACGAAATTTTTAGTGGAATATAAACACAGTACAGAATACTGAAGAAATGAACCGATAAACAGATGTTGTATTACATTCAATAAAATCAGTTATCTCTATTCTTCAACAATTTCCAGAAATACCTTCAAAAATACTTTACATCAACACTTTTTCAATTTACTGACCTCAGAATATTAATTCTAAGCAATTCATAAATATACTTTTCATAAGTTTATTCAAATGTATAATTTTTGTATTAATTTTCACAAAAAAGTTTTTATAATATAATTTCATAATTATGTTCATACATTCATAATTCTACATTAAGTATTTAAAGCATATTTTGATTATGTCATCAAGTTTTATTTTTATTTTTTTCTTTTTAATAGTAGGTACTGTTTATTGTTTACATACTAACATATCATTAAGAATTATAAAGTTTACTTAAGAATTTAAGTTTTTATGTAGGTAATCAAATTTTGTATTGTATAACTTCTATTTTTTAAGTCTGAAATATATGTTTAATATTATACATATTAATTAGTCATTAAAAATTGCAATCATATTTTCAATATCAATGTTATAATGTCTGTTATTTTTTGTCTTTTTGTTTTTTTAAATATGTACATACCTTGTGTTGGTAATTAAAATAAAATAAAATACGGGGCTTCTAGCAACCTACGCTTTTGCTAACTCACAGATTATTTATGAAAATGCCCATATTATATTTATACTATAATATTTTTCCCAATTTGTTTTTATCTGGGTATCCAAAAATTCGAAAAGTCTCTTAGGCTCTTCTTTCACGGTACAAAATGGTATTTAATTCCCTTTCCATTTCTTCTATTTCTTCATTTAAAATGAAACTCCAAATAAAACTAGCTTTCTTAATTTTATTTTTTAATATTTTCAATACACAAAATTTCAAAACGGAAAATGTCTTTATTTTAGATAAAATAATTCAATTTATGTTTTTGACACCAAACATTTTCCATACAAAGCAAAATCTTTTTTTTTTCAATTCTTAAGACTTTCATGATAGCGGGACTTTTTTTTAAAGACTTCTCAGAGAAGAAAAAAGTCTTAAATCACAAGACTACTATAATTTTTTTTCTAAGTCCAATTTGTTTTTATCTGTGAATCCGAAAATTGGAAAAGTCTCTTAGGCATCTTCTTTCACGGTACAAAATGGTATTTACTTCCCTTTCCATGTTTTCAATTTCTTCATCCAAAATGAAACCTTTTTAGAAAAAAGGTATTTCAGTCCTATTTTAATATATAAATGAAAAAATAAAAATACAAAAACAAATTCACTTCTTTTTTTTTGAAATAAAATTATCTTAAATTTTATCAATTTCATAAATTTTTGAAATAAAATTCACTATGATCTACCTGATGTTACTATTGATGTGGATACCGTTAGTTCCCAAGGTGGATTAACACTATTGCCCGTGCCATAAACGTCGTCGAATAAATTAAAGCACTCCCCAGTGGTATCCCATCTCCCATCTCGACCACTACCTTTATTTCTTTTTTTATCCGCTTGTAAGTGGCCGAATGATTAAATGTTAAATTTTAAAGAGAATAACAGCATAAAATTGTTACTTTTCTAAATATAAAAATAAAAACATTAAATGTTTTAAATAATCTTTCAAAATACACAAAGCAAAGAAAACTAGTATAAAAATTGTACGGATACTAAATATTTATTCTTTCAATTTGACGTCTACTTTTTATTTTTGTATTTTTGAACCCCGTAATGAAAATCTTACTTTTGTTTTCAAGTATTTAGAATTTGCAGAATAACTGCAAATTAATTTTTGAAAATAGTTAATTCTCGTTCCCGGTTCAATCAATATGTTGCCGTAGGTATATAGATTTCATCAAATACTACATTTAAAAAAAGATTATAACCATTTTTTTTTTATGGACTGGTACCAATTACTGAGATTAAAAATTTAGATTCAAAGCAAATTTTTGTCGTTGAGCAGAACAGGTTTTGGACAATAATTTATTGTTTTTAAAATTTGACGTTCTAAAATTAATTTAGTAGGTTCCGAAATTTCTTCTAACCTAACAAATACTTCATCTGAAATTCTGAAATTTAATTTTTATTTTTTAATGATTTCACAATATCTACAAAACTTTATAATTCTGTCATTTTTCGTCTATTGTTTTGTTTTAAGGTTTTAATTTTCCTATCCTTCTTTTTGTTTCTCTCAAAAGCCGTTATTTTTGTTTAACGTTTGTAGACTACAAAGAATGAATTCTTGAGATATTGTGACTATTGTTCGATTTAAAGAAATTCTCGGGTTTTCGTTATTGTTCATTTAATGATCATATGAACTAACAGTTAAAGGGTTCGGAAACTATAACTAAAAAAGCTAATTTAATATGTTATGCGATTTAATTAAATCAATTTTATGAAAAGCAAGCTGCAAATCAACACTTCAATTTTATCAAAAGCAAGCTGGTCACGTGAGCAAGGTTTTAAATACAAAAAACTTAACTGCAGCTATACGTTATAGCTATACGTAGGACTATAAAATCAAAACTGGCCATCTGCTACCCCCTAGAAAAACCAGATAGATATTGATTCTAGTTAAGTTGCCAGCGGTGATGTCAAATTGAAATTAGAAATTTTTAAAATGCGATAAAAAACATTATAAATTTAAATCAAAATTCGAGATTATTTGGAAAACTGTCTATGTATTGCAATGTAAGAATCAATACAATACAAAAATCAGCTGTCTCCACCACAGGACCGACCGCCACTACACAAAAAGTACAATGCCAAAATTTGTAGGATTTTTCACATAATTTATATCAAAGTTATTAAATTATCTAATAATTTAATAACATTGTGTTTTATTCAATAAAAATAATTATAAGCAATGAAATCGTAAAAATATATGTACATTCATTCATACATCCATTTATTATTATTATTATTGTAATGTAGATACATGATTTTTTTTTCATTCAAAAAATAATAATAACTGTATAATATTAAAAAATAATAAAAACTGTAAACAAATACAAAACAAACATAAGATTAATATTAAATCTGCTAACAAAAATTTTGCCGTTTTAATTTTATGTTATCAACAAATGAATAAATAATATGCATTGGCATAGGTATAAGTACATAAATATGTATGTATATAAATTTTTAGAGATATAAAAAAAAAAACAAAAAAAAATTGTTCATATAAATTCATATGGAGTGTTATGTATGAAATTTGGACTTAGAAAAAAAATTAAATAAAAGTTAAAGTTAGTCGGATCAAAAAAAGTTGTAAATAAATAAAGTAAAAAAATGGCAAAGTTGTTCCTCTTTACTTGTGTAACAACTTTTTCTTAACAATTTTTCTCACCAAATTTTTCTGTTACGAAATATTCGTAAAAAACTTAAAAAGTACACTAGTAAACTACCACTTGCGGTTGTCCGATGTGCTCCAAAAGCATCCGAGATATTTACGTCAAAACCTTAAATATGAAATTTCAAAAAATTCCGCTCAGTCGTTTAAGCTGTACACGTGCCCACAGACAAACACACGCACCCACACACACACACAGACGGACATCATGCTGAAAAGTTTTTTACAGCCTTCTCCACACCGGAGTAGTGCATTTTTGCCAAAATCTCGGGTACACATTTTTAGTATGAAAACAATACCTACCTTATACATTAATGTATGCGGTCGGTAAAAAAGTGGCAGTATTTTCTATATATGTATAGCAAATACTGTTGTTTTTCTAACTATAAAAATAAAAACAGTAAATGTTTTAAATAATCTTTCAAAATACACAATAAAAATAAAGAAAGCTAGTATAAAAATTTTACGCATTTTTTTTTCTTTCTACTCCCTTGGGGAGCATAGGGCCTCCACAAAGCCTCTGTATCTAATTCTATTTTGCGCTAGCATTTTAACTTCAGACCATTTTTCCCTGCTTACTGTATCTTCTTTATTACTATCCTCCTCCACGTAATTCTGGGTCTTCCCATTTTCCTTTTTCCTTGAGGGTTCCAATCAAGAGCCTCTTTGGCTATCGTGGAATTTTTTCTAAGTGCATGGAAATCCACTTATATTTCTTCTCCCTGATGACCAAGTTTATGGGTTTTCTGATTGGTCATAATCCAAAGATCGGTGTTTGATATTCTTTGTGGCCAGAATATTCTGCATATTTTTCACAAACATCTGTTGAGGAATACTTCTAATTTGTGGATTATTTTTTCTCTAACCAGCCATGTTTCGTTGCCGTGTAGCAAGATCGATTTCACACATGTTTCGAATATTGTTAATTCTGTGGCTCTATTAATTTGTGCTCTGCATCCTCTAATGCTCTGCATCCTACTAATGCTCTAACTCCCGTTGTAACTATGCACACAAGGTAGTTATAATTCGATACACCTTCTAGTGGTGTATCATTTACTTTTATTGGTGTGGTGCTGGTTGTATTTATCCTCATTATTTTTGTTTTCCCCATGTTCATTTTGAGACCGACTTCTGTCGCTTTCCTTGAAAGCTCGTCTATCTAGATTTGCATGTTGGTGTGGGAATGCGATAAGAGACATATGTCGTTTGCGTAGTCTAAATTTTGTAGTTTGTTTGTGAAGCACCAGTTTATACCTCCTCTATTTGCGTTATTGATTTTGTTCATGACTACATCTAATAGAACGTTGAACAGGAAAGGGGAGATTGGGCAGCCTTGTTTTACACCATTCTGCAGTTTTATTGGCATACACAGTTTTCTTTTATGGAGTATTTGGGAATCTGTATCTTTATATAGGGCCGTAATCATCCTTATTATTTACTCTGGTATGGATCTTTTTCCCACTGCTTTCCATATTTCACCTCTTTTTATAGTATTGAATGCTCTTTTGAAGTCTGTTTAGGCGACATATAGACAGTGGGTATTTCTGGAGACTGCTCTATTATAATTCCAAGTAAAATCGCATGATCTATACAACTCTCCTCTTTTGAATAAAATTTGTTCTCTTCTTGTTGTGTTTTCGAGGTGATCTACGATTATAGAGTGTATTATTAGTGCTATAATTTTTACAAATGCATTTAATATGGTAATGTCTCTCCGATTGCTGCAATCACTTAAGTCTCCTTTTATAGGTAGTTTTACTATAATTTCAGTTTTCCAGTGTGAATTTACATCTTCTCTTTCTCAAATACTTGCTACGATTAGTTGGAGGACTTCTGAGCTTCTTTTGCTGTCGGTTTAAAATAACTCCACTCGAATAGGATCTGTTCCTTATTCTTTCCAATTGCTAGCATCCACTTTGATTTAAGCCCTTCAGTCTTGGAAAATCTTTAAATCAAAAAAATTAACTATTACATTTTTGTCTGAAATTATAAATTTATGTATCAAAAAAAAAAATATGTAAATTTAAATATGTATTTTTAAAAAAAATCAAAATATGAACTAAGTTTACATTTTTACAATATAACCACAAGTCACTGATACAAACATTTTTTCATCATGGCTTTTGTCAAAATTATAATTTCTTTTGCATATAAAATAGCATGATTTGTAAATTATTTAGGTTTTGCACATTGTGTTATTAATTTTATAATGTTTTTATTATGATTAAGGCTTTTTTTTATTTAAACACAATTTTTTTAACACAAATTTATAAACTTATCAAAAATTAAAGGAAAAATAAATCTAAAATACTAGTTTGAATTAAACAAAACTTAAATTACAATAAGTATAACACTTTAATTTTAAAAATTTCTAATTGCTGTAAACAAAACTAAACAAAACAAACAAAATAATTATGTTATCATAAAAATGAAATTTTTTTTTGACAAAAAAGCCACATTTTGGCAATTGATTTTACCTCACTAATTTCAATATAATATGTATGTATGAATACAGAATTTTTTCTTCCTTATAACTTTTTATTCCTTATATATGTTCTAAGTTTGTGACGCTAAAAAAATAGACGTTTCAAACATTACGTGCTGCCAAAAGTAGCGAAACAAAATTAAAATTGACGTAACAAATTAGGTGCTACCATTTTTCAAATATAGCGTAACAATATGTATCTTACAATTTACATACTACGCCACCTGCCAAAAGTAGAGAAACAAAATTAAAATTTACGTAACAAATTATGTGCTACCATTTTTCAAAAATAGCGTAACAACATGTTTCTTAGTTACAGACTACCACACCTGTTTTTGTCTTGGTTTATCACTTCCATTTTTATTTTGTGCTGAGGAGCTTCTTCAAAATTCTGTTGTTTGAGATCATTTTGTTGATTTATTGCTTGATAGACTCTCTTCATATTAATTGAAATTTCATTTAATTTTTCTTCTTGTGTTTTATAAAAGTTTTTTTGTACTTCTAATTGTTCTTCTAATAATCTTGTTATTGTCTCTTCCTGTGTTTGGTACCTACGATGCCGACTAGTCGATGCGGAAAGATTAACATTTTGTGATCCTGAACTCGATAATACTACTTTTTCTTGTCTACGATGTGAAGAAAAGGAAAGGATAACATTATCACGTTCCATGTTCAATGCAAGCAGCGAATAGAAATTTAAAAAGTACCGTCAATAGAAGATTCACTGTTTAATGCAAGAAGAGTACTGCCATCAGATTCCATGTTTAACGTAGGAAGACAACTACCATCAGGCTCAGTGTTTAAGGAAAGAAGTATACTGAATGATGGTAAACCAACAGCAAAAGCTTCAGAAACACCTGATACTGATGTGTTTAACGTCACCAGGCTTATTACGCCTTCTTCCAAATTTGTAAATGTATGTAATTTTCTTTCCCCACCTGTGGCTTTTTGCGGTTTTTTGTTCTTATTTACAGATTTTAAGTTAAATTTAGAAATGTCATTGTATTCAACGATATGGAGACTAGCTACTGGCTGTACATTTAGAGAAATTTCAAATTTATTCAACATTGGCATGGGGACGGCATTTAATTCATGAAGTCAATCATGAAAGTCTTGTGAGTTAAGACTTTTTTCTCTTTTAGAAAAAAATCATTAAAGGTCAATCATGAAAGTAGGACTGAAAGTAGGACTCATGGGAAAAAAAAATTTTCTTTTAGGAAAAATACCATTATTTTTCGTCATCATGAATATTTATTTGTTTGACTTTTTTCATGATTTCAGACTTTTTAACTCTTTGAGTCACACTTGTGCATGGCTAATATTTTTTTAGCAAAAGTTGGATTTTTGTGTTATATAGCTTCTAAACAAGCATAATAAATTAAAAATCAGGGAAAATTTGGGAGGTTTTGGAGAAATCGGATGGTTACCTGCACTAACCACCAGCACATCAGCAACTTATAAATATAACATGTAAAAGTCATTTTTATTTTTATTTGAATTAATTTTCGATTTTTTTAAAATTTTTTTTTATTAAATATAACAATTTATTTTAAAAACTATAAAATATTAATAAATTAAAAACAAAAAAAATTCATACAACATAAACAAAATAATAAGAAATTAAATAAAATATTAATAAAGTAAAAAATTCAAATTCATTCAACCTTAACATAAATTATATTCATATTTACATTTGAAATAATATTGTGTATTTATTATTTTTCATGAAAACTTTGGAATCACGTTTTTCTTTTCCGCAAGCACAATGGAACCTTGCATACTGTATACTGCCAAATCGTTCGTACCGGTTGTGATTTTGTGCTGCATTTAAAACATCTTCTAGATGTACCACGTATAGATTGATGTCTACTGCTTTCCAAACGTATTTCTTCCGAAATTGTTGGTTTATTTTTTTTTATTGCAACTGGTGATTTAGAAGATCTGAGTGAATCTCTTAGAATTGAATAAGGTTTGCGCCTATTAACGTAAGCTGGTGCCAAGAGACCTTGTTAAATGCTGCGTCTAAAATCTTTAAGATTAAGTTTTCCCATCTCTTCAGGCATCGTTTTTTGTAAATCGGAGAAAACCACATACGCATTTACCCCAGCACAATCTAAAAAATGGAAAAAAAAATTCTGTGCCACCATTTTTTTGACTTTCGATTAATAGCATATGTTCCTTTTAATTGATCAAATTTGTCAAGAAAATTCATGTTGGCATTATAATCTTTAATTGCAAAAGGACAAGATAATTCAATGATGTGTCCATTATTTTACCTACGGCTAACTGTTCCGATATTTTTAGGATCCTGATAGTTTGACAACATATATACCGACCTTTTGTCTTTCCATTTGATGATACTGACGTTTGTATCACTAATTCTAAAATCAGATTCACCCCTTTTCAATATTTTGACCTCTTTCAAAGTTGGCAAGTATTTTCTACTAGATTTTACTGTACCGCAAGCAAAATTTTTTTTTCAATAAATCTAATTGTAGTTGATAGCTGTTGAAATAATTATCGAAGAAAATTTTGTGATTTTTATCTTTCAAATTTTCACAAAATTTTCTGACAACTTTTCCACCAAGATCTTTTTCTACCTCATCTTCTGTTCTTCCCGTATAAATTTCAAAATCAAGACAATAACCAGAATTAGCACATTTCATCCATACTTTATAGACTCTTTTGATCAGTTTGTTCGGCATATATTGTTTGAGATAGCTCCTACCTTTAAATTTAATCATGCTTTCATCAATTGCTAATTTTTCTAATGCATTATAATTATTTTGAAAGCACCTTCTCATAATATTTAGCATATATTAGCATCCTTACAGTTGGGTAGTCTTTTTATACCCATAATTAAATTTAATGCTACAAAAAAATCTAAAAATTTTTAGCGAAGTAGGTTTTTACATCTTCTCTTTCTCAAATACTAGCTACGATTAGTTGGAGGACTTCTGAGCTTCTTTTGCTGTCGGTTTAAGATAACTCCACTCGAATAGGATCTGTTCCTTATTCTTTCCAATTGCTACCATCCACTTTGAATTAAGCCCTTCAGTCTTGGAAAATCTTTAAATCAAAAAAATTAACTATTACATTTTTGTCTAAAATTATAAATTTATGTATCAAAAAAAAAAAAATATGTAAATTTAAATATGTATTTTTTAAAAAAATCAAAATATGAACTAAGTTTACATTTTTACAATATAACCACAAGTCACTGATACAAACATTTTTTCATCATGGCTTTTGTCAAAATTATAATTTCTTTTGCATTCTTTTGAAGTAGGTTTTTCAATATTAAGAATTTTTTTTTTTATCCTGTTTTACCTCCTGCGGGACCATAGGGCTTCCACAAAGCTTCTACATCGCACTCGATTGTGGGCCAAATGTTTATTTCTGCCCATATTTTACCGCTATTATCAATTTCCTTAGCCACAGACCTTCTCCATGTTCTTCTTCTTTTTCCCTGTGGATTCCAGTCGAGTGTCTGGCGTGCCATCCATCTCCATTTCTTTTTCTTGATTTGGCAGAGTATGGTTTCTTGTCTAGAGATAGTTAGTAGGTCCTCATTTGATATTCTTCTAGGCTATCTTATATTTTGAATTGTTCGGAGGTATTTATTTTCAAATACTTGTAATTTATTTGTTGAAGAGTTTTTGATTAACCAGGTTTCACTGCAGTAGAGTAGAATCGATTTCACACAGGCTTCATATATCCTTATTTTCGTCCCTTTGGTTAACTGTGGTGATCTCCAGATTGGCCAAAGTCTCCCGAATGCCATCTTTGCTAATTTTATTCGATTCTCAATGTCTTCTTCTGCTCCTCCGTTTGCGGTAAGAATACTGCCAAGGTAGTTGAAACTTGTTACATCCTCTATGTATGTGTTGTTTAGTGCTAATGGATTGAAATTGTTTGCATTCAATCTTAGGGACTTTGTTTTTGCAATATTTATATTGAGTCCTACTTTATGTGCTTTTGTGTTTAGGGAATCTAGTTTTTGTTGCATATTCCTGTGTGTATGTGCAAGTAGAGCAATGTCATCAGCATATTAGAGTCTTCTAGGCGAGATGTAAGGGTCCAATTTATTCCTGTTTGGTGTATTAGTGATTTTTCCAATACGTCGCCGACTCCAGCCTTGAGGCTTATCGGATCGCTAAGGTTTCCATTGTGGAGAACTCTGGACTCGGCGTTGGTGTACATATTTTGGATGATATTTCTGATTTTAGGTGGTATATTCCTTCTTCTGAGAGCTTTCCAGATGGCCCTGTGTTTTATTTTATCGAATGCTCTTTCAAAGTCCACAAATGTTATGTAGAGTGGTGATTTCCATTCTGCTGATTGTTCGATTATCAGACACAGAGTATTTGAGTGATCTGTACAGCTGCGCTGCTTTCTAAAACCTGCTTGTTGCTCACGAAGGGTGTCCTCTATTCGTGCTTCAATTCTGGAGTGTATTATGAGAGCCAGTAATTTATTTAGTGTGTTTAGGACTGTAATACCACGCCAATTTTAGCATTCTTGGAGATTTCCCTTATTTGGAAGTTTTATTATGATTCTTGTTTTCCAGCTTTCCGGTATGGCTTCATTGTTCCAAATTTCTTCCCAGATAGGCTGAAGAACTTCTGCTATATATCTTTTGTTTGCTTGGAGAAGTTCTGAAGGTATTCCATCTATACCCGGCGTTTTGTTGCTTTTCCGCCTTGAAAGTGCAGCTTGGGACATTTACAGTAATTCGGCTTCTTGTGTCCGCAGTAGGGGAACTTTCTTCTTCATCGCTTTCATTACTATCTCCACTATCTTCGTTGTTTGTTTCTTCGCAATGTTCTTTCCATCTCTGGATTTGCTCTTGGGTTGAAGTGAGCATTTGTCCATTCTTATTTCTAATTGGACGATTTTTCATTAAGTTCTGTTTTGTGAGAATTCTTACTTTGTTGTAGAGGGATCGCATATTATTTTGGTTTGCTGCTCTTTGTGCATCAGCTGCAATATTGTTGAAGAATTTCCTTTTGTCTCTTCTGGCATTTTTCTTTACTTCTTTCGCTTTCAGGTTATATTGGTTTTTGACTTCATCCGATTGGGTTAGTAATAGTTTTTCTGTAAGTTTCCTTCTTTGCTGAGTTAGAGTCCAGGTTTCATCGGATATCCACTCTTCCTTATTAGGTATTGTTTTACCTAAGACTTCTTCACCAACTTGAAGTAAGATTGACTGTAAATTGTCTGAATTAATTTGCTGATACTGCAGCTTTGTTACAAATTCTCTTTTTGTATTATTACATTTTAGTTTTACAGTATTGATTTGGTGCTTTCTTTTGATTGTGTTATTCTGAGTGGCTTTGAGTCTTATTCTTATGTCTCCTGTTAGTGGCGTATGATCACTATGAACATCTGCTCCTCTTCACGTTCTTACATCTAGTAGGGATGATTTCCATTTTGTACTAATGCATATATGATCTATCTGGTTTTTAGTCCGGCCTGGAGATTCCCATGTATATTTGTGAATGTTTTTGTGTGGGAAGAGTGTTCCACCGATTGCCAGGTTGTGTTCCAGACAGACTCCTACTAGTCGTTCACCGTTGTTGTTTATATTACCAATTCCATGATGTCCCATAATTCTCTTGTAATTGCTATCGGGGTTTGAACCAGGTTTTGCATTGAAGTCTCCCATTATTAGTATGATGTCGGTTCTGGGAATTCTTTCTAAGATACCGGAGAGCTGGGAGTAGAACTCGTCTTTCATCTCTTCAGATGCCGCTCCTGTGGGAGCATAACATTGAATTATAGAAATTTTTCGTATTGCAGAGTGGAATCTTGCTTGTATAATTCTGTCGAAATTCCGGGGTCCAGCTTATTAGGCCATTTTTCAATGTTTTATCTATTATTATTCCTACACCACTTTCACTTCCGCTCTCCGTTCCATCTTACTTCCTTCGGATGTAGTTATTTCTCCTGTGCCAGGCCATCTTATCTCACTCAAGCCCAGAATTTTAACTTTGTATTTCTGTCTTTCTCTTTTTACTTGGGCTAACCTTGATGTTTCTTTCAGAGTGCGTATATTCCAATTTCAAATTCTTGTCCTTGTTTTCGTGCCAATGGTCGTTACAGTATTTTCATTTTGTAATATCCGAGGCTCTGTTTCAGTTTCTTGAGTCATATTTTGTTTGCTAAGCAAGATTACTAGTCTGCTGTAGCTATCCACATGATTTCCATAATTTCACGTCTTGTAGAAAGACGACGCCAAATATTTCCACAAGATGTCGTGGTGCGATTACATATCCCTATCTCTTACAGATTTTTGTTGGGTTATGCCAGTCATGTCATATGTCATTGATGCCAGTTTGACAAGTGCACATGATGTAATAGGTATTTTTGTATTAAGTATTATTTATTAAATATAGATTATTTCTGGAACATGATTATAGGTATTTATTTATATTATTTTTGTTATTAATTATTATTTTCTATTTTTAGGTATGAAATATTAGATTATAAATTATAAGATAATATGTTATAAGAGTATAGTATTATATACATTTTTTTTATTTTCCCAGCCGGGGATCGAACCCGAGACCCTTCACTCCATTATGAGTGAGAGGTGGTGCTCTTAACTACTACACCATTGGTTGAATATTAAGAATATGGTCAGGTAAATTAGCATTTCCAAAAAATTCTTCAGGCTCATTTATTTATTTTTTTTTTTTCCATTTTGGTGATAATATTATATTTGGACAATTCGCTGAAAGGATGTTATCTTCTTCCAAATTTCTTGTATTATTAGAAAGATTTTCTTCTAAAAAGCTTGGGGGCACTATTTCTTCATTTTCATCTTCATAATCACCACCAAAATTACTGTCGTTATTAGAAGGAATATCCTCATATAAAATATCAAAAATTGCTTGAGAAGTTAAATTTCCCGACATCATGTATGTAAAACGAAATTATATTTTACGTTGCAAACTATTATCAAATAAAAATAAAGCAAAACAAAAAATGTGAGCCAAAAACATGATTTTATATCACAGTGGTTAGTGAAAATAACCACCAACTTTTTGTGACGTTATTATAATGAAAACTATTGAAATTCATTTTTTTTATATTTTACATACTTTATACTAATAATATTTAATATTTAAAAATAAAAATATTTTTAAAATCTTGTCACTTACCTATTTATATTTGAAATTAAAATAACCACTCAGAAAATTCACGTCAGCACAATTTTTAATTAAAACAAAATAGGTAAATACCCGAAATTATAGCAAAACAAATTTTTCAATTAGTTTAAGAATAACCTAAATTCAATAAATAACTGTCAAAATTTCCAACAGATGACTCTGAGTTGGTAAGAAAAGGTTTTAAATAAGTGGTTAACATAGCTAACCACCTAACCGAAAAGAGTGTCACACGCATTTTAGCTGTGGATTTGGAACAATAAACATCAATACCTTAGGAGTTAGGAACCAAAAGTCGGACCGAGCTGATTTTGAAAAAGCTAGTCCCGACGCTGTAATAGAAACCAAAAATAAAAAAAAAATTAAAGCAAGTTCCGGAAAGTGCACCTTTGTTTTTGAGGTCCGTTTTTTGGGGCGGGCTTAAAAGTGACTTTTTGTATTTCTGATTACTAATTTAAATTCTACTACAAAATCGATGAGTACCTACTTTAGATCATGTCGGTCTGAATTCTGATTCCCAAAATACGGGGGCTCCTAGCAACCTACGCTATTGCTAACTCACAGATGGTTTATGAAAATGGCTATATTATATTTATACTATAATTTTTTTTCCAATTTGTTTTTATCTGTGTATCCAAAAATTCAAAAAGTCTCTTAGGCTCTTCTTTCACGGTACAAAATTGTATTTAACTCCCTTTCCATTTCTTCTATCTCTTCATTTAAAATGAAACTCCAAATAAAACTAGTTTTCTTAATTTTATTTTTTAATATTTTCAATCCACAAAATTTCAAAAAGAAAAATGTCAAATTTTAGATAAGATAATTCAGTTTATGTTTTTTCATACATTTTCCATACAAAGCAAAATCTTTTTTTTTCTCAATTCATACGACTTTCATGATAGCGTGACTTTTTCCTAAAGACTTCTCAGAGAAGAAAAAAGTCTTAACTCACAAGACTACTACATTTTTTTTTTTAAGTCCAATTTGTTTTTATCTGTGTATCCGAAAATTGGAAAAGCCTCTTAGGCATCTTCTTTTACGGTACAAAATGCTATTTACTTCCCTTTCCATGTTTTAAATCTTTTCATCCAAAATGAAACCTTTTTAGGCAAAAGGTATTTCAGTCCTATTTTAATATATAAATGAAAAAACAAAAATAAAAATTCAAAAACATATTAACTTCTTTTTTTTTTTGAAATAAAATTATCTTCAATTTTATCAATTTCATAAATTTTTGAAATAAAATTCACTATGATCTACCTGATGTTACTCTTGATGTGGATACTGTTAATTCCCGAGGTGGATTAACACTATTACCCGTGCCATAAACCTCGTCGAATAAATCAAAGCACTCCCAAGTGGTAGCATCTCGACCACTACCTTTATGTCTTTTTTTTATCCGCTTGTAAGTGGCCCAATGATTAAAAAATAAATTTTAAAGAAAATAACAGCATAAAATTGTTACTTTTCTAACTATAAAAATCAAAACATTAAATGTTTTAATCAGTGGTCGGCAAACTTTCCAGTAGTAAGATCACCACAGATAAAATTATTAATCTTACGATCGGCTATTAAAAATTAATTTTTTCTAATGATTGAAAAACAAACTTTATAAATTGAAATGTGCATTTATTCATAAATGTGAAAAAAAAATTAAAAAAATCGATGATTTTTAATTTGAAGGAAGGTACTGTATTTCATCTGATAATTTTCTCAGATTGGGTGAATAATTTGTAGTGGCGATGCTTAAACAAGTATCAAGGTTATAATCAGTAGGCCTTGACCGGTATTTATTCTTAATAAATTTCATATTTGAAAACATACATTCACATAAATATGTTGATCCAAATAAGCACATTATGTTTAAAGCCACGTTTTTCAACACTGGATGGATACTGAGTTGCAGCAACACATCGCCAAAAATTTTCCTTATCTCTTGAAAATTCACAATTCAATTCCATATTATTCTGCAGCGATATCATCTCTACTTGGATGTCAGTAGTATCATAGTTACATTGATTATTTGTTTTTTCTGAAATAGCATCTAAATCGGTATCAATAAAAGGATACATAACAAATTTTACTATAGGCTCAATTTCATTGAAATCTGAAAAACGCTGTTCAAACTCTTTGATTAAATTGGTTAAAATTATTACATGTTCGTCGTAAGAATAATTTCCTGGTCTTTTATTGAACTCAATCAATAAATTTGGAAAATATTTAGCATCTTTCCCATTTAAGTTTGATCTCCATAATTTTAGTTTTTAACAAAAACTACGTACTGCACTAATCAGCTGCATTACTGCCTTATTTTTACCTTGCAGTTCTAATATTAATTCATTTAATTTCGCAGTAATGTCTGTCAGAAATGCCAAATTCCTAAGCCAGGTAATATCACTTAATTCCTCATAAGTTTGGTTATTTTCTTCCAAAAAAGTTATTATTTGTGGTAACAATTCTAAAACGCTGCAAAACTTTGCCTTTACTTAACCATCGTACTTCTGTATACAATAGTAAATCATCATATTGGCATTCAAGTTCTGTTGTTAATTCCTTGAATAAACGCCTTTGCAATGCTCGTGCCCGAATAGAATTAATGATTTTTACCACGAGTTTCATACCTGATTTAATATTTAAAAACTTACCACAAAGTGTTTGTTGGTGAATTATACAGTGATAATTAATAAAATTAGGGAAATCAGTGTCTTTTTTACAAAGAGCTATAAAGCCATTATTAACACCAGTAAATGCTGGAGCTCCATCAGTGGTGATACAAACCAATTTTTGTAAAGATAGTTTTTTTTTTCAATTAAAAATGATTTAACAACATTATAAATATCTGCTCATTTTATATGACCTTTAAGTGTTAATATTTTTAACAGTTCTTCCTTCACATTGAAATCATCAAAAACCATACGTACAAAAATGGCTAGCTGAGCATTATCAACTACATCAGTTGATTCGTCCAACTGCATTGAAAAATAGCTGCAAATTTCAATATCGCTTTTTAATTGTTCCATTGCATCATTCGCCATTAAGTCCACCCCACGGCTAACAGTTCTAGCTGATAATTGCATCGAATTAATTGTTGAAATTATTTCATTTTTATTTTTAAAATCGTCAAATAAGGCGTCAGCAGCATATAAAAACACTTGTTTTATGTATTCCCCATCTTCAAATGGTTTTTTCTTGATGGACAACATTTTACAAACACGAAAAGATCCAACAGTAACTGTCTTATGTTTATTTACATGCCCTGAAAACGTTGTTTGCTGGCCTTTTAAATTTTTTTTTAGATCTACTAATTTATTTTTGCTGATTTCACTATTGAGTGGAAACTTTTTGTTAATATTTTCATGCTTTGTAGTGAAGTGCCTCTCAAGATTTTCTCTTTTGCTTAATGCTGCTAAAAAATTGCAAATTAAACATATTGATTTATCGTCAACATGGATGAAGGAAAACTCAAGTTCCCATTCTTCGTTAAAATTGTATTTTATTTTAGCACACTCATTGCGGTGGGTGCTAAGTAAACTTTTAATTTTAATAACACTTGGACTTTGCATATATAAAATGAATACTAATGTAATGAATATGGAAATTGCAGAATATAAAAAACTCTTTTAAAACTAAAATTTACGAAGCCTACTGATCATTTTAAAAACACGTTATTTTAAAATTTTTAATCTATTTTGTTTTGGAATGTGAATTTTACTAATTACGAGAATAAAAACTTTTTATAATTATTTTAGTACATTTATTACATGGGTTGTGCCTAAGCTATATTTCTTATTGTTTTCGCAAATCTTTAAAAATCGAAACTATTTGCCTGTAAAAAATATCATAACTTTTTCTTTTCCAAAATAGAAAATGCCAATCTTTTATTATAAAAATGAATATATTTCATTTTGACCAATTTTGGTTTCCAATCGACTAAAAAAACCTTGAAGATCGACGGATTGCCGACCACTGTTTTAAATAATGAAAATTTTACTTTTGTTTTCAAGTATTCAGAATTTGCAGAATGAATGCAAATCTACATTTTTGAAAATGGTTCATTCTCGTTCCCAGTTCAATCCATATGTTGCCGTAGGTATATAGATTTCATCAAATACTACATTTAAAATTTATTACCATAACCATATAAGCTTATAACCATTTTTCTTTGTATGGACTGGTACCAGTTACTGAGATAAAAAATTTAGATTCAAAGCAAATTTTTGTCGTTGAGCAGAACAGTTTTTGGACAGTAATTTATTGCTTTTAAAATTTGACGTTTTAAAATTAATTTAGCAGGTTCTGAAATTTCTTTTAACATAGCAAATACTTCATCTGAAATTCGGAAATTTAATTTTTATTTTTTAATGATTTAACAATATCTGCAAAACCTTGTAATTCTTTAATTTTTCGTCTATTGTTTTGCTTTAAGGTTTTAATTTTCCTATCCTTCTTTTTGTGTCTCTCAAAAGCCGTAATTTTTCTTTAACGTTTCTGGTTTTTAGACTACAAAAGTAGATAGGTAGGCACTTGGGCCAGACAGGTCGGTAGGTCAAGGTCATCCGTAAGTAGGTCGAGATCACCCGTAAGTAGGTCAAGGCCACCTGGAAGTAGGTCAAACTGTAATTAGCTCAGACAGGAGTAGGTTAACGACATAAAAGTAGATCAGACAGGCGGTGGCGACCGTCAGACAACTCTTGTTGTTTATAACGATTGTATACTTGTTTTAAGTAATAGGTAAACATGGAAATAGTAAGAAAAAATATTTTTTTTTATGCTTGCAAATTTTAAGATGTTGTTGTTTGTTGTTTTTTTCTTTCGTTTTTTTATGAAGTATTTAAAGAGGAGGAAAGAAAAACCATTAATTAATTGTTATGTAAGAATGTTGAAAAAAAAAGCAAGAAATCAAAAATATCTAACGTGGTACAGGTCTACTTCGTATTGATGTATACTTGGCTTAAGTAATAGGCGCATATGAAAAGTAGAAACAAAAAAATGGTTAATGAATGTAAAAGGAAAAAACAAAAAAAGTTTAAACGTACAAGATAGAACAATTTTAAAAGGTACAACGCATCTTAAAAATTCATAAAGAAAATGTGCAAACCTGTTTTTCTGTCTGCATAATGATCAAACCATTGAAAAAAAATTATGCGTTTTTAGATGTACCTAACTACTTGTGTTTTTTTTTTTTTTTCTACTTTAACTATTTAAAGAAGATAAAAGAAAAAAACTAATGATTATTGTCGGTGTGTCGTGTAAGATATTTTTTGTTTGTAAGAATGTTCAAAAAAAATGTGAATGAAAAGAAGACAACCAGGATATTAAAGCTGTGGAAGTACTTAACGACTAACATGTTGCTTAAGTGCATTGTATGTTGCATAATCTGTGAAAAATAAAAAAAAGAAAAAATTCAAGTCAGGTTAATTGCATTTGTCACCTATTTTGAAAACAAGAATATAAAAATAAAACTGATTTATTCTGTGTTCAAGAAAAAAATATGAATAAAAAGAAAACAACAAGAAATCAAAAATATCTAACGTGGTACAGGTCTACTTCTTATTGATGTATACTTGGCTTAAGCAATAGGCGCATATGAAAAGTAGAAACAAAAAAATGGTTAATGAATGTAAAAGGAAAAAAACAAAAAAAGTTTGAACGTACAAGATAGAACAATTTTAAAAGGTACAACGCATCTTTAAAATTCATAAAGAAAAAGTGCAAACCTGTTTTTCTGTCTACATAATGATCAAACCATTGAAAAAAAATTATGCGTTTTTAGATGTACCTAAATATTTGTGTTGTTTTTTTTTTTTTTTTCTACTTTAACTATTTAAAGAAGATAAAAAAAAAAACTAATGATTATTGTCGGTGTGTCGTGTAAGATATTTTTTGTTTGTAAGAATGTTCAAAAAAAAAATGAATGAAAAGAAGACAACCAGGATATTAAAGCTGTGGAAGTACTTAACGACTAACATGTTGCTTAAGTGCATTGTATGTTGCATAATCTGTGAAGAATAAAAGATAAAAAAAATTCAAGTCAGATTAATTGCATTTGTCACCTATTTTGAAAACAAGAATATAAAAATAAAACAGATTTATTCTGTGTTCAAGGAAAAAATATGAATAAAAAGAAAACAACAAGAAATCAAAAATATCTAACGTGATACATCCACGTGGTAAATATCTTCTTGTTGACGTATACTTAGCTTAAGTAATAGGCGTATATGAAAAGAATAAGAAAAAATGCTTTATAAAATTTTAAAGGAAAAATTAAAACAGAACAAAAAGATGTGTAACTACGTTTCTTTAAAATTTTAAAACTAATTTTAAAAAAATTAAAAGCAAAAGTGCAAACTGGTTTTTAAATGTTACATAAAGATTCAACCTTGACAAAATTGATGCAATTTTGAGATGCTTCTATTTCTTTTTTTCTCTTTTATTTCTAAAAAATTCTTAGTATCACCATATAAGATTTTATTGTTATGTAAGAATGTTGAAAAAAAAACAACAACAACTACATCAACAGCATCATCATCAACAACAACATCAACAACCACAACAACAGCAACAACCGCAACTACAATAACAGCAACTACAGCAACAACAAGATTATCAGAGTAAGGCAACATCAAATCCCATCAGAAAAAGGAAACTGGTGGAATTATTTAATTTAAAAAAAAAAAAAATTTTTAAATTTTTAAAAGTTAAAGATATGGAGCCAAGTAGGCTCTATAAAATAAATAAAATTAAAAAGTTAAAAACCGTTTACGGTGAAAAATGGGTCTTCGAGACCCTAAATAATATTATATTTATACCGCATCAAAAAGTTGGGGTATTTGAAGATAATGATTTCCGTGAGGAAATCGTAAAAAATGAATATTTCCTCATAAATGAGGAAAGCCAATTAAATTTAAAAGAAGAAAGTGGTGATTTTGAATTCGCCACAAATCAGTAATAGTTTTAAACTAATTTTATATAAAAAATTTTATTTAATAAAAAAAATTTTGTTTCAAAGAAATTTTCTACTGTTTTAATTTTATTTTCATTTTTCAGATGTTAAGATTTTATTTCATTTTTCAGATGTTTTCAAGTTTTATTTTCAGATGCTTTTAGAGTTTTATTTTACAGATATTAAACAATATTTGTTGAATTTATCCAAGTATTATGTGTGTCATCAAAACCTAGTCATTTAACAAAAACTCTATTTTCTTGCTTTTTCAGAATTTTTTCTACAAGATAAGTATCTGGGTATTTTACAGGTGTAAGCTCAGCTTGATAAAAACCCCCAGAAATTGGCGTATCAGTATAGTCCGATAATTGATATGTAACAGGATAAGTATTATTGATTTTATCAATCTTAAATACTTCAGTTGACCAATTCGGTTGATAACCTTTTTCGAAATGACCTTTATATTTACTTATTCTTACAAAATTTCCAGTTTTATATTTACTTTTTTGAAAAATTTTAGGCTCAGTATATACATTCCGCAGTACATTTTTTTCGTTTTTCTTTGTAATTTTTTCAGGAGGAAGTTTTGTTGTGCTATGTTTTGTTGAATTATATTCTTTTATTAATGATTGTATAATAGGTAACCATTTATAATTCCCGTTTAAACTAAATTTTTTCCACATAGAATTTTTCAATGTACGGTTAAGTCGTTCAACAATTGATGCTTTTAATTCGCTAAATGTGTGATAATGATTGATTGATTTTTCTTTCATATAATTTTGAAATTGTAAATTAAAAAATTCGTTGCCTTGATCAGACTGAATATTTGTTGGTATAACTTTAGCTCTAACAATAATAGTTTTTAAGGAATTTAAAACATTTTCAGCATTTTTTGTTTTCATAGGTTCAGCATAGGCATATTTGGAAAAAGTATCAATGACCGTCAGCATATATTTATAACAATTATTAAATTTTCCATAAGGTATCATTTCAACTAAATCGATTTGCCACGTGTCATTTAGACCTTTCTGTTTGAATTTTCTTCTAAGAAATTTACGTCTTGCCTGTCTATGAATTTCATTCACTATTTGAGCTCTTGATATTTTGTTTTAAAAATGTTAAAGGTAATGTTATAATAATTATTATACATAAAATGATAGACCAAAGCATGGTTTAAATTAATAATCTAATTGAGTTTAATTTGCTTTTATACTTTTCTACATGAGTATATAATTCAACTTTTATTTTCAAATTTAACTCATTTCCATTCTGACTGCTCAACAACTCGCTGAAATCCTGCCTGATTCCACATCATTTCCATTTAAAGAAACTGTAGATGATGTAAATACACAAGGTCAGACACAAGAAAATGAAATTACGTCCACCATGGACGACGAAGATTTAGCAGAAACTGAGGAATTTATACCACCGTTCCAGATAGTTGAATTAGAAGACGAAGAAGAAGAAGTGGAAGAAGAAATTGAGGAAGATGAGGAAGCAGTTCCATTTAATGAAATTTGGGACATAAATAATCAGCAGGGAGATCTTGATTATTTCAATGATTTAATAATCCTAAATAATTTTAATTAAATAATCTAATGAAAGGTGTATAGAAAAATATTTGTCTATCTAGAACATATAAATAAAAAATAAAAATTTTTATATTATTTGTTGTGATTTATTTTGTTTGTTTTATGTAGTATATTACAGATTTGTTCCTTTAAAATTACAGGAATTTTAAAAAATAACCTTGAATAATTACATTGTACATTAAAACGTTGTATTGGTAAATAAATTTCTCTTTCTAACCTAAATACTTGTTGTTCGACACATAAATTTAGATATTCCTGAACATAGTCTTTTACATTTAACTCAGCAGATTTATAATAGATCATCACTGCGTGAAGAAAATCGCTTAAATTGTAAAACTGCTCTGCTTCTTCTTTGTTAATACTTATACTTTGCCCGTTCGCTGATTTTAGTCTATGATGAAAGTTCTGTTTTATATCTTTTATTATCAGTTTATCGAGTTTTTTGTTAAATTCGTAATAAAATGTATTCCATTCATGATATTTTAAGACAATTGACTTTTTACCAATACGGTGAATTATACTTGAGGCTTCAAATGATTCACAGTCAAATCCAACAGCAATTTTTAATGTATGACTCTTATTGAGAAAATATGTGTAACTTAGCAATAAATTTGTGTTCTGACTTGGTGCTTCCATTCCTTTAATTTTACTAAAACCTGTTTATATCGTTTTTATTATTTATACGTTTTAGGAACACAAAGTTGTAATGAGTTATATTTTCCAAATACATTTTGAAAGGTACTTAAAATATACTTATCGTTTTCTAGTGGATTTCCTTTATTAAATTTTTTTAAAAAAGCGTTCATACTATAACCGCAACATCTTTACCACGTATAAACACAACAATATTGCCCACAGACATCTGAATAGTTACTTTGTAACTGTTTCTTATTAAAAATTATACATTGGTTCTTTAAGTAACTTAAAATTTCTAATTTATCTGGTTTTCTACCAAACGATCAAAATATTCAACACAGCCATTCTTTGGCTTAAAAATAGCTAACCAATGTGTTCCCGGATCTTTTGATTTATTAGTGTTTACAATTAAAAAAGTTTGTTTTTCAATTATTCTGGGGAGTTGATCCAGAGCAAAAACTCTTTTAAAAAATTTACGTGTGTGTTTGTTACATCTTAATACGTCACTTATCTCTAGGGTATTCATCAATCAAATTGACTCAAGTCATATACTTTAGTTGTTTCTTTAATATAATTTGATAAAAACTCTTTTTTGATTTTTTTATTTGTTATAATAACATCAAATTTTTCTAGTATTTGACAGAGCTCTTTATTTATTTTATCGTTGTACACAGTTCCAAAAAAGTAATTATCAAAATTATCATTTATAAAATCCCTAGTTGGAAATTTATACTTGAGCTCTTTCACAAACTTTTTACAAGGTTCTTTAAAACCAACTATACAAATATCTTTCGAAAACAAGGTATTATTATCATCATTACAAAATGTTACATCCAGAAGTGCACAAGACAGTGACATTTTGTCAAATATTCAAATTTACTTTTATGTATGCTATTTATAGGTTTGAGAATATATTTCGGTTTTTATCAATTTGTAAACTTGCATCAAATTCTCCATAAATAATAGCAGTCAGTGTAGATGTAAGTGGTTTTGATAGCCTTTCCTCAATTCTAACTGTACCTTGATTTAGCAGACCTTGACACACTTCATTTCCTGATGCATCTGGAGTTAAATAAAAAGCTAGAATGAAAAACCCATTACTAAACATGGTTTTTGTTATCTGATGACCTTTATCATTATGGTAAATTCCAGTTCCTGAAAAAAGTGTACTGTATGCTCTTGTACACCAATTATTTTCATCTGAAAAACTGGTTTCAATTGCTGAATTAGGTATTTGAACACCATTTACGTTTAACACAAATTGTGAAATATCAAAATGTTTAAAATTGTATCGGTTTTTTGACCTTTTTCCAGAGTAACCTGTATTTTCTGTCATGCAAAAAATGATTGTGTTTGGCAACTGTCCAATAAAAACATTATCAAGTGATATTGATGAACTATTCTGTGGAATGGTAAAAGTTTTTACCTCTACCCGTTTGTAATTGTATTTGGCATTAGTTTTTTCCAATACAGCATTATGTGCTAATAGAACACTAGGATTAATAGTTACATGTCTCATAAATAAAGTGGCTTCTAAAAGTTTCAGTTGAGATTCATCAGTATCATCTGCAAAGAGGTAAAAATCTGGTTTTTCTAATGTTAGGATAACTCGAACATCGACATTGTTTATGAGAAGAGTAGGTTGGTTAAACATATCTAAATGTAGTTTCCCCATAAGTTCCACTACATTGCTATTTTGGTATAATTTTTGACGTTCTTTTGAACCACTATTATCTGTTGTTGCTATATTTGGCTTATCTAGCATCCATCTACCACACTCCAAATGCGTCGTAGCGGCATCCGTACCATAATTTAACAATGATTCAATATAAGCTTTGTAATGATAATTGCCATCTGATGGAGATATATTCTTTCCATTTAGTTGAACATTGCATTGTTTTATTAATGAATGTAACATATTATTAGCCACACTTCGTTGTTGTATAGGTGTTCCATCAGTTTTTTTATCTTTATTCCATTGAGTTCCATCTTTTTTTAAAATTTGTACTTTTAATTTTAGATATGTCGAAGACAAGTTTCTATATGTATCACCGTGCCCTAGTGAAACAAATTCTATGACAGATGGATTATCTAAAGAAGAAATAGGGTTATAGGAAACTTCTTCAGATCGTCAAATACTTGAGTGAATAGGCTGTGTTTTAAAAATATCAAGCTCTGATTTCATACATTCAATCATAATTATTCAAAAATATCTTTTTGTTTGTTTTTGTTATTAACTTTGCGTCGCTTCGACGTAAAATAATTTAAATTATTAATGAGAGGTCTTTTTATAGGTTTTCTTTGTTTTCTTTTGCCTTGTCCATACATTTCATTGAGTTTCCGAACTGCACCTCGTCTTACATTTTTGATTATCTCTTTACTTCGATCTTGAACCACTTCTTTTACATTTGCACCTGTGGCAATATCAGATAATGCATTAATAGAGTTAATAACCTCTCAGAGTTAATAACCTCTTTTTTTAATATATTAACTCCAGACGTAAATATTGGTTTTAAATATCTAAAAAGACCACCGAAAAAGCTCCCTAACCCTCGACCCCTTTGGTAAGGTACAATTGAGTGTAACAAAGGACCAATATCCTCAAGACCTTTTCCTGATTGAACTAAATAATATTTGTAGTATGCTCTCTCCATAATGAATAAAATAAAATAATATATAGTTTTGTAAAATCGCTTTTATTTATACTTTTTTAAAATGTAATACAATTTTTGTTGGAATTGAACTATTGGAAAAGTTTATTTTGTATCCATATTTATCACATAAAAGTAATGAAATGTTATTAAATGATTTCTCCACATTGCAATATTGAATATTACTGAATTCTTTTACAGTATCAGTGAAAGAATTTTGTATGTTAACAGATCTTAAACATCTTAAATCTTCATCATCTATTTTTTGCGGTTCAATTATGTCTGTGTATATAAAAAACATATCTGGTTTACTAATGGGAATCAATTGTACACTATCTATAAAAGTTTTGAAAGTTTCTATTACACGTGATTTATATTTTTTAAAATCTGTAACTTTAAAAGATACTTGTTTGAAACATGTTGTCAAAAGTCCTTCGAGGGTATAAGCGTAATTTGCTCTTATTTTTATATCTATTTTAGGCTTAGTAACACATATTGTGGTGTAATTTAAATTTTTAGGCATCTCCTCAGCTTTTATTGGTTGTGTATAATGAACTTCATCGTTTATAAAATTAAAAATTCCCCAAATCAACTGTCGTTCAACTTCGTTTCTTGTAAACCTATTAAGTGGGCGTATATTTTGAATTAGTGTTGGTAGTAGAAAAACTTTCCAGTCGCATATCATTTGTTTTTCTATGTATGGAATATATGATGTTCCAACTCCTATCATATCTTTCTGCATACCTTTAATAAATATTTGAGTACTTTTTTCCCATTCTTCACCATACACATTTCTGAAATACCAACTTTCCACCTTGAATCACACATGTATTTATTCATTTTATTTGTAAAAGATGATAATGAATTTTCTGGATAATAGTTCATAGATGAATCACTGAGTAAAGTGACATAAAATTCATCATTTACTTGTATGTTGTCCATGAGCTTGCGGATTTATTCTTACGAATTGGAAAATTAAGTTCTGTTTGAGTGTTATCTACTGCTGACCTTACAACACGTCTTGATGAATTATTCAACTCTTTGCTATTTATAGTTTTTTCTTTTTTCGTTGATGGGCTTGGGCTATCTAAAGGAACAGTTATAATGTTTCCTGTATCAGTTTCAAAAATTTGTACATTTTGATTTCTAATTGATTTTCTTTTTCTAAGACGTTCTCCAACTGCAGCAGCTGACAATGCTTTTGTTAAAACTTTTTCCTGAATTTCATCATCAAATACTTCGTCATCAGCTTCTTTTCCATATACTTCTTCTTCTTCAGGAACAACTTGTATTCCTACATTCTTATATTCAGGAAAATGCGATTGAGCTTCCGCATCTATATACATTGGTTTTACACGAGTTTGAGTACCTTTCGTTTCCGTAATTTTTACTTTCTCCTCTTTATTTCTATGAAGTACTCTATTTTTGTTTCTTATTTTAAATAGATTTTGTCTGTATAAATACCATTTTTGAGTGTCTGTTAGATATTTATTTAACAATATTTTTTTCATATTTTTATCCAACTCATTTAATTCAAAGTCTGCATTTTGTTTCATTTTCTCATAAATCTCGAGTTTTAGTATAATCACTTTGTTAAATGTTGTATTATTCATTTTATAAAATTTCCGATTATCCCTGATAGTATTGCACCAAGAAGTGTTGGTAAAAATTCACCACGTTGAATAATGATTTTTCTTTTACTATTTATAGATTTTTGGCGGCAAATGAGGGATCTCAATTCCCTTTTATACTTTCGTAATTGGGTTGTTGATTTTTTACTTAGATTACAATTACCTTTTGAAATATTTAAAGCAATTTCACAAAATGTTTTGATTACTTCAGGGTCACAATGTTTTATAATTACTTTCTGAAATTTCGGTTTAGAGCTTTTTAATAGGTGCAATATATGACGGTTGACCTTCAAACGTTTCATATTCTTTGCCAAATTGTTCTAATTGATCTCTTGTACAAAAACACAAACTTTTTCCAAATATATCACTTCTTAATCGAAATATATCATTAACGTCTTGAGTAAGATCTATTAATATATACCCGTATGGTTCTGACGTCACTTCATTATATACTTTTTCAAATGCTTTGATTTGATTGGGATATATTTGGCGAGCTAGAGGTAATATCTGCGATTTATCTCTTGGATTTTTGAAAGGTACTAGATATTTACAGTTAAGCGAAATATCTCTTGAAAATTTACCCTGGTGAAAAACATTTTAAGTTACAAATATTACAGATAAATTTCTATGGTGTGATCCTCTAGTAAATAAATCACATACATACTTATCATGGGAATTTAACATCATATCATCGATAATAATTAACAAAGATTCTTGATTGTCATTAAAATCCGGAATAGTGTTACTATATTCCACATCTTCTAAATATTTTGGAACGGCATTTTTGTCTGGATTACACCAAATAATTCTATTAATATGTGGTTGTATATTTTATTTTTTATACTTTATTAAATTATGAATAAAAGTGGTTTTACCCTAGCATGATGGCCCTGCTACCATCATTGTAAATGGATAAAATGGCATAGTTGTATTAGTTAAAAATAGCACTGTTAACCTATATTTATATGAAAAGCTCTTTTGCCGAAGAGAATATAAATGTGAATTTATTTATTCTAATGAGTATTCTTACACAAACCGTCGACATGGTTAAACGAGTTCTCATAGTTGACCTACAATTTTTACAAGGAAATGAAAAGCAATATTTCCTAAAAGAATTAGCCATACTTGAAAAAGGAAGTTTAATTCCAACTGTGTATCACTTCAAAGCACCGTACCCCTCAGAGGAACTTAGTCCGGATATGAAATATAATAACCAGTATTGCGAAAATAAAATAAATGGACTTAAATGGAATAACGGTAGAGTTGAATATTTAGATGTAAAATGTATATTAGAACACTATTTAGAGTCAGCTGAAAAAATTTATGTTAAGGATTTAAGCAGAAACTTGCCGTCATTACAAGAGATTGATAACTTTAAATCAAATTGTCCTATACACTTATTAAACAACAATTTCAGATGTGCTGTGAAAAATTGTTATAATGTATATATGTATCTTTTAAAAGAAAAAATGTTAGATTAAGACAGCACAGTTTTCTATAAAATTGTAAAATATTTTTAAATAAAAAATTATTTCAAACATATAAATAAGTTTTATTTCTTTTTAACACAACATAAGAATACATCTTTTTTTTGTTCTACATTCTTACATATCAATAAAATCTAAAAATACTAATAATTTTTTCTTTGCTCTTCTTTAAATATTTCATCAAAACAAAAAAGAAAAGAAAAAAATTCATCTCAAAATATCAATTTGGTCAAGGTTGATTCAGATTTAAAAACCAGCTTTGCACTTTTTAGCACATTTCCAAAAAAATTTTGAAAAAATGTGCTTATTAGTTTCACTCTGTCCGTCCGTCCGTCCGTCCGTCTGTTTACAAAACTTCTACACCGTTAAAGATAGAGAAAAAAAATTTTAACCATGGGTAGGTCTCATAAAAAAATAATTTTGTGGAACAACTTTTTCATGTAGCCCCTCCCATTACGGAGCTACAGCCCCTCAAACTTTGAAAAAGCCCTATTTTTAAATGCATATATTTTATGTTCTACTTAAGATTTTTTCAATCTGAAAACGTCATTCGACAGACATTTCTTTTATCTTTGTAAATTAATATGAAAATTATACAATTTTTTTAAATTTAGTATTTAAATTTACCGTTATGTGAAAACCAAATTTTGCATGATTTTTCTACTTTCATAACTCCGGCATGCTTCCAGATAGAGGCTTGAAATTTTGAGGCAAGAAAGACCTTTTAGAATCAGTATAAGTTTGCTCAGAAAATTTTTTTAGACCACCCGCTGTTTATGAGCTATTAGGGCTTAAAAATTGAAAATTTGTTATTTTTAAACACCTGTAACTTAGGAACCTGTACACATTTTACTTCTGCAAGATATAAAAATTAAAGCTATAGTAATATATTTTTACGTTTGTTAAAAGTTTATTTAAGTTGTAAAGGGTTCCAAAGTTGCAGTTCTTCAAAATTGCGAAAAAGCCCTATTTTCAGATGTATATATCTCAGGCTTTGCGTAATAGTTTTGCAATCTAAAACCGCCAGAAGATCGGAAATTTTATTATCTACATAAAACAATATCAAAATTATGCAATATTTTGTAATTTACTATTTAAATGTACCGTTATGTGAAAACCACATTTTGCATGAAATTTCGTTTTTCATAACTCCGGCACGCCTTTAGATAGGAACCTGAAATTTAGAGACAAGAAAGAACTTTTAGAATTAGTATAAGTTTCCTCAGAAAATTTTTTGGTAGCACCCCCTCTTTAAGAGTTATTACGTCTCAAAAATTGAAAATTTGGTGTTTTTAGACACCTGTAACTTAGGCACCTGTACAAATTTTTCTTCGGCGAGGCATGAAAATTAAAGGTTCAATAATACATTTTTACGTGTGTTAACGGCTTTTCTTAGTTATATAGGATTCCGGAATTACGGCCCCTCAAAATTTCAAAAATGTCCTATTTTCACATTTTTTCTTATTACATGAAATTTTCAAATTTTTGTGTAAGTCACACTTCTAAACAGTTTGTATTGAGTTTTGGAAATGTACGCTTTTAAAAACCGTTGGTTTACATTCTACCTTGTTTCTTTTAATTTTAAAAATTCGCATAGGTACACTTAATTTGTTTAAATTTTTCTCTTTACGTTTTATAAAAACGCATTTTTTCTTACTATTTCCATTCACGCCTATTACTTAAATCACATGTTAGATATTTTTGATTTCCTGTTTGTTTTCTTTCTATTCATATTTTTGTCAACATTCTTACATAACAATAAAATCTTATACGGTGATACTCGCAATTAATTAATGGTTTTTATTTCCTCATCTTTAAATACTTCATAAAAAAAAGAAAAAACAAGAAAAAAAGAAAAAAAATGCATCTCAAAATTGCATTAATTTTGTTGATTCTTTATCTAAGATCTAAAAAACCAGTTTGCACTTTTTTTTAATTTTAAAGAAACGTATAGGTACATTTTTTTTCCCTTTACATTGTATGAAAAAGCCAACCACAAACCATGTATACAATCTTTATAAACAACTGACGATCGCCGCCAGTCTGACTTACTTTTAAAATGACCTTGACATACTTCCCGTCTGGCTTTCCGGGTGACCTTGACCTACTTACGGGTGACCTTGACCTACTGACCTGTCTGGCCCAAGGGCCTACCTATCTACTTACAAACAATGAATTCTTGTGACTATTTCGGGTTAAAGAAATTCTGGGGCTTTCGTTATTGTTAATTTAACGATCATATGAACTAACAGTTAAAGGGTTCGGAAACTATACCTAAAAAACCTAATTTAATATGTAAACCTAAAAATTTATTAAATCAATTTTATGAAAAGCAAGCTGTAAATCAACACTTCAATTTCATTAAAAGCAAGCTGGTCACGAGAGGAAGGTTTTAACTACAAAACACTTAACTGCAGCTATACGTTTATCACCCCATTGATAGCAAATTGTAACTGGTTCTACTGTTCTAGTCTATTTAAAACTTATTGCATATTGCAAATGTGTGCACAAATATTAAAGTTTTGTGTTATATTAAATTTGTTGTCTCAACATCAATTTCATTCAATACTAAGTTTTACTACTTTGACAAATAGTTCATATTTCGAAAAACTTTGGGTATACCTCTTAGAGAAAGTTGGTACTTAAGTCGTAAAGCAAGAATGTCCTTAGATAAAAAATGATCTGAACATACAATGGAACTACTTTTCGGCTGCTAACAGTTAAATTTTTGTTGGGAATTATAAATTTTTATATTAAAACCAAAATTTTAATTAAATATGTAAAAAATCAAAATATGAAGAGGAGTATAAAATCAAAACTGGCCATCTGCTATCCCCTAGAGAAAACCAGATAGATATTGATTCTAGTTAAGTTGCCAGCGGTTATGTCAAATTGAAATTAGAAATTTTTAAAATGCGATAGAAAACATTATAAATTTGAATTAAAATTCGAGATTATTTCCAAAACTGTCTATGTATTGTAATGTATGATAATTAAAACTGGTCAAAAATTTCATACTGTTAGAATCAAAACCATTCATTATCGAATGAATTGTGTTAATTTTGTTCTAAAAAGTAACAAAACTAGTTATTTTTTTGCATGTGGTATGGTTAACAAACTTTAACGTTTAAATATTACTGTTGATAAAATTTATTTTTAAATAATTTAAGTTAAGTAGATTTTGGAAAAACTAAGTGTAAAAATAAATAAGTGAATAATAATAATAGTAATAACTTTTACATATTTTTAAATAATAACAATATTATTATGGATACGATTAATAAAAGTGTACCGAGAAAAATGTTGAGGGATCCAAATAAATTGAAATCAAAAATCTTACAAACGACAAGGTAAGATTTTAAAGAAATTATTTTTAAAGAATATTTTATACCCTTATAATTTATCTATATTAAGAAATAAATGTGTATTATGCAGACACTCTGCATGTCATTCGCCAATAAATATTATTTGTAGCCATGATTCAAAGACTTACCAGTGTCAAAAATTGATAAGAGAAGATATTGAAAAGTTTAATAAAAATTTTTATGAACAAATGTAAAAATTAAGCAACATTTCTTTATTTTGAAATATACCGCCACTGCTTATTCAAGAAAAGGAAAAAATACCAAAAGAACAACTACAAAATATTTTGTTAAAAGGGCAAGGAGTGGAAAAGAGATAGTTGTCCCTGTGTGCCGATCTACTTTTTTTTTGGTATTATTAAAATTTCAAGAGATCGGGTGCAAAGAATATGCAAAAGGCATTTATAATAAACTGGAGTAGTTCCTCCGGAGCGTCGAGGTGACGATCGAAAACTGAACAAATTTAAAGAGAAACTACAATCTGTAAGTGATTTTATAGAAAATCTTCAGTACATTGACTTTCATTATTGCAGGGACAAGGTTAAAGTAAGTCACTTTAACAAATTATTTTTATAAATTGTTTTATAAAGTTTTATACAATATTATATGAAATGCTATCACGCATCGAAAAAGATCTTGAAATCCAATAAAAAAAAAACAACCTGAGAATTTGGAAAGTACAAAAATTAAATTAAATTTGTACATTTATAACGGTTTTTTATGAAAAAAAACAGTATGACGTCAATTTGAACAACAAAAAAATAATATTATCCCACTTCTCCAACTAAAAAATGTACAATTTCACAACTAAGCTAACTAGCAAAAATAATCTTACCTATATTTAAAAAAATTTATATATCTAAACTTTATAATATACAAAAAAAAAAAAAAAAAAACTCTGTATTTTCCATATTTGTATTGCAAATACTATTGTTTTACATGTATAGAAAATATATAGGTACCTCAAAAACTAACGTTTTTTTACAACCTTTTATTATTTAACATGCGAGGAAATACTTAGCACCAGATTTAAATATAAAAAAAATTATAATACTATTAGAAATCTATTAGAAAAAATAGAATAAAAAAATTAATACAAATTAGAACATCGGTTTTGGAACTCCGTCGACTGATTTTTGTTCTTAGTGTTTAAAAATGAAAGATAAAATACAGTTAGCAAATGAAATACAGAAAAAAAAAATTAAGATGTGAATATCAAATTCATATTCTTAGATCACAGGCGTTATATTGGGTACTCCGAGAAGAGGATCATGTTTTTAAATTATCTTATGACTGTCAAAAAATTTGGTTTTGCCAAAGATTCCTGACCAGATTACTTACTATTAACAGGCAACTTTATTTTTATAATTTTACGGTATATGTTGGGTATCTAAAAGTACTAAAACTCTTGATGATGTTTTCATGTATGTTTGGAATGAAAGGGACAACGCTAAAGACTCAAACCAAATCGCTTCTTCAGTCTATCACCGACTGTGTAACTCGCTGATTTCAAATATTGTTACTGATATTCATCTTATATCTGATGGATGTGGTGGTCAAAATAAAAACAGCAATGATTTCTATGTTGGTTTTTTGGCTATATAATAATGCGCCACCACATTATAAAACTATTACTATCATTTTTACCATCAGACAAAGTCTTTGGACGAATAGAACAAATTATCAAAACAATGGACACAATAATTTTGGCTGATGATTACAGGAATATTTTTGAAAATTACGGAACAGTTATTAATCATGGAAACGAAAATAAAATATATGACTGGAAAACAGGTGGTTTGAAAACTTTTAAATTAACTTCATCTTGGCATTTTCAACCCAATAAATTTAACAAAAGCAAGCGAATTATATCACAGAAAACATTTCTGAATACAAAACGTATTTATAACATATTAGTGAGAGGCAAACCAAACTATAGAACAGACGTAAATATATATATTTAAATCCATATTTAAAAGAAGGAAGACATGTCACAATATCGAAAACTTAAAAATACAGTGTCCAAGAAGAGTCAAAAGAGTCAAGCTTGATGACCTCAATAATTTGTTAAAATCACATTTTGGTGACGATTGGAGAGAGCAAAAAAATAAAAGTATTATAAAAATGTTATTGAAGAAATAATTGAACATGATCGAAATGAAGATATTGACAATGATCTTTGTGAAATTCAAAATGAAAATATAGAAGAACAAACCTTTTAAAGCTGTTTTTAGTTTTTATATTTATTTATTTTTTTGGTTGTATTTTGAATTTTAAGTTATAATATTTATTTTTTTAAGTAATGCTTTGGAAATATGTTTTTAGTTGTATTATATATTTTAAGTAAATAAAATCAGTTTTTTTTGTAAATTTTATATATCTTTTTATTTTTTTATTAATTCATTTATTTTCTCAAATGAGCTTTAACGCTCGTGAAGAGTATATACAAATATATACATACAATGACTATGATAAGTATATCATATGCATAATTAAATCAAAGTAACATAATAATGCTTGATATCAGTTACAAAAATTTAAAAAAAATTATAAAAAGAAAAAACAATATTTCATTTATTCCTACCATTATTTCGTAACAAAACTGGCTATTTTAAAAACAAAGAGAATCAAAACTAACTAAATCTAGAGCAAAACTAGCCAAAATAAACTTTGAATCGCTATAAATTTACAAATTCAAAATATTTTTGATACGCATACATCTTTTCGAACAATACAGTATTAATTCAAAATTACTTAGCTTTTATCTACAAAAATGTTTTGAAACGAAATAAATATTTTTCATAAATATCTCAAAATCAGTTTTGGGCCAGATAGTCAGTTTTGATTCTATACTCCTCTTAAGCTTACATTTTTATAATAATAGCAAAATGTCACTGAAACAAAGATTTTTTTATCATGGCATTTATAAAAATTTTTGTCAATTTTTTTTTGCATATAAAATTGGATGATTTGTAAAATAATTTAGGTTTTACATATTGTATTATTAATTTTATAATTTTTTTATTATGATTTAGATTTACCTATGAAACGATAATCCTATTTTTCGACGTTTTCTAGCAGTTTCGCAACCTTCCATACAACATTTTATTTTAAGGGCTTTTTTTATTTAAACAAAACATTTTTGGCACAAAATTTATAAAATTATAAAAAATAAAAGCAAAACTAAATCTAAAGCATTAGTTCGAATTAAGAATAAATGAATTAAATTTTATAGTAGCAAATGTTCAATAATATCAGCTATCGAGCTGGATAGAGAAACATTAAAATATTGCTACAGGGAGTTTGAGGTTTCAACATGACGAAAGCAGATGTCAAAAACTGATGAAGGGACCTCTCTGATGGTCTCTTTTGCGCCTTCTACATACTAATAAAAACAACAAACACAAATTTTCAATAGTAATAAAAACAATTTTGTAACAGTAATAGAAACAACAAACACAAATTTGTAACATTAATAAAAACAGCAAAAACAAATTTGAACAGTAATAAAAACAACAAACGTAAATAAAAATAACAAACACAAATTTGTAACAGTAATAATAACAACAAACACAAATTTGTAACATTAATAAAAACAGCAAAAACAAATTTCAACACTAATAAAAACAACAAAATTTCTTTTCCTTTAAAGATTCAATTGGTTGGAAAAACGTTAGCGTAAACTGACTTCCCAGCTGCAGCGGTAATATTTGCAAAATTGTAAAACTACTTTTATAGTACGTTCACAAACACTTGATTTTGAGAAATCGAGATGATTTCGAAAATTAAGTTGATTTCGTCCTTTTTTTTTCTTGATTTCCCATACATTTTTCAAAAATTTATCTATCAAAGAAAATCAGCTCGTTACTTGATTTTCTGAAAATCACCTCAAAATCACGTTGTTCGTCCATAAATTTTCGATTTTAGATTATTTTAAAAAATTTTTCATAACCCTTGCTTTTTTGAATTTGTTGTCAAAAATCAAAACAAAAATTTTGTAGATAGCAGCAGATTCAAAAATGAAATATTTTCTATTTTGTAGACGGAAAAATAGAAATGGAAAAAAGATATAAAAAAAAATTTTATTGGAATGGGAATTCCATTAAATTGTTAATTTCCAAATCTATTTTAAATTTTTGCAAATATTATTTTATTTATTTACTTTTAACAATAACTTTTAACTTGAAACAATAATATAAACAAAAATATGTCAAATTACGTTCTTGATTTTCAAAAACGGTTTGTGAACTTTTGACATTTTACTTGATTTTGTACATGCTAATCAACTCAATTTCAGAGTTTGTGAACATACTATTAACAATAATTTTTGTTATTCGTGATTTTGCAAATCTAATAAATTTTATTTCTAGGCAAACTTCATGTCTTTATCGTTATTAACTGGTTTAATTGGTTAACTAGTAATGCCGTTTCCTGCATAAAATAGTTAATTTTCAGTATTCTTTCTCCTTTATGAAATAAATTTTAAAATTGCAATAAATTAAAATAAAAATGAAACCATATAGAAATAGCGACGAGAAAACAACCTGATCCGGTAATTCTAAAATCCGTTTCAATCTATTTATATAAGGTTATATAATAAAAACAAACATAATTTGATTAAAGACTAAGAAGACAAGAAATGAAAAAGAATTAAATTCTTAATACACAAGATGTACAGTTGGCTGATGGATTACATCATGTACACTGAAAAGTTGACGTATAATGGAAGGTACAACATAAAATGTTCCATTTACTATTTGTGCCTCTGAAAATAATTTAATGATGGTAGCTAATATTTTAATTTTGTCATTGCAATCTTCGATTTTGAAATTTTGTAATTTGTCGTTGCAATCTTTGTTTGAAAAAAAAAACTCCTTTTCCAAAATTGAACATTCTTCCGGAATAGAAATGTTTTCTAGGCAATCCCGATCTTTAATCAAAGGTCCTCGTGTTCGGTCTTCGGTCTTTCGAGTTTATTTATTTGGTAAATATACTCGGCAATTAGATTGGCATGCCACAATGAACGGAAGTATATGTTTTTTGAATTTTGCACTTAATGTTTCAGGTGTATGGGAATGTTCGTAAATGCTTCAGACTGACAATAAATTTGTCGCTAGTCGGTATACTTTACAATATCGAAAAGAAATTCTACATTAACTTGACATTTAGTTGATGGGTCTCATCAGAAATGTGTCTCATCGGACACGTCAAAAAAAATATATTTGATTTCGTCAGAAATCGAAAGAATTAATTTGTCAATTTAAATTACCGATACATCCAAATTGCATGAAAGAAGCATCCGAGATAAAGTATTGTGATCCAAATTTGGTACACCAACTACGATGCGCGTTTTTTTAGGATTTTTGCATCTTAAAGTTTTCTGAACAGTTTTAATTTATCTTTGACAATTTGAATGAGTTTAATAACAATAATAACATCCCACGGAGAGTTACTCCTCTCTAACTGCATGCAATTCTTATTATTATTTTTTGTATATAGTGAGAGAGGTAAGACTATAAACAGGGTCATCATACAAATTGTTGTAACAAAATAGTCAGTAAATAAAAATATTAAATAGTGAATTATAAATATGTATTTTAACAATTGATTATAAAAAATTAATAATTTGAATGATACCTCACTTCTGTGGGTGGGGTAACTGCGATTGTGGGGATTCTTAAAGCGAGCACTAAGTGTTTGTTAGTTTTAAAACATGTGTGAAAATATGGTAAACCAAATATATACATGGAGCAAACAACTAGCGTAACGAGTTTTAAATTAAATAAGAAAGATACAATTAGTTTAGAAATTACGTTTTAACATACCTTAAGCAACTCAAGGTAAATGTAAAAAATTTGGTGAAACTAATACAACGTTAAAGTAAAGTTAAACTAAGCGAGAAAGAATACAGTTGCCTTTGTCAACTCTTAGATACCCGTACGAACCGTTAGTATGTTCACAGCCTGTCACTCTTACAATATTATTTTTTGAATATTTCAGTATTTTAAAATAATTTCGGTGAATTTTATAATTTCTAGAACTATGGGTTGTACATATATTCAAACTATATGTTTATATGTACATTCTTCAAAAGCAGATTCTAACCTTCCACATAATCCACGATTATTAATCCAAAACTTTTTGAAATATTCTATAGTACAATTTAATACTAAGCGGTAAATGTACATTAAATTACAAAATAGTAAATATAATTTTAAATATTATATTATATTAATGCGCACATAGTATATTTATATTGTTATAAGTATATCGCCACACATTTCTTTAAAAATATTTCCATTCATAGAATAATTTCTTATAAGTACAATAAAATACATATATGTATGTAAATACGGCGCTATATAATATACATATATACTCTTATCATTCATTCACTAGTGACGTATACGATATGTAAATAAACATGATATTATACAAGTATGTATATATATCAAAATCATATAAATAAAAATTCTTCGAGCAACCGTTATTATGCTTACTTATTTACATTTTTTTGTACTATGCATTATATCCTTAATAATTTCAAATTATCGAGTAAAACAAAATGCAAAAAATCCGTTAAAGAAATTTATTAGAAAATTTGAAAAAATCAAGTAACACTTTCGTCAATTATAAATTAACCCTATATTATTAAAAAAAAGTTGTTAACAGAAATAAGATATAATGTTGAAGCTTTAACTTTTGTGTATTACTTCAAAAAAATTTTAACACGTGTTCAAGTTACAGGTGTTTAAAAATAGGAAATTTTCAGTTTTTGACGCCTTACAGCTCCTAAACGGGGGGTGATACAAAACAAATTTCTGAAATGACTCATACTTATTTTCAGATCTAAGATCTAAGATCTAATTTCTGTCAAAATTTCAAGTTTCCAACATAAACCGTTTAGAAGATAGAAGGAGAGGATTTTGCAAAATTTGAGTTTCGCATAATGGTAAATTAAGACACCGTATGCCACAATTATATATTTATGGTATATATACATTTAAAGCTAATAAAAACAGTAATCGTTTGCCGTTTTCAAAATGAAGATATACCTTATACAACTTGTGCTATAACAATTTAAATATAGAGCTTTTTTGAACGTTTGGCGAGCTGTAGCTCCATAACGGGTGGGGCTACAAAATAAAATTAATATTTTTATAAGATCTATCAGCAGTTAAAATTTCATAGCTCTATTTCAAAAAAAAATATGGGGATCTAAAAGTTTGGTGTTCGGGAGCTACCCGAAGTTTTGGTCGGAACCCAACCAAAAAAATAGGGAACCTACAAATTGCTCCCAGAATATTTTGTGTAAATTGTGATTCTAGCCTTCTTAGTTTTTGAGTTGGCGTGCTGACGGATGGACGGACGGACGGACATGGCTCAATCGACTTAGAATTTTTTTCTGATCCGATCCATACCTTTGAAGGTGTATCTAGCTCGCTTATTTCAAGGTGTTACAAACGGAGGAGTAATTTTATTATACCCGATAGGTATCGTACGGGTATAAACAACTTTACACCGCATTCTTCAAATACGGTGAATAGTTGTGATGTTAGTAACAAAAGAAAAAAAATAAACAAATAAAAAAAAAAATCACAAAACGTAAGTAATTAAAATGATATACAATAAAATGTACATATTAAAATTAATGTAGCATACTAAATTAATATAAGTAATTTTCTACCTACTAAGTATTATCAAACAATTTTTAAGTTTGTGTTTTAATATTAATTTACTGTCTGTAATATCAAAACTAGAAGAGGTCACATTCACTGTACATAGCATTCTTGTAATGGATTCAGACATACCGTAAATAGTCGAGTGAAAAGGTACGGTGAACAGCTAAACAGTCAATGCACTAAGTTATTAAAGCGAATAATAAGTATGTATAATAAGTATTGCTTGTGTCCATTATTGCGGTAAGCTAGTTGATCAGACACATCCAAGGCAAACATTTTGCCGCAAAGAATCTGGTGAATAAACACAATGTCCGCCCAAATTCTGCGATTTTCTAGAGGCTCGAGCTCTACCAAATTTAGCTTACTCATATAACTGGGTAATCTAAATGGATCAAGCCAATTGCAGTGACATTAAGCAAAGTGCAAGAAGCGCTTTTGAATAGCATTCATTCTACCACTATCAATGCAACAATATTAAGACTACACCTGAGATGCATACTAAATATCGGTAGAGATTCATAGTGAGCCTGGGAGTTAAGTCGCTGGTCGAGAATAATACCCAAATCACGTACAGTGTCAGGTCTACGCAGTATAGAGCCGTTTAGGGTATAATTAAACTTAGAAATTTAATCGTCTATGAAAAGATTCACATTTACCAGCATTAATCTCCAAGTTATTAAACTTACACCAATGTGAGAAACTATCTAAATTGGTATAAAGAGAAATGCAACCGGATACATCCATAATCACTTTTGACAACTTAGTGTCTTCGGAAAAGCAATCCGTGAATCTCTAACAACTGAAGGAGAATCATTGGTTGCTACCAAAAACTTTAATGTACCTAAGTGGGAACCTGACGCACACCCGATGTGGCAGCTGAGCAAAATAAAACATGGTATTCACGCCCTAGTAAATAGGAACCTAACGACTCTAAGCTACGTGACGAAAATCCGAGGGCTTTATAGGTGAACAGAATAACCTCATGAGCAATCTTGTTGAACGCTTTGCTGAGATCTGTGAGTATTATATCTACGTTTACCCTTCTCCATAGAAATAGTGCAACGAGAAACAAAAGGTACCATATTAGTAACCGTCGATTTCCCGCTGTGAAAGCCATGTTGGCATGAATTAATCATAGTTTCACAGAACGCATAGAAGTAATTAAACAGATTTTTTTGAAATAATTTCGGCAAACAAAACATCTTAGCAACAGGTCACTAATTGACTAGGTCATTTCGTGTCCCTTTTTTGTGATCAGGTATGATGAAAGATTTTTTCGAATAGGGAAATGTGGCAAATCGCAATGAAAAATTGAAAAGAGCAGTAATAGGACAGACCAGAATGGGCAAAAATATTTTAATAACTATGGCAGGCAGACCATCAGGAATATACGAAAAATCATCCTTCAAACATTTGATAAAAACGGAAACCAATTCATGTGCCAGAACAATAACATTTATCTCAAACAATCGCGATAAATCAACAGGAAGAACCTGTTCAGCATAATATTGGTCAACCAAAAAATTAGTTTGTCTGACAATTAAGGAAAGATAAGGTTAAAACATATTAGATATATTTCTAGGATAATTTGATGATTCATTAAGATGTTTCAGAGTTCATGGGTAACCATCAGTCTTACTATCAGTCATATTAATAAACTGAAAAAAACGACGTGGGTCTCCAAATACATTGGTTTTAATTTCTAGGTGATAATCCCCATAACACTGCTTGCATTAGTTTTGAAAATCAACAAAAAGATTTGTAAATAGTGTGTAATGAACATGACTATTAGATTTGACATGTATTGTTAATTTCATGATGATATGAACTAATAGTTAAAGGGTTTGGAAACTCTACCTAGAAAAGCTAATTTAATATGTCATGCAATTTAATTAAATCAATTTTATGAAAAACAAGCTGAAAATGAACACTTAAATTTGATCAAAAGCAAGCTGATCACGTGAGCAAGGTGTTAACTACAAAACACTTGATTGCAGTTATACGTTTATCACGTAACCCATTAATAGCAAATTGTAACTGGTTCTACTGTTTTAGTCCATTTAGAACTTATTGCATATTGCGAATGTTTGCACAAATTTTAAAATTTTGTGTTGTATTAAATTTGTTGTCTGAACATCAATTTCAATACTAAAGCTTTTACATCTTTGACAAATAGTTCATTATTTCGAAAAATTTTTGTGGATAGCGCTTAGAGAAAGTTCTTAAGTCGTAAAGCAAGAATGTCCTTAGACAAAAATTTTCTGAACATACAATGGAACTACTTTTCGGCTGTCAATTATTGTTTCCAATCGCTAACAGTCCAATTGCTAACAGTCCAATTGCTAACAGTCCAATTGCTTAAGTACTTCATTCTTGGGTAATCTTTAAATCAAAACAATTAACTATTAAATTTTTGTTGAGAATTATAAATTTATATATTAAAACCAAAATTTTAATTAAATATTTAAAAAATCAAAATATGAAGAGGAGTATAAAATCAAAACTGGCCATCTGGTACCCTCTAGAGAAAACTAGATAGATATTGATTCTAGTTTAGTTGCCAGCGGTGATTTTAAAATTGAAATCAGGAATTATCAAAATGCGATAAAAAACATTATAAATTTGAATTATAATCCGAGATTATTTCCAAAACTGTCTATGTATTGTAATGTATGATAATCAAAACTGGTCAAAAATTTCATACTGTTAGAATCAAAACCATTCATTATCGAATGAATTGTGTTAATGTTGTTTTAAAATGTAACAAAACTAGTTATTTTTTTGCATGTGGTATGATTGAAAAACTTTGACGTTTAAAAATTACTGTTGATAAAATTTATTTTTAAATAATTTAAGTTAAGTAGATTTTGAAAAAATTAAGTGTTAATTTTATATTTTAATAATAAAAAAGTAATGGCGCCTCGGTGGCCTAATGGGTAAGGGCGTATAAAATACGCTGTAAACACCGAAGGAATGTGGGTTCGAATCCCACACACGTCGTAAGAGTTATTCCAAGAGTAAAGCCACACCTGAACAGGAAAGGTAAGATTTTAAAGAAATTATTTTAAAAGAATGTTTTACACGCTTATAATTTATTTATATTAAAAAATTAATGTGTATTATGCTGACACTCTGCATGTCATTCGCCAATAAATATTATTTGTAGCCATGATTCAAAGACTTACCAGTGTCAGAAATTGATAAGAGAAGATATTGAAAAGTTTAAAAAAAATTTTTATGAAACAAATGTATAAATTAAACAAGATTGCTTTATTTTGGATTATGCCGCCACAGCTTATTCAAGAAAAGGAAAAAAATACCAAAAGAACAACTATAAAATATTTTGTTAAAAGGGCAAGGAGTGGAAAAGAGATAGTTATACCAGTGGGCCGATCTACTTTTTTAGATATTCTTAAAATTTCAAAAGATCGGGTGCAATGAATATGCAAAAGGCATTTACAATAAACTGGAGTAGTGTCTTCGGAGCGTCGAGGTGGTGGTGGTGGTGGTGGTGAATCGAAAATTGAACAAATTTAAAGAGAAACTACGATCTGTAAGTGATTTTATAGAAAGTCTTCAGTACATTGACGTTCATTATTGCAGCGACAAGATTAAAGTAAGCCACTTTAACAAGTTAATTTTATAAATCGTTTTGTAAAGTTATATAAAATATATAAAGCTATAGTTATATAAAATATATAAAGCTATATAAAATGCTCGCATCGAAAAAGACCTTGAAATCCAATAAAAAAAAAAACAACCTGAGAATTTGGGAAGTTCAGAAATTAAATTAAATTTGTACATTTATAACGGTTTTTTATGAAAAAAACAGTATGACGTCAATTTGAACAACAAAAACATAATATTATCCCACTTCTCCAACTAAAAAATGTATAATTTCACAACTAAGCTAACGAGAAAAAATGATCTTACCTATATTTAAAAAAGATGTATATGTACTTATAATATACAAATTGTTTTATAAACAAACTTATAATAAAATAAAATAAATAAAAAAAATTTAAAAAAAAACAGCTTTTTTGAACTAAAAAGTAGAAAATAAATTTTTAATAGCAAATTTTTCTGTAATTTTCTAAACTATATTGTTGCAATCGAGATTTCTTTAAAAAGTTTATTTCAATATATCAAATATATATATAAATATAAGTATACATAAGTTTTAAAGTCTGTGAAATTAATATAAAAGCTGGAGGCAAAATTTAAAAATATAAGTTTATAGTTATGCGTTTGTTGCCTCCAGCTTTTATTTTAATTTCACAGACTTTAAAACTTATATATACTTATATTTATATGTATATTTGACATATTGAAATAAACTTTTTCAAAGAAATCTCGATTGTAACAATATAGTTTAGAAAATTACAGAAAAATTTGCTATTAAAAATTATTTTCTACTTTTTTGTTCAAAAAAGCTGTTTTCTTAAAAATTTTTTTTATTTATTTTATTTTATTTTTTTTAGTAACGACAAATATAAGTATTAAATTGATTTTTTTTTTCTTGTTTAATTTTGAATTTTTACAGTTGCCCTTACAGTCTATAATTATATTATTACCTGTTATAATATAGAATACTTATATTGAATTTTTTTATTATTAATTTATTGTGGCAAAATTTTTAAAAAATTAAGAAAACGTTGCATAGCTATAAAATTCAAAATTTAAATAAAAATATTGCAATTTTATAACGTTGTTTATTTCCATTTAAAAATGCGACCCTTTGAAAACTTTGATTTATATACTGCCTTGTTTTTTCTTTCTTTTATAGCATGACATTTTAATATTTCTTTTTTTCTATTTGTTATGTGTGTAAATATCAGATGTGCACATATACATAAGAAATAGCCTTTAAAAATATTTAAAAACAATCAAAGTAACATTTTTTATTCTCTTTTTTTTTTCTATTCGTTTTTATTTTTCTTCCAGTATTACATTTTACTTTTTTTTCTGTTATTTAGGTACGCTAAGAACTTTTTTTTTTTTAATATTAAATTTATGCATACAGTCTATTTAAAAACGAGGAAGAATACAGTTGCCTTTGTCAACTCTTAGATACCCGTACGAACCGTTAGTATGTTAACAGCCTGTCACTCTGCTCACAATATTATTTTTTTAATATTTTAGTATTTTAAAATAATTTGGGTGAATTTTATAATTTCTAGAACTATGGGTTGTACATATATTCAAACTATATGTTTATATGTACATTCTTCGAAAGCAGATTCTAACCTTTCACATAACGATTATCAATCCAAAACTTTTTCAAATATTCTATAGTATCATTTAATACTAAGAGGTAAATGTATATTAAATTTACTTAGTACAAAATAGTAAATATAATTTTAAATATTATATTATATTATATTTAAATATTCCATTGACAGAATAATTTCTTATAAGTACAATAAAATACATATATGTATGTAAATACGGCGCTATATAATATACATATATACTCTTATCATTCATTCACTAGTGACATATACGATATGTAAATAAACATGATATTATATAAGTATGTATATATATCAATATCATATAAATAAAAATTCTTCAAGCAACCGTTATGCTGTATATTTATTTACATTTTTATGTACTACGCATTATATCCTCAACAATTTCAAATTATCGAATAAAACAAATGCAAAAAATTTGTTGAAGAAATTTGTTAGAAAATTTGAAAAAATCAAGTAACACTTTCGTCAATTATAAAGTAACCCTATATTATTAAAAAAAAGTTGTTAACAGAAATAAGAGTATGATGTTGAAACTTTAATTTTTGTGTATTCCTTTAAAAAAATTCTAACAGGTGTTCAAGTTACAGGTGTTTAAAAATAGGAAATTTTCAGTTTTTGACTCCTTACAGCTCCTAAACGGGGGGTGATACGAAAAAAATTTCTGAAGTGACTCATACTTATTTTCAAAGATCTAACTTCTGTCAAAATTTCAAGTTTCCAACTTAAACCGTTTAGAAGATAGAAGGGTTAAAGGATTTTGCAAAATTTTAGTTTCGCATAACGATAAATTAAGACACCGTATGCCACAAATATATATTTATTGTATATATACTTTTAAAGCTAATAAAAGTAGTAATCGTTTGGCGTTTTCAAAATGAAGATATACCTTATACAACTTGTGCTATAACAATTTAAATATAGAGCTTTTTTGAACCTTTGGGGAGCTGTAGCTTCGTAACGGGTGGGGCTACAAAAAAAAATTTTTAAAACTAAAATTAATATTTTTGTGAGATCTATCAGCAGTTAAAATTTCATAGCTCTATTGCAAAAAAATGTGGGGATCTAAAAGTTAGGTGTTCGAGAGCTACCCTAAGGCTTGGTCCAAACTCAACCAAAAAAAAATAGGGAACCTGCAAATTACTCCCAAAATATTTTGTGTAAATTTCAAGATTCTAGCTTTCTTAGTTTTTGAGTTAGCGTGCTGACGGTCGGACGGACGGACGGACGGACATGGCTCAAAAGTCTTAGAATTTTTTTCTGTAAAAATAATTTTCATATAAAAATAATTGTTGGCATTAAAAAATAATCAATCTATAACTACACACATATTTATAATGTTCTTTATTTCCACTTAAAAATGCGACCCTTTAAAAACTTTGATTCATACACTGCCTTGTTTTTTCTTTCTTTTCATAACATAACATTTTAAAATTTTTTTTTTTTATCTGTTATGTACGGAAATATCAAACGTATGTTTCTTTCTTTTAAAATCATAACATTTTAATAGTTCTTTTTTTCTATCTGTTGTGTGGGTAAATATCAGATGTGCACAATATATACATAAGAAATAGACTTAATATTTAGAAACGATCAAAGTAATATTTTTTGTTCTCTTTTTTTTCTTTTTCTTTTCGTTTTTATTTTTCTTCCAGTATTACATTTTCCTTTTTTTTTTTGTTTTCTGTTATTTAGGTACGCTAAGTATTTCTTTTTTTTTTTTTTAAATGTTTAATTTATACATGCATTCTATTTAAAAAATATAAATTATAACCTATAGAACATTCTGAATTTTTTTTTGTTCGTTTATATTTACCGTCCATTCGTATGCATACATAAAATTTTTGTTTGTTCGTTTATGTTTACCGTCCATTCATATAAATATAACTGTTGCCTACATATTAAAAAATAATAAATCTATAACTACATACATAAATAGCCATATATTTATTCATATACATATGTATCTATATTATGAGCTGAACTTCTCAGTGTTGCATTATATCATAATGCGGCAAAATTTTTAAAAAATTAAGAAAACGTTGCATAGCTAAATTCAAAATTTAAATAAAATTGTAATTGCACTTTTATAATGTTCTTTATTTCCACTTAAAATGCGACCCTTTAAAAACTTTGATTCATACACTGCCTTGTTTTTTCTTTCTTTTCATAACATAACATTTTAATATTTTTTTTTTTTTATCTGTTATGTACGGAAATATCAAACGTATGTTTCTTTCTTTTAAAATCATAACATTTTAATAGTTCTTTTTTTCTATCTGTTATGTGGGTAAATATCAGATCTGCACATACACATAAGAAATAGCCTTTAAAAATATTTAAAAACAATCAAAGTAACATTTTTTGTTCTCTTTTTTTTCTATTCGTTTTTATTTTTCTTCCAGTATTACATTTTACTTTTTTTTTTCTTTTATTTAGGTACGCTAAGAACTTTTTTTTTTTAATATTAAATTTATGCATACAGTCTATTTCAAAAATAGAAATTATTAGCTATAGAACATTCTGAATTTTTTTTGTTCGTTTATATTAACCGTCCATTCATATGCATACGTACAATTTTTTTTTGTTCGTTTATGTTTACCGTCCATTCATATAAATATAACTGTTTCCTACATATTAAAAAATAATAAATCGATAAATCAACTAAATATTAATAGTTGAGAATTTGGGAATTTGATGTGACTGTGTTAGCAGATTTTTAATAGTACAGCACACATAAAAATATGCATACCATTTTTGTACATGTTTGTACCTACATACATATGTAGTAAAAAAATTTGGTTTTAAAAGTATGTAATTGAGAATATAATAAATTGGTTACTTCTAAATGCTAATGTTTTTGAATTAAAAAAAAATTATTTTGCTTTTTCTAGACGATGTAGATATATATGTATGTATGTACATAACATTTATTTTATGATTATTTCATAATTATTGTTATTGAAAAGAAAAATATTGTTGTTATTTACTATTTTTAAAAAAGACTGGATTTCTTATTTTTAATATATTCTATTTGTTGTTTAATGTTAATACATTAAACATAATAACATAATAACATAACTAACATAATTGGAAATATATTCCTAGTTTTTATACTTCAGAAAAAGGCATTAGTGGTGCAGATCATCATTCCCCAATATAGATCTTAATTTAAAGGCAGCTCCCAATTTAGATATCAATGTTAGGGCCATAATATGCGATTTTAATATGTTAAGAATTTCGAAAGAAAAGCCCTATTTTAATTATAATTAAGAAAGGAAAAACACATATCTATATAAATATTATAAATAAACACATTGCTTTTATAAATAAAAATGTATACTAAAAATCAATTGATTTGATGAAAAAAAACTTAAATTTAACACTTGCTTACTAAATTTTAAGTAAATGCATATTAAACTTTACACTGTGTTCTCAAGTGCGGCATATTAATTTGTTTACACATTCATATCTTTGAAATTCATCGCTTTCAAACCAAAAATATTTTCGAAGCACATATTATTTCATATTTTGAAGTATGTACCTATGTATGTGTACGCATACAATGCAATCGGCTACATAAAAAACAATAGTCTTTTATAGAAAAAAAAAACATTTATGTATTACGGATACGTATTGGTATTGGTATTGGTATTGGTGAGTTTAGTAAATTTAGATAAAATGTTTTATTTTGGTTCTGTAATAATTCTGTTAAAAATTCTGTTATATCTTTGTATGAAAATTAAATTTGAAATTAAGATAATTTCTCTAATGTTTTTCGATATTATTATTTTAAAATCATGTATTGTCATCGGGATCTGATCTAATGAAGAAAATTTCAAGTCTCTAGCTCAACGGAAAGTGTGTTTAAAATGGCTTCTAAGATTCCATCCTTTACCCAACCAAGTTAATAAAAAGCTGTTAAAAAAAAAGTGGCAGTATTTTCTATATATGTATTGCAAATACTATTGTTATATACATGTATAGAAAATACGGTAATTTTCTTTTTCGGCAACTTTATTTTTATAATTTTACGGTGTCTAAAAGCACTCAAACTGTTGATAATGTTTTCATTTATGCTTGAAATGAAAATGCCAACGCTAAAGGCTCAAACCAAATTGCTTCTTCAGTCTATCACCGTCTGTGCAACTCGCTGATTTCAAATGTTGTTACTGATATTCATCTTATATCTGATGGATATGGTGGTCAAAATAAAAACACAGCAATGATTTCTATTTTGGGTTTTTGGCTGTATAATAATGCGCCACCACATGTTAAAACTATTACTATGTTCTTTCCGATAGTTGGTCATTCATCAGACAAATTTTTTGGACGAATAGAACAAAATATCAAAAAAGTGGATACAATAATTTTGGTTGATGATTACAGGAATATTTTTGAAAATTACGGAACAGTATAATAAAAATATCGAAAACTTAGAAATACAGTGTCCAGGAAGAGTCAAAAGAGTCAAGCTTGATGACATCAATAATTTGTTAAAAATACATTTTGGTGATGATTGGAGAGAGCAAGAAAAATTATAGTATAATAAAAATGTGATTGATGAAATAATTGAATATGATGAAAATGAAGATATTGACAATGATATTTATGAAATTCAGAATGATAACATAGAAGAACAAACCGTGTAAAGCTGTTTTTAGTTTAATATTTATTTATTTTTTTAGTTGTGTTTTGAATTTTAAGTTATAATATTTATTATTTTTAAGTAATGCTTTGGAAATGTGCTTTTAGTTGTATTATGAATTTGAAGTAATTAAAATCAGTTTTTTTTTATAAATTTTATATTTCATTTATACCTACCATTATTTAGTAACAAAACTGGCTATTTTAAAAACAAAGAGAAGCAAAACTAACTAAATTTAGGTATCCATAGCAAAACTAGCCATAAAAAAACTTTGAATCGCTATAAAATTACAAATTCAAAATGTTTTTGATACGCATGCATACATCTTTTCGAACAATATAGTATTAAATCAAAATTATAAAGCTTTTATTTACAAAACTGTTTTGAAACGAAATACATATTTTTTATAAATATCTCAAAATCAGTTTTAGGCCAAAAGCCAGTTTTGATTCTACACTCCTCCTAAGCTTACATTTTTATAATAATAGAAAAATGTCACTGAAACAAAGATTTTTACACCCTAATCGTACGGGTGTACGGGTATCGGGTATAATAAAATTACTCCTCCGTTTGTAACACCTCGAAATAAGCGAGCTAGATATACCTTCAAAGGTATGGATCGGATCAGAAAAAAAATCTAAGTCGATTGAGCCATGTCCGTCCGTCCGTCCATCCGTCAGCACGCCAACTCAAAAACTAAGAAGGCTAGAATCACAATTTACACAAAATATTCTGGGAGCAATTTGTAGGTTCCCTATTTTTTTTGGTTGGGTTCCGACCAAAACTTCGGGTAGCTCCCGAACACCAAACTTTTAGATCCCCATATTTTTTTTTGAAATAGAGCTATGAAATTTTAACTGCTGATAGATCTTTAAAAATATTAATTTTATTTTTAATAACTTTTTTTGTAGCCCCACCCGTTACGGAGCTACATCTCGCCAAACGTTCAAAAAAGCTCTATATTTAAATTGTTATAGCACAAGTTGTATAAGGTATATCTTCATTTTGAAAACAACAAACTATTGCTGTTGTTATTAGCTGTATTTATTTAGTTCAAGCTTAACACAAGCTAGTTACAATATAATTCAATTACAAAAAAATTATTAAATTTAAACAATAATTATATAAAATAAAAATTTTACAAAATATTTTATGACATTTAATGTAATAATTAATACTCGTAAATACTACATTATAACTTTAATTAAAAATAAAATTTAAAAGGAAAAAAAAGAACAAGTTAAAGATAAAAATTTATTTCAAAAAACAAAAAATTTTTAATTAAATAATACGTATGACATTAAAATCATAGTTATTATTAACAAACTGCATAAAATTACAAATCAAAATTAACCATCGATTGATATAAATAAAAAAAATATATCTCGATAATACAGTTTCAATGACATGAATATAAATCTCGTTTTAAAGATTCTTTGGTTAGTTGAAAGTTAATATGGGATTTGTGTAAGTTACAGAGAGACATCATTCTATTAAGTGGTTTATACTTACCATAATTAGTGCGGTGAAACTTCAAATTAAAGAGGTTAACCGATCTTAGCCTAGTATTGGTACAAAAGCTAATGTTGGCTAATAATTGTGCAGATAAAATATTACCTTTTACCAATTCTCTCAAGAATAATATGTATGCGACGTTACGACGTTTTTCAAGCGTACACATATGTAAAAGGTTTAGTCTATGTTCATACGGAGGTAGATTATAAGGATCTTCCCAAAGGAGATGACGTAGGGCAAATTTAAGAAATTTTTTTGAACAGATTCCATTCTGAATATATGGGTTTTATAAAATGGACTACACACCTGCTGGGCTGGCATATTCTAAATTGGGACGAACTAAGCAAGTGTAAAGAGATTTAAAAACATAAGGATCATCAAACTCTCTAGCCCATCGTTTAATAAAACCGAGCATAGAGTTGGATTTGTTTAAAATATATGTATAATGAGTATGAAAAGAAAGTTTACTATCAAAAAATACACCCAAGTCTTTTATAGAATTAACTTTAGGGATAGTTTGAAGGTTAAAGCAATAATTATATGAAATTGGATTAGAACGGCGAGTAAAAGTAATATGAGCACATTTAGTAATATTTAATTGAAGATTGTTGATATTACACCAATAAAAAAACAATTAAGGTCAGCTTGTAATCTTCATATCATCAGCATAAATTCTAATATCACAATGTTGAATTACGGAAGTGACATCGTTGATTGCAATAATAAACAAAAGCGGTCCAAGGTGGCTACCTTGAGGAACACCTGTAGGAGCTTTAAATAGAGAAGAAATTGAAGATCTAAAAGAAACACGGTAGTTACGATCAGAAAGATAAGAATAGATCCAATTAATAAAATATTGTGGAAACCCCAGGTTCTGCAATTTTAAAATAATAATACTATGAGAAAGTAAATCGAATGCTTTACTAAAGTCGGTGTAAATTACATCCGTTTGAAAACCATCCTCCATATGTTTCAGAAATGTAGTTGTGGATTCCACAAGATTGGTGACTGTAGATTTACTTTTTACAAAGCCATGTTGATTGGGTGATAAAAGGCGAGTGCAATGATCATATATAGAATCGAATACTATTAATTCAAAAATTTTAGGAATAGAAGATAATTTTGCGATCGGGCGATAATTGATAACGTCATTTTTGAGATTTTTTTTATGGACAAGCTTAATAAGAGCCATTTTCCAAAGTAATGGAAAGATTCCCGAAGATAAAGAAAGATTAAATAGCTTAGATAGGGGGTCTGCCAAAAACATAGAACAATTTTTTAAAAATAAATTACCAAATTAGGATCAATAGTAATATTTCTAAGCGTTGTTTTAGGAAAATTATTTAAATAGGAAAAATTAACTGAGTCAGGATTGAAGAACGATGGGGAATAGCTTGCTGAAAAAAGTCACGAAACCATTCGGAAATAATAGAGGAATCACAGCTACTATTATTATTATAATTCATAAAAGTGGAATATTGATCACATTTTCTTTTAGAGTTCACAAAATTCCAAAACAATTCAGGATTAGATTTGATATTTAAGGACATACTTTGCACATAATTTGAATAAAGGTTATCGGACAATAGTTTAAATTCATTAAATAACACGATAAAAGCGTTAAAGTCATAACTATCATTACTCTTAATAAATTTCCGCCAGGCTTTATTTTTTTATTTTTTATTTTTTTAAGATTTTTAGTGAACCAAGGCGGACTAGAATTATTACTTCTGTCAATAACTAACGGTACAAATTGTGAAATAATAGAAAAAATGATTGAATAAAAATTATTTACTAAAATATTAATATCGACGGTATTTAAAAACTCAAAATAATAGGTGCTTAATATAAAATTAATACCATCGTAGTTCGCTTTGAGAACATTGTAACGATAAGAAAGTGCTGATTCAATATTTGGAAGTAAAAAAGAGCTAAAAGAAAAACAAATAGGAGGATGATAAACATCAATTTTTACAAGTTCCAAAGGACAATTAAAAAAACAAATATTATTCCAGTTAGTAGTGAATATAAGATCTAATTGATTACCTTGATGATTACAAATTGATAATATCTGTTGAAGATTAAACGAATTAAATGCATCAATTAAAAGACATTCTGTATTATTCACTAATTCTAAAGGAAAAAGATAGGCTTCTTCATCATGCTCTACCCAATTAATGTTTGGAAGGTTGAAATCCCCACAAAGAATTATATCATCGTTGTTCTTAAGATCACCAATTATTGACTCAATAATATCAATATACTTAATAAATAGATCAATATTAGAAGCAGGAGGAATATACCAACTGACAATGAAAAGATTAGCTAATTGTAATTGAATTTTTATAGCAACAATTTCTATTATATCGTGAGCATCACCTGGAGGAATTATTATTTCGTATGAATTAAATATATTTTTAATAGCTATCAGAACACCTCCACCTTTTCTAAGATTTCCAGACAAGATTGATCCATATCTATCTTTTCTGTAAACAGTATATAATACCGGGAAAATTTCTAAATTATTAATAGAAGAATTAAGCCAAGTTTCAGTTAAAATAAAAATATCAAAGTCTAGCAGAGAACAATTGAAAAAAACCATTTTAGTTTTAGTGCGAAGTCCTCTAACATTTTGATAATAAATGGAAAATTTAGAAGGAGTGCAATTAAAGAGGATAGATTGAGATGAGTTGATATTAACTAAATTTCTTCCCATTTGTATGGGGACGAAAGTACTTGATATGGTTGTCTCTTGTTTTTTGCAGATAATCGATTCTATTAGAAGAAATGTGGGAAGCATAAGATTCAAGATCAGTTAGAGCACTCTGTGGAGAAATATCAAATGTTTGATGGTATCTTACAAAAATATTACGGAGTTCATTTACATCCGTCGGAAGACCCTCTTGTTGGATTGCAACTTTTAACGAAGTGTTCGTTTTACCGCCTATACAAACGTCATTAGATTTATCATGTAAGTAAGCTAAATACAGCCTTACATTTTCAAAAATCTTAGTATCCCTTAATCTAGCCAAAACATATCTACTATCATTATTATTTTGAATAGATTTTTGAGTTAACTTAACTACAGGTGGTAAAAGAGGATCGAAAATTGGTGGGTTTGGAGTAGAAATACTAGGGTTAGCTACTTCTGAAATACCAGTCGTTGTAGATGAATTTATATTTTTTAAAACTGCACTGGCTGGGGAGGACTTCGAATTCGATTTAGGTTGTAGAGCAGAAGAATGAGTTCTAGAAGAAATTGGTGATGAATTTAATGAAGTGGGCGGATCACGGGAATTAATTGTTTCTCCATAAATAAAATTATAATATTTATTTGAAATAGTTTTTTTAAATTTGGATAGCTTATTATTTAAGAATGAGTCACTATGATGTTTATTAGTAAAGGATTTGGGATTATTAAAAGAGTTAGTAGAATTTTTTAAAGAAAAATGATTAGAAGTTTTAATAGGTGGAATTGTTTCAGCGGGGAAATGTAAATCAAGTAAACTTTTAATATTAGTTGTAGGTGTAGCTGAAGGAATAGGGTTAGTAATAGACTGTTTTAAATTTATAGGAACCTTTTTATTTTTAGAAGAATTTTTATTACGAATATTATTAGGGTTAGTAAAATTTATACTCATGTCTTGAGAAGTGTTACTTACTTTATTAGAGGATTCTCTTCTTTTTGATGAATATTTTACATTTTCTTTTCGGGGCTTGCTAATATTAATAGTTGCACCAATTTTCTTCCATATATTTTTATTGCTTGAGAAATTAAGTGTTTGAATGCCGCGATCTGGACCAGAAAGTAAAAAACAATGGTATTTTAATTTATTAAATTTGATGCGCTTTGGTGTGACTAGGAGACAGGAAACTGATAAGTTGTTAAATTAAATAAATAAATTGACGCATCCTACGTTCATCAAAAGTACAGGGAACTTCTTTAAGTATTAATGATGTGGATGTTTTAATCATATCATGTCTAGATGTTGACGAGGAATAATTATTTTTATTTAATTTGTTAATTCTTTGAATCCAATCCTCTTCAGACCACTGAACGCCAAGCTTATGAATATAAATAGGGTCAGTTTGGGTTCTATTATCAACACTACTGCACTTGTGAACTGGATTAATTGATTCTTCACTATTCAATGATTTACTAAATTCAGCATGTTTTACAGAAAATGAACTGAGAAAATCACTTTGAAGTGATTCCATTTTAGCCATCAACAAATTATGCTGCTCAGCTATAATATGTTAAATTACTGACGTATCACATGACATATGAGAAGGACCAGCTTCTATAGAATCTTTGATGTTACGGACCAGTCGGTTACATTGATTCGGAAGGGCTGTTAACACTTCATTTTTAACCGAATCAATCGCATTTAAAATATCGTGCTCATTTTTGTGAAAAGTAGAGACTAGAAAACTTGTTACAAAATGTATCAAAAGATTTTGCCATATCATGAAAAGCGTTTGTATTAGCGTCTATAGTCTGGTTAGTTTTAGAAACCAAACCAGATTACGCATTATCCAGATTTGTGAATAAATTATGTATGTTATCAAACATACTTCTCAACAAACCTTCGTAATTTTGGCAATCGTCACAAATAAAATATGAGTCTAAAGTTGGATAATACCAATCTCTACTTAAACCCATACACACTCCATGCAGCTTCCTTTTGCAGAACGCTTTACAAATAACAAATTTAGATTTATTATCATTAATATAACAATTTTCTAAATTGCATTTAAATTCCATTTTACACAAAGAGTTTTAATTTTTTATTTATAATTCTTAAAGTAGAATAAGTTAAAAAGAAAAAGTGCACAGTCAACGCAAATTAAATTAAAATTTAAAAATAATTCAAGTTCATATAATTGCAATTCAAATCCTGAGTCGATTTAGCGATGTCCGTCCGTCCGTACGCACGATAACTCAAAAAATAATGATGCTATCTTGATGAAATTTATACTGTAGGTTAACAATGACTAAGGTAAGGCGGGGATTGTAAATGGGCAAAATCGCACCATGCGTTCGAGTACCTCCCATACAACTCCCAAAACCTAATACGCATATTTTCGAAATTAATAAAGATAGAAACTTAAAATTTTGTACGAGGGTGTGTTTTTCTGAATATCTGATATCCCCAAAATTTGAGATGAATTGGAGTGGTTGTTCGGGTACCTCCCATACAACTCCCAAAACCGAACAAGTATATCTTCGAAATTAATAAAGATAGGAACTTCAAATTTGATACGAGGGTGCTGTTTCCTAAATCCCTGATTTGTCTAAAATTTAAGATGAATTGGAGTGGTCGTTCGGGTACCTCCCATACAACTCCCAAAACCGAACAAGCATATCTTCGAAATTAATAAAGACAGAAACTTCAAATTTGGTACTAGGGTGTTGTTTCCTGAATCCCTGATTTGTCCGAAATTTGAGATGAATTGGAGGAGCTATTCGGGTACCTCCCATACAACTCCCAAAACCGAACATGCATATGTTCGAAATTAATAAAGATAGGAACTTCAAATTTGATACAAGGGTGCTGTTTCCTAAATCCCTGATTTGCCTAAAATTTGAGATGAATTGGAGTGGTCGTTCGGGTACCTCCCATACAACTCCCAAAACCGAACAAGCATATCTTCGAAATTAATAAAGACAGAAACTTCAAATTTGGTACAAGGGTGTTGTTTCCTGAATCCCTGATTTGTCCAAAATTTAAGATGCATTAGAATGGTTGTTCGGGTATCTGCCACACAACTCCTAAGAACAAACAAGCATATCTTCGAAATTAATAAATATATAAACTTGAAATTCGATATAAGAATGTTCTACCCTGTTGATGTCTCTAAAATTTGAGATGAATTGGGGTGGTGGTCCGCGTGCCTTCACACACTTCCCAAGACCTAACAATCATATTTTCGAATTCAATAAAGATAGAAACCTGAAATTTTGTACAAAGGTTGTAACAGCATTGTATTAAATACTAACTAAAATAACTAATGGATTTTTAATTTAATTTGAATTTTTTAGGTGTAGGGTATAAATAAGTCGGTTGCATCGACTTACTGTTATTTTTACTTGTTTTTTTATCAACTTGGTAAACTTAAATTTACTTTGTATAATAATGTATTTAATAAATTAATTGAATCGCACTTAGGTTAATATCGAAAGTTTAAAGAAAAACAAGAAATTAAATTAAATTAAGAACCACAAGTACGTGTTTAAAGTTTGAAAGGAAAAACTGGAGTGAAGTATATATTAAATAAACTGGAGTGAAGTATATATTAAAAGTATATATAACATAAATATATACTTGTGGCATACAGTGTCTTAATTTACCGTTATGCGAAACTCAAATTGTGCAAAATTCTTTAACTCTTCTATCTTCTAAACGGTTTAGGTTGAAAACTTAATTTAACTGAAAAAACTGAAATTTTGACAAAAGTTAGATCTTTTAAAATAAGTATAAGTCATTTCAGAAATTTTTTTGTATCACCCTCCGTTTAGGAGCTGTAAGGCGTCAAAAACTGAAAATTTCCTATTTTTAAACACCTGTTAAAATTTTTTTGAAGTAATACACAAAAATTAAAACTTCAACATTATACTCTTATTTCTGTTAACAACTTTTTTTTAATAATATAGGGTTACTTTATAATTGACGAAAGTTTTACTTGATTTTTTCAAATTTTCTAACAAATTTCTTTAACGAACTTTTTGCATTTTGTTTAACTCGATAATTTGAAATTGTTGAGAATATAATGCGTAGTACAAAACAATGTAAATAAATAAACAACATAACGGTTGCTTGAAGAATTTTTATTTATATGATATTGATGTATAGATGTACATATATTATATAGCGCCGTATTTGCATACATATATGTACATATTTTATTGTACTTATAAGAAATTATTCTATGAATGGAAATATTTTTAAAGAAATATTGCAATGTATGGCGATATACTTATAACCATATAAATATACTATGTGCGTATTAATATAATAATATTTAAAATTATATTTACTATTTTGTAATTTAATATACATTTACCGCTTAGTATTAAATGGTACTATAGAATATTTGAAAAAGTTTTGGATTGATAATCGTTATGTGGAAGGTTAGAATCTGCTTTTGAAGAATGTACATATAAACATATAGTTTGAATATATGTACAATCCATAGTTCTAGAAATTATAAAATTCACCCAAATTATTTTAAAATACTAAAATATTAAAAAAATAATATTGTAAGCAAAGTGACAGGCTGTGAACATACTAACGGTTCGTACGGGTATCTTAGAGTTGACAAAGTCAACTGTATTCTTTCTCGTTTTATCATGGCTTTTGTCAAAATTTTTGTCAAATTTTTTTGCATATAAAATAGAATGATTTGTAAATTATTTAAGTTTTACATATTGTATTATTAATTTTATAATTATACCCGTAGGATAAGTATCGAGTATAATAAAATTACTCCTCCGTTTGTAACACCTCGAAATAAGCGAGCTAGATATACCTTCAAAGGTATGAATCGGATCAGAAACAAGTTCTGAGTCGATTGAGCCATGTCCGTCCTTCGGTTCGTCAGCATGCTAACTCAAAAACTAAGAAAGTTGCAATCTTGAAATTTACACAAAATATTCTGGGAGCAATTTGTACGTTTCGTATTTTTGTTGGTTGAGTTCCGATGAAAATTTCGGGTAGCTCCCGAACAACTAACTTTTAGATCTCCACAATTTTTTTGAAATAGTCATGAAATTTTAACTGCTGATTGATATCATAAAAATATTAATTTTATTTTTAACAACTTTTTTCTGTAGCCCCACCCGTTAAGGAGCTACAGCCCCCCAAAGCCCCCAAAATTCTCTATATTGAAATTAATATAACACAAGCTCTATAAGGTATATCTTCAATCTGAAAATTCCAAACGATAGATGCTATTATGAGCTTTACAAATATGTGTATAATAAATATATACTTGTGCTATACGGTGTCTTAATTTACCGTTATGCGAAACTGAATTATTGCAAAATCGTTTAATCCTTCTATCTTCTAAACGGTTTAAGTTGAAAACTTGAAATTTTGACGAAAAGTATGAAGTTTTTGAAAATAAGTATGAGTCATTTCAGAAATTTTTTTTATATCACCCGCCGTTTAGGAGCTGTCAGGGGTCAAAACTGAAAATATTCCTATTTTTAAACACCTGTAACTTGAACACCTGTTAAAAATTTTTTGAAGTAATACATAATAATTAAAGCTTCAACATTATACTCTTATTTCTGTTAACAACTTTTTTTAATAATGTAGGGTTACTTTATAATTGGCGAAAGTGTTACTTGATTTTTTCAAATTTTCTAACAAATTTCTTTAACGAATTTTTTGCATTTTGTTTTACTGGATAATTTGAAATTGTTGAGGACTACGCATTATAGTGAAAAAAAATGTGAATAAAAAAACAACATAACGGTTGCTTGAAGAATTTTTATTTATATGATATTGATATACATACATATTTATATAATATAATGTTTATTTACATATTGTATATGTCACTGATGAATGAATGATAATAGTATAGATGTATATTAATAGCGCCGTATTTACATACATATATGTATTTTATTGTACTTATATTATACTTATAATATTTTTAGAGAAATATTGCAATGTATGGTGATATACTTATAACAATATAAATATACAATGTGCGCATTAATATAATATAATATTTAAAATTATATTTACTATTTTGTATTAAGTAAATTTAATATACATTTACCGCTTAGTATTAAATGGTACTATAGAATATTTGAAAAAGTTTTGGATTGATAATCGTTATGTGAAAGGTTAGAATCTGCTTTTGAAGAATGTATATACATATAGTTTGAATATATGTACAACCCACAGTTCTAGAAATTATAAAATTCACCCAAATTATTTTAAAATACTAAAATATTAAAAAAATAATATTGTAAGCAGAGTGACAGGCTGTGAACATACTAACGGTTCGTACGGGTATCTAAGAGTTGACAAAGGCAACTGTATGCTTTCTCGTTTTTTTATTATGATTTACATTTACCTATGAAACGATAATCCTATTTTTTGACGTTTTCTAGCATTTTCGCATCTTTCCATACAACATTTTTTTTAAGGGCTTTTTTTATTTAAACAAACCTTGTTTTGGCACAAAATTTATAAAATTTTAAAAAATTAAAGCAAAAATAAATCTAAAGCACTAGTTCGAATTAAAAATAAATTAATTAAATTGTATTTTTAGTAGCAAATGTAGAACAATATCTGCTATTGGTTGAGCTAGATAGAGAAACATCAAAATATTGCTACAGGGAGTTGGAAGTTTCAACATGACGAAGGCAGACGTCGAAAACTTATGGAATGACCTCTCTGATGTTCTCTTTTTCGCCTTCTACATACTAATAAAAACAACAAACATAAATTTGTAACAGTAATAAAAACAATTTTGTAACAGTAAAAGAAAGGACAAACACAAAATTGTAACATTAATAAAAACAACAAACACTGGTTTGTAACAGTAATAAAAACATCAAACACAAATTTGTAACAGTAATAAAAACAACAAACACAAATTTGTAACAGTAATAAAAACAACAAAAAGAAATTTGAACAGTAATAAAAACAACAACATTTCTCTTTCTTTAAAGATTCAATTGGTTGGAAAAACGTTAGCGCAAACTGACGCCCCAGCTGCAGCGGTAAGACTTGCAACTAATTGTAAAACTACTTTTAACAATAATTTATTTTTATTCGTGATTTTTCAAATCTAATAAATTTTATTTTTAGGTAAACTTCATGTCTTTATCATTATTAACTGGTTTAATTGGTTTACTATTAATTCCGTTTCCTGCATAAAATAGTTAATTTTTAGTATTATTTCCCTTTTATGAAATAAATTTTAATTGTAATGCATATTTTGATAGTGCAATAAAAATAAAAAATAAAAAATAAAGTCATATAGAAATAACCACGGAAAAACCACCTAATCCAGTAATTCGAAAATCCGTTTCAATCTATTTATATAACGTTATATAATAAAAAACAAATATAATTTGATTAAAGACAAAACAGGAAATGTAAAAGTATTAAATTCTTAATACACAAGAGGTACAGTTGGCTGATGGATTACACCATGCACATTGAAAAGTTGGCGTATAATGGAAGGTACAACAATGTCCCATTTACTATTTGTGCCTCTGGAAATAATTTAATGATGGTAGCTAATATTATAATTTTGTCATTGTTGAAATCTTTCTTTAAAAAAACAAAAAAACTCTCTTTCCAAAATTGAACATTCTTCCGGAATAGAAATGTTTTCTAGGCAATCCGGTTCTTTAATCAAAGGTCCTCGTGTTCGGTTTATTTTCGAGTTTATTTATTTGGTAAATATACTCGGCAATTAGATTGGCATGCCACAATGAACGGGAGTATATGTTTTTTGAATTTTGCACTTAATGTTTCAGGTGTATGGGAATGTTCGTAAATGCTTCAGGCTGACAATAAATTTGTCGCTAGTCGGTATACTTTGCAATATCGAAAATAAATCCTACATCAACTTGACATTTAGTTGACTATGGGTCTCATCGGAAATGTCAAAAAAATATATTTGATTTCGTCAGAAATCGAAAGAATTAATTTGTCAATTTAAATTATTGATACATGAAAGAAGCATCCGAGATAAAGAATTGTGATCCAAATTTTGTACACCAACTACGATGCGCATTTGTTTAGTATTTTTGCATCTTAAAATTTTCTGAACACTTTTAATTTATCTTTGACAATTTGAATGAATTTATAAATATGTATTTCAACAATTGATTATAAAGTATTAATAATTTGAATGATAACTCACTTGGATGGATGGAGTGACAGCAATTGTGGGGATTCTTAAAGGAACCACTAAGTGTTTGTTAGTTTTAAAGTATTTGTGAAAACATAGTAAACCAAATATATACATGCAGCAAAAAACTAGCGTAACGAGTTTTAAATTAAATAAGAAAGATACAATTAGTTTAGAAATTATTTTTTAATATACTTTAAGCAACTCAAGGTAAATTTACAAAATTTGGCAAGTTCACAGAACACATAGAAGTAATTAAACAGAATTTTTTCAAAAATTTCAAATTTTGGCAAACAAAACATCTTAGCGACAGGCCGGTAGTTGACTACGTCATATCGTATCCCTTTTTGTGATCAGGTATGATGAAAAATTTTTTCGAATAGTCGGGAAATGTGGCACATCGCAATGAAAGATTGAAAACAGCTGTAATAGAATGGCCGAAAATCTTTTAATAACTATGGCAGGCAGACCGTCAGGACTATACGAAAAACTATCCTTCAAACATTTGATAAAAAAGGAAACCAATTCAGGTGCCAGAACAATATCAATTATCTCAAACAATCGCGATGAATCAACAGAAAGAAGCTGTTCAGCATAAGATTGGTCAACTAAAAAATTATTTTGACTGAAGATTAAAGGAAAAATAAGGTTAAAACATATTAAATATGATTCTAGGATAATTTGATAATTCAATAAGTTGTTTTAGAATTGATTGGTAACAATCAGTCTTACTATCAGTCATATTAATAAACTGCAAAAGTGACGTGGGTCCCCAAATACATAGGTTTTAATTTCTAGGTGATAATCCCCATAACACTGCTTGCATTAGTTTTGAAAATCAACAAACAGATTTGTAAATAGTATGTAATGAACCTGACTATTAGATTTGACATATATCCTCCATACCGAATCCTTCCTATTTCTTAAAGAGCGTAATTCTTTCCTATTTTTCAGGAAGCTCCACGTTAAGCTAAGGAGGAGATCTCGAAGAGTTCCCATCAGGTATCAAGGGAATCGGCTCATGCAAACACTCTAACAACCTCGCATAAAACAAATTTACGCAACTGTCAATATTTAAGCTGTCAAAAATAAATGAGAAATCAACACCTGCCAACAACTGAACTAACAACTCCATGTTAGCCCTTTTAAACTTAAATTTCATAAAAGTTTCAAACGAAGAGAAACTATTAGTAGAATCTAAGTCATGAGTTATTAACAATGGTGAATGATAACTATCACCATTAAAAAAACATAAGTCTGTACCATCACTAAGTCCAGCTGTTTTTGATTATTTTTTTTTTTTTTTTGTTTTGTTCAAACTATTTTTGTTTAGGAGCCCCAACATAAATATTGATGTTATGGTTTCTGATATATACATTATACATTATATACCAGATATACAAATTATTTAATTATATAATTTTTATCAATTAATTAGGTAACTTTTTTTTTACTTTTACTCCACTAGGGAGCATAGGGCTTCCACTTTAAGTCTCCAATCTTCCCTGCTTAACGCTTTTTCTTCAATCATGCTCCAGGACAAATTGCATCTACTTATTTCACTTAGGACAGTGCGCTGGTTATGTCATTTTCATTTTTCCTCAATGTGTGCCCGATCCATTTTCACCTTCTCCTGGTTATTTGTTTTACTAGGGGTTCTCCATTTGCTAAGTCCCATAGATCTTTATTGCTGATTCTGTTCGGCCAGAAAGTTCTCCATATGATTCTTAGGTGGTTGTTTATGAAGACTTGCAGCTTATTTTTGATGGAGTTCGTTAGCAGCCATGACACACTAACATATGTTAGAGTAGTTTTAACAAAGGTGTTGAATATCCTAATTTTTGTTCTTCTAGATATTTGGTTACTGTTCCATGAAGGCCGAAGTCTGCCGAATGCTGAATTAGGTAACATAAATAGATATAATTTCTTCTTTTTTGTTTTTTTTAAGTGAAAATTTTAAATTAAGATTGTCTTCTCAACATACATGTATTTTGTTTTTTTTTTACATTGCTTAAACAATAAAACTATTAATAATTTTTAATTAACTATTTAATTTTTTATTTATTTTTGTTTCTTTTTTTTTTTACTTTTTTTTAAGTTTTTATAACAAAAAATCGTAATAAAATATTGATTTTCATTGTAATTATAATATTATTATATTAGAATCAAAACCAAAATAAAATAAATATTTCCCCTTTTTTCCAATTCTCAGGAGATATCTATATTGATTCAAATAGCAAATTCTTAACTTATATAATAATTTATATATTTATATTTTAACTTGTACCTTTGGTTTACTTAATTTATACATAGATACACTTAGTTCTTGTCAAATTTATTATTATTATTATATGTATATATATATTTTTTTTAAAATAAGCTGAAGTATTTCGATATTATCAAGAAAGTCGATTAATTTTTGTATGAGTTAATTCCATCTATCGCTAAATTAGAAAGTCCTTTGATGTTAAACATAATCCTAGCATTGCTGTAATTAGGGCAACCCTCAAATATATGGCGAACTGTTAATCAAATAATAACTTACTGCATTTACATGGATATTCCTCTCGCTTTAACAAATGTTCATGTGTTATCTTGGTATGACCACGTCTTAGCCTTGTAATAGCCTATAGAATATTTACGCGTCATTTTATAAAGTTGTTGCCATTTTAGTATGTGATTAATTATTTGTCTGAGGTTGCATGAGTGAGTATGATTATGCCATTCCGTGACAAATTCATTGAAAAACAGCGAATTCAAAGAACGCTTTAAATCCGAAAAATTAAACTTGTAATAATTCATTATTGGTGCGTTAATTGCCCCTTTCTATCCGCTTTCTCATTCCCCAATATGTTTATATGTGAGGGTACCTACAAAAAAAAAAAAGTTTATTTGCATCATAAATCTTTTCCTTTACTAGAAACTATTGAATTTGACGGAATAAATTTTCCTATTGATTTCAATACGCTAATGGAGTCACAACAAATAACAAATATTTTTATTTACAATATTTTTATTAGCGTAATCCACTCCTTCCGATATTGCATGTAATTCAGCTGAAAATATACTGGTACCATCGGGCAAGTGAAACAATTTTTCAGTATCATTATGTACGAACCCGCAACCTGTTCCGTCGTAATTCAAAAAACCATCTGTAAAGATTTTTTCATAATTTTTAAATTTGTTATTTATTTTTCCTATAAACAATTTCCGAAAGATAACAGGATCTGTCTCCGATTTGTGAAATTTACTAAAAGTTAAATCTACATCCAAATTTTTTTGTGCCCAAAAGGTTTTGTTAGAAAAGTATAAAGTATCTTTGAGTATAAAAATGAGTATAAAAATTTCTATTTGTAACTAAATTTTCATTTGATTCCCTTATTCTTACAAAACCACGTTTATAGTTCACATTTCTTGCCCTAATTTTATTGAATAAAGCACTGCCTTTTAGTAACGTGGCCATGAGATGATATTCAAGGCAAAGCAATCTCAGTCCGTATGACATATTTTTTTTTTCCTTCTTAGTGCTAATGAAAGTTGTCCACTATCTACTAAGAGACTAATTTTCGAATTAGTTCTAAATGCATCTGTTGATATTCTTATACCCATGTTGAGAACAGTATCTAATGAATTCAATAATTTTGTATTGGCAGACCCATAAATCCAACTGCAGTATTCAATTTTGAACAAGATAATAACATTCAAAAGTCTCAGTAACATTTTTCGATCAGATCCGTAAGCATTTACAAAAAATTAAAAAATATTCAGTATTTACAAAAAATTAAGGCTCCTTGAAGCTCTCACCTTCAGATACTGAATATGAGCTCTCCAATTGAGTTTGCAGTCTGATATCGTGCCCAAAAATTTTTGCTGCTGTACATACCTTAATATAACATTATTTGTGAAAAGATCTGGACAACTAATGATTTTTCTTATCAATAACATAGCTACTATTTTTGTTGCAGAGAATTTGGAGCCCTTGTTATTGGACCAAGATGTTAATCAATTTAAATTGTTTTGAATTATTTTGCCCATCTTATTTAAATTTTTCCTGTTATAAAAATAGTTAAATCATCAGGGAAAATAAAAAATTTTACTGGAGGATGAATTTCTCTTACCAAAGTATTTATGTGTATAAGAAAAAGTATTACGGATAAAACAGATCCCCGCATTATTCACTAAATAAACTTGTACTTCCCGGTCTTTTTCAAAATTATTAATGAAAATTAATAAATTTTCATTAATTCCTATTCTCACCAACTCTTCCAAAATCCCTCTCTTCCACATCATATCGTAAGCATTTTCAATGTCAAAAAAGACAGATAGTATTATTTTATTCTCCGAAAATCCATTATTATTTAACTTTCAAAATAAAAAAGATTATCTACCGTAGACCTTCCTTTCCTGAAACCAAATTGATATAAGGACAATATTTTATTTTTCTCCAAAAACGAGGTTGGTCTCTTAGAAACTAATTTTGCAATCAAACTTGCAAATACAATTCGTTAGTAATATTGGCCTATAATTGTAAACGTATGTCAGTATTTTTCCTGGTTTCAAAATTGGTATAATAAAGGCTTTTCGCCAGTTCTTCAGAAAAATTCCTTTAAGCCATACAGAATTATATAAACTTAGTAGAACAATTTTTTCATCATAATTTAGATTTTTCAACATATCATAATGTATTAAGTCTGGTCCAGTAGAGCCTCCCTTACATTCTTTAAGACAATTTATTAATTCCTCATACGAAAAGGCCTTATTGTAGCATTCATTTTCAGATAACGCAAGTCGAAAAGAAATCCTTTCAATTTTATTTTTGTGTTCAATAAATCTATCTTCATAATTACCTGTACCAGAAATCTTTATAAAAGGCTCCAGAAATTTCTCACAAATATCTCTTCTTTCATTTATAATTGTCATTGTCACAAATTCAAGTATTTATTTCTTTTGCAGATCTTGTACCATTTATAGATCTTGTCACTATTTATATTCGATACAACTTTTCCTTCTAAATACGGGCCAACTTGGCTCGTATAAATTTTCTATAGTCATGTAAATTCATTGGACGACTATAATTAGATAATAATATTTTCCTATTTGCTATGGCATCATTGACTTCATTGTTCCACCATGAAATTCCACCCTCCACTTAATATCAATATTAATATCATTCATTTCAATATTAATATCATTAATATTTAGCTTTTTTTAATTGAACATATTTGGAATATTTTTCTCAACTAGCCCTCTTGCTGGACCAACTCTTTCTTAAACAGCGCACAGGACGATAATGGTAATAATGACTGGAAAATGATAACTGCTGCATAAATCGTTTTCTACCCTCCATGTGTAATAATTTTGGATTACAGGACTGCATATTGACAAATCTATAGAACTAAGAGTTTTATGAGAAAAACTTAAAAACGTTTGCAAGCCATCATTAAGAATATTAACTATACAACCAACAAGAATTTGTTCAATTATTCTTCCATCTGTTTTATGTGATCCCCATAAAATATTATGAGAATTGAAGACATCCACTAGGAGAAAAAGAGCATCAAATTGCCTTATAAGATCAAATATTTCATTATAATTAATATGCATATTATTCTCTAAATATATGTTACATAATATAAATTTAAGCGGAAAGAGTAATTTAGCTGCTACGGTCTGAGGATTAGTGTTAATATGAAAATAATTAGAAGTATACGATTCATTTATATAAATAGCTACACCTCCATGAGAAACAGTATTTAGCTGTACATTTTTATAATATACCTTAAAATTCTTCTTCGCAGATTTATGATTAAATTGAAATTTAGTTTCGTGTATACATCAAAAGTATCAAAATCAAAGAAAATGTTAATAAAAGAAGCCGTATGAAGATACAAGTAATAAATAATATTAAAATGTAACTGCAAATGTTCATCTAATAATAAAGAGCAAGAGAACTCTAATAATACATTACAACAACAAACAAATACTATATTAAACGTCAAACCTACGGCAAGAAAAGAGCATCCAAATGCAATTAATAGAAACACAAATAATTCTCAACCTTCGGAAATTTAAAAAATGATTAAAATTTAAACAATTTAAACATCTCATTGGTGGAGGAATGTACGGTCTAACATTATATTTTTGATATCCTATCTATTTCCCCAATCTAATGAAAATCAATTTTTATTCGCATTAAAAAATTCAATGATAACGAATATTGATTTTCATTAGCATTAAAAAATTGAATGATAATTAAAATAAATTTTTATTATCATTAAATAATTTAATGATAATCAAAATAGATTTTCATTCGCATTTAAAAAATTAATGAAAATGACAATTTAATGCTAATGCTGAAACGCCCATGTCTTAACATAATACAATTTTATAATTTTTGTTGAAAATCTAGTGCTAACGGAATATTTTAATATTTCAATCCCTAGTAACAATTTTGGGCATATTTATAAATTTTATCAGCAATAAGAAAAAACAAAACTATATTTTTGAAATATGGTTGGAAACTAACCTCAACTTTTTGGTGGAGGAACCATATCCAACAATATTTTAAGTGTTCTGTTTGATTCTACAAGAAAATTGAAAAATCTTAGTGAACATCAAAAATTCTTAGTAATGAAGAGATTGGACGTAAACAGAGACATGATTACAGTGTCGCCCTTACTTAAACGTGTTTTGATGATGGCCGCCGGGGATATTTTAAAGTTCGTTAAACTAAGAAATTATTCCGTATTAATTCAAACAAGAACTGTTAAGCAGGCAAAAAAATAATTGAAATTAGTAAGTTAAATAATGAAATAAATGTTATTATAGAGGAACATCAATCATTAAATTAGGGCAAGAGAGTTATATTTTCTCTTGAATTGAAATATATGTCTGATGAAGAATTTTTGTTGGAAATGAAAAATCAAAAAATTGTAGAAATTACAAGATTCAAAAAAAATATTGGAGTTCAATGTCGTTGAAAATGGTTTATACTGTATAAAATTTTCAACTTCCAAATTGCCAGAAGAAATCGTTATAGGATATCAAAAATATAATGTTAGACCGTACATTATTCCACCAATGAGGTGTTTAAATTGTTTAAATTTTAATCATTTGGCTGTAAACTGTAAAAAAGATAGGATTTGCTCTAATTGTAGTGAAAATTATCACACTAAAAAAAACGAAAAGTGCTAAAAAGTTGAAAAATGTATTAATTGCAAAAAACCACATAACGTTTTCTTCAACAAATGCCCAAGATATTTATTAGAATGAAAGAGAAATCAAAATTATAAAAATCAAAGACAATGTTGATGAAAGAAGTCGTAAGAAGATGCAACTTTCGATACGGGACAACAAGATCGTTTTCAAATATAGTAGAGAATAATATTAAAATGTAATTGCAAATGTTCATGTATTAATAAAGAGCAAGAGAACTCTAATAATACATTACAATAATTCAAATAGTAATTCATTCACTAAAATCTGCTGCTAGTACAGGTTATAATAATATCTCGACAAAATTTATTAAAAAGTACTGTAATAAATTAGCTCCAATTATTGCGAAATTAATAAATTCCTCTTTTCAAGCAGGAATTTTTCCAAATTCGCTAAAAATGGCTATAGTGAATCCAATATTTAAGAGCCGTAGTTTGACTGATCAAACGAACTATCGTCCAATTTCAGTTCTAAATTCTGTGTCGAAAATCTTTGAAACCATAATTAAGAACAGGTTAGATTATTTTATTAGAACCAATAATATATTGCATCATGAGCAATATGGTTTCGAAAAATTCTCTAATACTACCGCACCTTGTCTAAGTTTAGTTAATTTTATAACTAAGGGTTTGGATGAAGAAAAATATGTGGCATGTGTGTTTTTGGACTTGCAGAAGGCATTTGATTGTGTGGACCATGGTGTGTTATTGAGAAAACTACATAACATGAATTTCAACAACAATCAAATATCCATTTTTGAGTCTTATTTAAGAAATCGGTCGCAAAAAGTTAAAATTGGAAATGTACTGAGCACTGAGAAAATTATTGAAAAAGGCGTTCCCCAGGGTTCGATTTTCGGACCGGATCTTTTTAAACTCTATCTAAATGAAATATCATTTCTTAATTTAAAAGGGCACATACAACTGTACGCAGATGATGCAGTTTTAAAATACTCTGAAAGAACTGAGGAAGACATGAGAATTGCTGTTCAAAATGATCTAAAAATGATAAAAAAATGGCTAAAGAATAATCTTGTACTCTCGAATGTAGAAAAAACTAAAATTTTACTATTTGGCAGTAAAGATTATATAAGTCATTCTTTTATTTTTGATAATACTTCATTAAAGATAGTAGAAAAATTCAACTATCTGGGGTTGTGGATTGACAGTAAATTGAAATGGGTTGATCATATTGATTATTTAATAAAAAAAATTACTCCATACGTGTTCATTCTCCGGCGACTTCGAAATAACTTACCAAGAAAAGCATTAAATATTATTTTCAATTCATACATAATAACGAATATTACTTACCTCAATCCAATTTGGAATAGGGCCGACCGGTCGTTGATCAATAAATTAAATATAATACACAAAAAAGCTATTAAGTTAATTCATTTCTCTCCACCCACTTATCCTACTGCGTCACTATATTCAGAACAATACTTAAGCTTAGAAAATATTTCTAGAAAAGCAATGTATATGACAGCTTTCAAAATAACAAATAACTTAATAAAACATAATTTTATTCTAAATAGAATGTTGGATATCCACACTTATAACACACGTAATAAAACAAATTTCTATCTAACATTATTTAGAACAAATAACCTGAAAAATAATTGCCTATATACATGTTTAAAAATGTTTAATGAGTTACCTTATAATATAAAGGAATTATAAAGTATATCGCAATTTAAGAGAGAGATACACCAGTTTATCTTAACAAATTAGCAGTTAGAAGAATATTTAATGGTATGGTTAACTTTAACAAAAAAAAAATTAAAAAAGGAAATAAAATGTATCTGAAAATGAAAATGTCTTGCAATTTTTATTTATTTGTTTATTTTTGTTTTTTTTTACTTTTTTATATATTTATGTTAATTTTAATTACAATTTATTAATATTGAATTGATTAAAATTTTAAGCCTGCAACAGATTAGTCAATAGAAGTAAATTATAAGATCAGACATATTTAAGCGAAGATCGCAAAAAAATTATTTTTAACATTGTATTAGCAAATTTATTTATTTTTTTTATGCTATATGAATTTAATAAAGAAAAAAAAAAAAATTTTTTTCTAGTACAGGTAATTATGAAGATAAATTTATTGAACACAAAAATAAAATTTAAAAGATTCCTTTTCGACTTGCGTTATCGAAAAATGACTTCTTTCTTAGCCTTGCCATTCATGTTCTTTAACAACATGTAACGCTAGGCTGCTAATGATAATTAAAATCGAGTTTAATATTTTAAAAAATTACCTGTACTAGAAATTTTAATAAAATGCTCCAGAAATTTCTCACCAATATCTCTTCTTTCATTTATAATTACATTCTCACAAATTTAAGTATTTATTTCTTTTACAGATCTTATACCATTTATAGCTCTAATCTTTTCAAAGACCTGAGTTATTGAAGTGTCACTATTTATATTCGATACAAATTCTTCCCAACTTTTTTTTTTAAATACGGGCCAACTTAGCCCGCATAAATTCTCTATGGTCATATAAATTCATTAAACATTTATATTTAGATAATAATATTTTCCTATTTGCTATGGCATCTTTGATTTCATTGTTCCACTATGAAATTGCATCCTTCTCTTAATTTTGTCAAAATTATTTATAGGGCTAGCCCCTTTTGCAGCATTCAAAATATAATTCCTTATCTCCTCCTCATACTTATCAATATTAATATCATTCATTTCAATATTAATATCATTAATATTTAACTTTTTTTAATTGAACATATTTGGAATATTTTTCTCAATAAGCCCTTCTGGTGGACCAACTCTTTCTTAAACAGCTCACAGGACAATGAGTTGATGTAGTAATAATGACTGGAAAACGATAACTGCTGTATAAATAAATTTCTGCTCTCTATATGAATGGATATGGTTCCCCCACCAAAAAGTGGAGGTTCGTTTCCAACCAAATTTCAAAAATATAGTTCTTTTTTTTTAAATGCTGATACAATTTACAAATATGCCCAAAATTGTTACTAGGGATTGAAATATTAAAATATTCCGTTAGCACTAGATTTTCAACAAAAATTATAAAATTGTATTAAGTTATGACATGAGCGTTTCAGCATTAGCATTAAATTGTCATTTAAATATATTTTTTAATGTTAATGAAAATCTATTTTCATTCATGTTAATGAAAATCTATTTTCATTATTATTTTCATAAAAATTGATATTAATTATCATTCAATTTTTTAATGCTAATGAAAATCAATATTCATTATCATTGAATTTTTTAAGGAGAATGAAAATTGATTTTCATTAGATTGGGAATATAGATAGGATATCAAAAATATAATGTTAGACCGTACATTCCTCCACCAATGAGGTGTTTCAATTGTTTAAATTTTAATCATTTGGCTGTAAACTGTAAAAAAGATAGGATTTGCTCTAATTGCAGTGAAAATTACCACACTAAAGAAAACGAAAAGTGCTTAAAAGTTGAAAAATGTATTCATTGCAAAGAACCACATAACGCTTTCTTCAACAAATGCCCAAGGTATTTATTAGAATGAAAGGGAAATCAAAATTATAAAAATAAAAGAAAATGTTGATGAAAGAAGCCGCAAGAAGATACAACTTGCGATACGGGACAACAAAATAGTTTTCAAATATAGTACAGAATAATATTAAAATGTAACTGCAAATGTTCATGTAATAATAAAGAGCAAGATAACTCTAATAATACTACAATAAACGAATAATATATTATAATACGAATAATATATAACATATATAAGAGCATCCAAATGCAATTAATAGAAACACAAATAATTCTAAACCTTCGGAAAGTTCTAATAAAAAAACTGAAATAGATGATGTTGGGAGTAATCAAATTGATAAAAATGAAAAATTAATGTCGAAAAACAAAAACGAATTCAATTTCATTTGATGAAGCTGAAGTTTCTGATATTTTACAAGATGTCCAATTCGCATAATATAGTTCAATGCAACGCTGATGGGTTTTATTCCCACTTTGAAGAATTTAATTTGATGTAGGACAAATTTAAACCAGTGGTTTGTTGTATACAGGAAACTAAATTTCTATTCAATCATAAACCAGTGAAGAAGAATTTTAAGGTATATTATAAAAAAGTACAGCCAAATACTGTTTCTCATGGAGGTGTAGCTATTTATATAAATGAAAATAGTATAGTTCTAATTATTTTCATATTAACACTAATCTTCAGGCCGGAGCAGCTAAATTACTCTTTCCGCTTAAATTTATATTATGTAACATATATTTAGAGAATAATATGCATATTAATTATAATGAAATATTTGATCTTATAAGGCAATTTGATGATCCTTTTCTCCTAGTGGATGACTTCAATTCTCATAATATTTTATGGGGATCACATAAAACAGATGGAAGAGGAAGAATAATTGAACAAATTCTTGTTGATTGTATACTTAATATTCTTAATGATGGCTCGCCAACGTTTTTAAGTTTTTCTCATAAAACTTTTAGTTCTATAGATTTGTCAATATGTAGTCCTGTAATCCAAAATTATTTCATATAGAGGGTAGAAAACGATTTATACAACAGGTATCCTTTTCCAGTCAGTATTACTACATCAACTTATTGTCCTGTGAGCTGTTTAAGAAAGTTGATCCACCAGAAGGGCTAATTGAGAAAAATATTCTAAATATGTTTAATTAAAATAAGCTAAGTATTAATGATATTAATATTGAAATGAATGATATTAATGTTGATAAGTATGAAGAGGAGATAAGGAATAATATATTGAATACTGCAAAAGGGGTTATCTCTACAAATAATTATGACAAAATTAAAAGGAGGGTGGAATTTCATGGTGGAACAATGAAATCAAAGATGTCATAGCAAATAGGAAAATATTGTTATCTATATATAAACGTACATTGAATTTGTATGACTATAGAGAATCTATACGGGCCAAGTTGGCCCGTATTTAAAAGGAAAAGTTGGGAAGAGTTTGTATCGAATGTAAATAGTTACACTTCAACAACTCAAGTCTTTGAAAAGATTAGAGCTTTAAATGGTAGAAGATCTGCAAAAGAAATTAATACTTAACTTTGTGAGAATGTAATTATAAATGGAAGAAGAGATATTTGTGACAAATTTCTGGAGCATTTTATTAAGATTTTTGTGATCCCCATAAAATATTATGAGAATTGAAGACATCCACTAGGAGAAAAAGAGCATCAAATTGCCTTATAAGATCAAATATTTCGTTATAATTAATATGCATATTATTCTCTAAATATATGTTACATAATATAAATTTAAGCGGAAAGAGTAATTTAGCTGCTACGGTCTGAGGATTAGTGTTAATATGAAAATAATTAGAAGTATACGATTCATTTATATAAATAGCTACACCTCCATGAGAAACAGTATTTGGCTGTACATTTTTATAATATACCTTAAAATTCTTCTTCACAGGTTTATGATTAAATTGAAATTTAGTTTCCTGTATACAACAAGCCATTGGTTTAAATTTGTCCAACATCAAAATAAATTCTTCAAAGTGGGAATAAAGCCCATCAGCGTTCCATTGAACTATATTATGCGAATTCGACATCTTGTAAGATATCAGAAACTTCAGCTGCATCAAAGCTACTAATACTACCTTCTGGAATAGGAATAGAATTCAAATTTTTATTAGTTTTTAATTTTTTATTTTTATTACTTAATTTTCTAATTTCTCGTTTTGTTTTTGAGAAAGTTTTTTATTAAAAATAGTATTACCACTTTCTAATTTTTTCGACATTAATTTTGCATTTTTATCAATTTGATTACTCCCAACATCATCTATTTAAATTTTTTTATTAGAACTTACCGAGGGTTTAGAATTATTTGTGTTTCTATTAATTACATTTGGATGCTCTTCTCTTTCTTCTCTTGCCGTAGGTTATATATTATTCGTATTATAATATATTATTCGTTTGTTGTTGTATTTTTAGAGTTCTCTTCCTCTGTATTATTACATGAACATTTGTAGTTACATTTTAATATTATCCTCTACTATATTTAAAAACGATTTTGTTGTCCCGTATCGCAAGTATCTTCTTATGACTTCTTTCATCAACATTTTCATTAGCATTAAAAAATTAATGAAAATGACAATTTAATGCTAATGCTGAAACGCCCATTTCTTAACATAATATAATTTTATAATTTTTGTTTAAAATCTAGTGCTAACGGAATATTTGAAAAGAGATTTCTTTCTTAACCTTTCCTTACATGTTCTTTAACAACATGTAAGGCTAGGCTGCTAATGATAATGAAAATCGATTTTAATTATCATTAGCAGTCTAGCCTTACATGTTGTTAAAGAAGAAGGTTTTTGTTCACAATAAAACAATAATTTCTAATTTCGTTATGTTCTATTTAATCTGAAAAAACATTTTAAACAAATGTTGACATATGTTAAGTGGATATATGGTATTTTAGAAGTGAAAAAGTTGTATATCGCAAAATATCTGGTCTGAGTTTTATAAAATCCGGCTTGGATTGTAAAATAAAAATTTTTTAGTTTATAGTGAAATTTTAATTAAAATTATAAAACATAAATTTTTTTTATATATAAATTGCCATTTAAAATCTATTTAAAAAAATGCTGTAAGTCTATTTAAAAAAATTGCATTTATCTAAAATTTATATAAAATATGTAAAAGAATTGAATACGCATAGGAATTAGAATAAGAAAAAATAGCAAAAAAAAAAAATTTATGTTGACCTTGATTCGATAAAGATTTTTAAGAGATAATAATTTGTAGAAAATTTATAAGCAGTCTTGCCGACTATCATAAATGATTAATGTGTAGATATTATGTAATGTATATACATATGTATAATGTATGTAAATGTTAGTAACATTAGCTTCTTGTTTACTTAACATTAATATACCTAATTATTATCAATAGAAAAAGTTAAAACTAATAGTCGTAAAATGTTAAACTCTCTATAAACATTTAATTTTTATAATATAATTAATAATAAATATTCCTGATTTGTATATATATATATTGTAATTGTTTAAAGATCACATACCTTTACTCAAATGCATTATATTATTAAACAGGTTTGCATTAAGTATGATAAGCACTTTTTATGAATCATATAGTATAATGATAACGTATTGATCTGTTTAATCAAACGATCTACGTTTATTAATATGAAAAGAATAGTAAAACATAAAAAACAAGGCAGAATGTAAACCAACAGTTTTTCCAAAAGCGCACATTTCCAAAAGATAATACAAAGTGCTTAGAATTGTGACTTGCACCAAAATTTGAAAAACTCATATAAGAAAAATTATGAAAATATATTATTTATATGAAAATATAAATATTATACAATTATGAAAACAGAAACCGTTAACACAAGTAAAAATATATTACTGGACATGTTTTGCCAAAGAAAAATATGTACGGGTGCCTAAGTTACAGATGTTTAAAAATAGTATTTTCAATAAGATAATGCAGTTTATGTTTTTGGCACCAAAAATTGACCTAATAGAGTATAAGGAAAAGTAAATCCAAAAAAAAGTGAGGCAAATTTTAATACAATGACAAAATATTAATCCATCGAAAATATTCAGTGTCGTTGCTACTAATTTCAAAATAAAGAGCATTGCTCACTGAATATATTTTTTTAGTTTTAGGAGCAGCACTTTTAATATTTTAAAAACATAATTTTTATTCTAATTCGAACTCTAAATATAGAAATAATATCATATTATTTCTGATTTGCATTTTTATATTAAAAATTTAAAGTTTTATATTAAATTGCCTTAAAAATTAAAATTATTTTACTTATTTTACGAAGTTAACATACTCGCAAATAACGGAATTTTTGATAACTAATTTAGAATAGAATTATTAAATTAAGTATGATTACTTACTCCTAAAGGAATCTTCCAACTACGGTTGATTTGATATAAACTGCAAAAAAACTAGTATTTGTGTAGCATTTATATTAAATTTTTGTAGTTTAGGAGAATAGTTTTTACTTTTTAGACACTAATTTATTACTGTTTAATATTTGACGTTATAAAATTAATTTATTAGGTCCTGAAATTTCCCCTAACATGGCAAATACTTTATCTAAAATGAAATTTTTGTTTTTTAATGATTTAACAATCTGCAAAACTTTTTAGTTTTTTAATATTTCTTCAATTGTTTTGTTTTGAGATTTTAATTTTCTTATCCTTCTTTTAAATTATTTCTCCCAAAAAATGTTAGTTTTCTTTAAACTTTTTGGTTTTTGCACTACAAATAATGGATTCTTCATGTGTTGCAGTTGGGTATTTCAGCAAAATCAATCTCGAGATTCGGGATGTTTCGAAATTATGAAAATATGAAAAAACCATGTGAAAAATCAGAAAATCGGTGTAAAAACAAAGATATTTAAAAAAAAAGAATAAGAAAAAATTGTGCAGTTAATAACAAAAACAATAAAAACAATCTTTGAAAGTAAATATAAAAAAATCGTCTCGTTTAAAAATTACAATACACTCTGTTTTTAAGATTTTTTATTTTTTTTAATTTCTTAAATCTGTAGACATACATTCATACGTATATTGTTTTGGTGTTTGTCTGGTTGTTGAAAATTAATGAAAAAAAGAGGAAGCTAAATGTATAATGTAATATGCTATATATGTATTGCTATATAATCGCTTTTTTAAATTAATAACAAATGCTATATAATCGTTTTTTCAAATTAATAACAAATTACTTAATATTATGTTCTAGGATATATATGTACTTAATATTTGATTTCTTAAATAATGTTGTTAATATTGATATTAATATTAACAATATCTTTCTATTTTTTACTTTATAGTATTGTCAAGCTCGGGTTACTTAAATCCTTAGAATATAGAGTATAAGGAAAAGTAAATCCAAAAAAAAGTGAGGCAAATTCTCATACAATTACAAAACATTACTACATCGACAATATTCAGTGTCGTTACTACCAATTTTTCAAAAGAGCATTGCTTACTGAATATATTTTTTGAGTTTCAGGAGCAGCACTTTTAATATTTTGAAAACATAATTTTCATTCTTATTCGAACTGTAAATATAAAAATAATATCATATTATTTATGTTTTGTATTTTTTATATTAAAAATTAAAAATTTTATGTTAAATTGGATTAAAAATTAAAATTATGTTACTTATTTTACTAAATTACATTACATATTATCTCGAATTATTAAATTAATAATGAAAACTTATTACTAAAAGAAAATTAAAATTTTATATTAAATTGTATTAAGAATTAAAATTATGTTACTTATTTTAATAAACATATTTACATACCCTTAAATAACGTAATTCTAGATAACTTATTTCTAATAGAACATTTATCAGATATTTTTTTTGCAATAAAGAAAAATCTTATCGATAAATATTTTATTATAATTGATTTTATTAGTAAACTATAATGATTATTTTCAAAAATATGTTTAGAAATTTCAGGAAATAAATTACGATTTGTTAAATTTTTTTGTACATTTATAGCTATGCTATCGAAATATTTTTTATTAAGTAATGTTTGGTTGGAATCTAAATAGTTTATCTTTTGTCTAATTTCTTTTTCAGCTGTAGTACATATTATTATTACTGATGTAGAAGGAGGCTTAAGATATCCTTTAGTCTTATAGGCTAGAAGTGATTTTTCCTATAAGATTATTATTTGATTCCTTGATTGGATTATATGAGCAGTGGAGTATAGGAATATTCTCTTTTACAATTACCACAGCCATTTTCTCTAATTTGTACACGAACTAATAATCTTTTATATACAGAAATAAATTGCCTTACAGAAGGATTATTATTATATCCCAATGAAGACCGTATTGAGCTAAAAGATAATTCTATATGATCTTGATTAAGCTTATAAAATGGAATATACTTTAACAAGCCAGTAACAATAAATTTTTGATAAAGAATGGTGATAGCTTTTAAACCATTCAAAATGCTGATAGAACCTTTTTTGCGGCGGTGATTTATTAAGAACTCCCCTTCTTTTGTTTTTAGTAGTCTAGTTTTCGGTACAAATTGGCTTATTATAACTAAATTGATTAATGGATCTACTATTTAAAACGTCAAAAATATTATTAAAAATTTTTAAAAATTTAGATGTTGCTTTACTATTGAAAAAATCGGGTAGAATTAATACCTCCCTACAAAAGTCTATAGCATCTGAAACAGATTTAATTAAAGTTTGAACTGCAAGTTTAACATTAATTTTTTGGTTAAAAAAATAAGCGTGGGCTTTCCTTACTTTATTTCCTAAATGCAACTGTTCATTTTCTTGTAAATTATTCAGGCTGATTAAATATTTTCATTCTATAGCATTACCTTCATCATCTATTAAACTACCTATTTTTGCTAAAGAGTTTCGAATTAATTTTAGCATATGGCAAGGATCTAAAATGATAGTGTATTTATCCTTCCTTCCTTGTAATTGGAAATAAGGCTCTTTTTTGATGCTACACAAATCGCACTCTAAATGTTTTGCCGTTGTAATATTAACTGTGCTGCCATCAAAAGTAACACCAATTATATCCGCTCCAGTTTGTCTAAGATTTTCAAAGCAATGTTCAATTAAATTTTTTTTTTGAACAGAGTCAAGTGAAGCTATTGGAAAAAATACCAAAGGAATCTGCGGTTCATACAAACTGCTAAAAAAACTAATATTTGTGTAGCCTTTATGTTAGAGTTAATTCCACTCCCAATATCAACAAACCCGTAACAATCATTCCCGGTCCAATCAATATGTTGCCGTATATAGATTTTATCAAATACTACATTTAAAAAAAGCTTATAACCATTTTTTTTGCTTCCTCAACAGCATAGGTAATTGCTACAAAAGCTTCGGAAGTAAATCCTGGTTTACAATTTATGGACTGGTACCAGTTACTGATAGTTTGCGGATGAGGAAGGCAATTTTCAAAAGAATTTCGAACAAACGAATAAGCTTTTGGAGATAAAAAATTTAGATTCAAAGCAAACTTTTGCAGCTCAGGAGAATAGTTTTTCGGTAGTAATTTATTATGTCTTAATATTTGGCGTTCTAAAATTAATTTAATAGGTCCTGAAATTTCATCTAACATAGCTGATATTTGATCTGAAATTAAATTTTTATTTTTTAATGATTTAACAATATCTTCAAAATTTTTTAATTTTTCTTCTATTGTTTTGTTTTAATGTTTTAATTTTCCTATCCTTATTTTTAATTGTTTCCCTCAAAAGCCGTAATTCTTCTTTAAACTTTTTGGTTTTTGGACTACAAAGAATAGATTCTTGAGATGTTGTGACTATTGTTCGGTTTAAAGAATTTTTCGAATTTTCGTTATTGTTAATTTCATGATTATATGAGCTAACAGTTGAAGGGATCGGAAACTCTACCTAGAAAAACCAATTTAATACAATATAACGTACAAGCAATTATATTTTAATATTTATTTATTTTATAATTTTCATAATATAAAAATCCATGTTATGCGATTTAATTAAAAGCAGTTTTATGAAACGCAAGCTGGAAATGAACATGCCAATTTTATCAAAAGCAAGCTGGTCATGTGAGCAAGGTGTTAACTGCAAAACACTTGACATCAGCTATACGTTTATCACGTAACTCATTGGTAGGCCATTGTAACTGGTTCTAATCCATTTAAAACTTATTGCAGAATGCGAATGTGTGCACAAAAATTAAAGTTTTGTGTTATATTATATTGTGTTGTGTTTTGTGTTGTCTGAACATCAATTTGAACGCTTACTTTTTTGACAAGTAGTTCATTATTTCGAAAAGCTTTGGGTATAGCGTGTGGAAAAAGTTGCTTCCTAGATCCTAAAGTAAGAATGTCCTCAGATAAAATATGTTCTGAACATACAATGGAACTGCTTTTTGATTGCCGATTATTCTTTCCAATTGCTGCTATCCACTTTGATTTCAGTCCTTCATTCTTGGGAAATTTTTAAATCATAAAAATTAACTTTAAAATTTTTGTCTGGAATTATAAATTTATATATTAAAAAAAAATGTTTAATTAAATATTTAAAAAATGAAAATATGAACAAAGTTTACATTTTTATAATAATAGCACACGTCACTGATACAAACATTTTTTCATCATGGCTTTTGTCAAAATTGCAATTTTTTTTGCATATAAAATAGCATGATTTGTAAATTATTTAGGTTTTACACATTGTGTTATTAATTTTATAATTTTTTTATTATGATTTACACTTACCTGTGAAACGATACTCCTATTTTTCGATGTTTTCTAGCATTTTCGGATCCTTCCACAAAACATTTCATTTTAAGGATTTTTTTAATGAATCGCAAGTTTTTTAACACAAATTTATAAACTTATTTATAATTAAAGCTAAAATGAATCTACAGCACTAGTTTAAATTAAACAAAACTTAAATTACTATATAAAATTTGAATTTTAAAAATATTTTATTGCTAAAGATTGTAAATTGTAAACAAATCTAAACAAAAAACAAACAAAATAATTATGTTGTCATGGAAATTTAAATTTTTTTTGACAATAACAGGCACATTAATTGATTTGGCTTCACTAATTTTTATATACGTATACAGAATTTTCTATTCCTTATACTCTATATTCTAAGCTTAAATCGTACAATTTTGCTTTTGATTTTAATTTTAATTTAATTTTAATTTTAACTTTAATTTTAATTTTTTAGATATTTTAACTTAATTTTAATTCAGATTTTGATTTTGGTTAATTTTAGGGGTGACTTTAAGTCTAATTTTGATTTTAATTACAACTTTTTTGATTTTATTTTAATCTTAGTTCAATTAAACCAGCAATCTTAGCCCTATGTGAAACACAAATCAGCAGCCATAATAATAACTTTAGTGTTACCTGCTACTCACTTAATTCACACTTCGTACCCAAAAGAGGTATCGCAATCTATATAAAAAATGACATCACTTTCAACACACTTTAAAAATATAATTGTTCTAGCCGAAATATTCACTATATTTGGATAAAATTATCGTTGAAAAGCAAGTCCTACATTTCCGTTTGCTATACAGATTGCCCAACTCAAATGAACAAGGCTGCTATGAAAATCGAAAGTCTAACGAACCAGATCAATGATATTTTGCACTCATCTCCAAAAACTGAAATTGTTCTGCCGGGATATTTCAGCATTCATAACTGGGACTAGCTTCAGTTCTCTTGTAACACTTCTCCGAGTCAAAACTCAATTTTGAAACAAGTTGAACTATTCTCCTCACTGTTTCTCATTTCTCATACTTGCATATGCAAGGAAGTCATTTCTAGAAAACAGGAGGCTTTTAAACGGTACCAAAACAACAAGTCGGAAGCTCACAGGACCAACTATATAGTGGTTAGAAACAGATGCAATAGAGTTATCAACAAGCAAAAATTCTTGTTCAACCCAAAGTTGAAGCGTAAAATTAACCACATGCCAAAGAATAACAAATTTTTTTGGACATTTACTAGACGTCTGAAAGAAGACTTTAGAGGGTCTTCTTTTCCACCACTTGTTAATAATAATGGCAGAACCGTATCAGATTCTAAAGAGAAGGCGAACCTTTGGCAAGCAGTTCGCTTCCAATTCGACACTGGCACAGTCCGCTGAAATGCCACCCTCCGTTCCAGAAGTTTGCTGCTCCTTTGGTAAAATTTACTTTAGGATGCGGGAGGTGATGAAAATTTTGACAAATCTTGATACAAATAAGTCAGCCGTTCCAGAAGGTAAAACTACCATGGTGTTCAAAAATGCCTACTCCAGTATTTCAAAACTTCTGCGCCACCTTTTCTACCTTTCCTCCACTACGGCTATCCATCCTACCCAATTAAAAGTTGCACATGTTTTCCCAATTCCCAAAAAAGGTATCAAGAGCGATCCCTCTAACTGCCGCCCTATTAATATAATTTCGGTCCTTTCCAAAGTAATTGAAAAAATTGTGAATCAAAAGCTTATGAAATACCTGGATCACAAAGCTTTGCTTCATGACAGATTATACGGGTTCAGAGGCCATCGTTCAACCGGTGATCTCATGACTTACCTTTGTAAGAAGCTATAAATCAGCCTTAGCTTCTCTTGATATTTCTAAGGCTTTCGACCAAATTTGGCACGATGCTCTATTGGCAAAATGCAAAGCATTAGATCTAAGTAGGGTCTTTTTAAAATGGATTGGAGATTTCCTTTCGATCGTACGATTCGTGCACTGGTCGATGGATATTCATCTTACAAATTCAAAATAAATGGTGGTGTCCCTCAAGGACCAGTTTTATTACCCACTCTCTTCTTAATATTTATTAATGACCTACTTTCATTAACCTACAATCCGATCCATAGCTTCGCAGACGACAGCACCCGTGTACCTTTCTAGTTTCATAGCCGCTGTAACAGTAATCACCAAATTAATACAACAGCAAAAAATTTCACTATTAGTGAGCTAAATAATGATTTAGCAAAAATTCAAAAATGGGGTAAAGTAAACATAGTTGATTTCAACACCAAAAGAACTCAATTTTTGTCTGATCACCGTATCATGTAGAGTTATCAAGATGGCGGAATACATCTTATGGAAATTCGTTTATTATGCACACATCCCGTTTGTGGAACCATATGACATCACATCTGTTCCCTAAAGTTGGTAATTCATATGCGTACGATTTATATAAGTTTAAAAAGAACAATAACATCTTTCTTCAAAATATCCCTTCAAATTTTCCAACCTATCCCCCATAATCCCAAATTTCCCATTTCCAATTTCCCCAATGATCCTTCCCACATCTCTATCACCAAAACCAAGCTGAACATTTGTATTAAAGGTTCCATTCTAAAGTTTGGTTTTAAAAGGGGAGTGGTTTGGTTGGTTAAAGTCCAACACTACCCTGAGGAACTACATGCAATTCCTTGGTGACTTTCGAGTTTTTCACCCTCGAAAAAAAAAAATAAAATAAAATAAATAAATAAATATTTCGTATAAATGTTACATACATAATATGTACTAGCATTATTGTCGTTGGTTATGACAACAAAGCCCTACTACATTTTGTATCACATAATGCAATGTACACACAATAGCTGTAAATTTTGTATCAGATAATGAATTTATACTCATTTATTTCAAAACATTGATTCAATTAAAAAAAAATCGTTCTTTCAACAGCTATACGTTTTTGACTGCAGCTATATTTTTATCACATGACCTATTGATAACTTTGATATGGTGGATTACTTCAATCTTTTGCGGAAGTTGTCTGCTATAGAGTTTCGTGGTTTAATGTTTAATTGGTTTGAGTCATATTTAAGTGACAGATCACAATGTGTAAAACAATAGTTACAGTAGCTTTAAAAATATAAATTTGGTGGTACCGCAAGGATCTGTATTGGGCCCAATCTTATTCTTAATCTATATAAATACGCTTTTTTACCAAAAGTTTAAAGGAAGTTTAACAGCATTCGCTGATGATGTTGGTGTATCATATTGTTGTGATAGTGCTTTTATTTTAGACTGTTATATAAATAATGACTTTAGTGTTTTTAGGATCTGATTCTTGAAATTTTAGGTTATCTAATCGAAACCGAAGGTTAGTTGTCAGATATGAAATTAATCTAATGTTTTTTAGCCTTAGTCAGCAAATACTCCTGATATAGAGTTTGTTTTTTATGCGACTAATTGTAATAAACTTGCCATGAATGGACAAGGGGATACTTTTAAAGCTGGCATTTCATACAGCTCTGGTCGCTTTAGTATTGAAAAAGTTCATAATTTTAGGTATCTTGGTATAATCTTGGTATATTTAGGTTTTTGAACAGTATTCCTGCTAGACAGCTATACTACTACAAAGTGCTAAAAATCTTTTTAACTAAAAGTGGATATCTAAATAGTAGAATTTCTAATGTTAATTCTTTGCGTTCTAATCAGGGAGTTTTTGTTAATGTTCCAACTTTTCGAATTACAAGTTACAATTTTTTTGACGTGGTGGCTGTTCGCTTGTTTAATAGGCTAACGGAATCAATACAACTGCTTAGAAATGCAAATAAGTTCGTTAATAAAGTAAAATTTTAGCTCTAAGTCTTGATCACCGCGAAATCGAGAGTTTCCTATCACCTTTAACTTAAACAATTTATTTATGTACGTACATATACATGAATACTGAAACTGTTGTTTTTTCTTTTTTTTGTCAACTATGCTTCGTATAATATCTCTTCCCTCTTTTTAAAATGGATAAAGATTTCATAAACATTTTGTTTTCCTTTTTTTTTGCATCTTATTTTTTCTTACCCCTCAATAGAAAAATAGCATTAATGTTTTTTCTGGCATTAAACACTACTTCTTATTATGAAGTATATAATAACATATTCTTATTCACTAGTTTTAAGTAATTTGAAATAATGCATTTTTTAATTATGAATTAATTTTAAATATTGTTTTTCAATTTTTTTCATTTTAAACTGAATGTATAAAAATAATTAATCTTATTGATGTACAGTTTTAAAATATTTAAAAATAAGTAAACAAAATTATAATTTAATATAACTAGAACGAATAAAGTTTATTTTTAATCTAAATCTAATAATAAATAATAATGTTAAATAATAATTAATAAATAATAGAATAAACAATAATAATAAATAATAATAATAAATAATAATAATAATAATAAAAATTAATAATAATAAATAATAAATAATAATAATATAAATAATAATGATATAAATTACAATAATAATAATAATACAAACAAAAATAATATAAAATAATAATAATAAATAATAATAATAAATAATAATAATAATAATAAATAATAATAACAATAATAATAAATAATACTAAATAATAATAATAAATAATAATAATAAATTTCACCTTCACTTGTTATGCTGCAAGTATTCGAATTGAAAACATTTTTTTCAATTCGATAAACATATTTTTGAAAACACGTTTCTTATTTTTTTTTTTATATATTTGGTAAAACAACTTTTGGAACTCTTTTAAGACTTATTATTACATATTAAAATGTAATTTACGTGTACATTTTATTTTACACATTACATATATTATACACTTACATATATATTATACACATTATATATACATATATATATATTACACACATCATATTTATTTTATATAATAATAATAAAATAAAAAACACAACATTTTATTTTATAAACTGATTTTTGAAAATACGTTTCTTATTTTTTTTATGTATTTGGTAAAACAACTTTTGGAACACTTTTAAGACTTATTATTACAAATTAAAATGTAATTTACGTGTACATTTTATTTTACACATTACATATATTATACAATTACATATATATTATACATTCATTTATTTAGCATTATTTACTTATATATTATACTCATTATACACATCATTTATTATATTCTTATTTACCTTATATTTATATAGTAATTTTCATATTTTATATCCTAGTATACTTAACACATATCTTAATTTTTTTTTGAAAAACCTTATTTTTACATTACATCTTGTACATTAAACATATTATATACATATTTATCTAATATATTCATAATACTTTTCACATTTTATATATCACCATTCTTTCGATATACCTTTTCTTTATTTAGATTTACACTTACACATATATTTTTTGTTATCCATCCATATATCCAACTATGGTGTGCTATTAGCAATACCATATATTTGCAGGTATGTGCACATGGCTTGGATATTACATGGACGCATGCCTGTAATTACACAATATTGTAGTCTTCTGATTAGCACTATTCATCCTAATTCATTTTATTTTATTAATTTATTTTTGGAAACATGTGTTTCTTATTTATTTTTTTATATATTTGGTAAAACCACTTTTGGAACTCTTTTGAGATTTATTATTACATATTATGTAATTTACATTTACATTTTATTTTACACATTACATATATTATACACTTACATATATATTATACACATTATATATATATATCAGTTCTCTTTATGCTTGCATAGAGTGCACTTCGTTAAATCGTATAGGCTTGACTAATAAATTCTTAAAAATCCTATCACGAAATAATAAAATTAGTTGTAAACGTAAGAGTTCTGACAATAATGTTGCGGAAACTGCAACAAAAGAAGAAACAATGACAAAAAAAAAGAAGAAAATAAATCTTTAGCAAACAATAATAACAATAATGAAAACTATAATTATTTCTTACCTTTGCAAACTGTTGCAAATGAAAAAGAAATTGCAACTGTGGATATTGGTGATGAAGAATTTAAGGAGATAATAAAATGAGTTCTCCTATAACAATACTAAAAAAAAATGCTAGTTGTATTGATAGTCTTATGAAAAAATTCGAAATAGTCGGCTACCATATAAGTACATCTATCGGAATCAAAGTGTACTTAAAATAGAAATAGCAAAAATAGCAGTACTTCGCTCAATAATTCTAATACTCTCCCAACAGCAAAACAAATAAATTGGAGTAGCTTAATAACAAAACGCAACTGCAACGATAATAATAATTTTGTAAGTAGTATTAATTGTAGACAGCAATTAAATAATACCACAGAATAATAACAACTTATTTACTGTAAGTGAGATTAACTCTTTAACTATTGATATACTTAATAAACTGAGTAAATATACTAATAAACAAGAACAATTTCAAGTCATAATAGAATTGACTGTTAAATATTTATATAATATTAATGGTTAAATCTATTAATAAAATAAAAGTACTAATTTGGAATGCCCATGAAGTCCAAAACAAATCTATTGAATTTTTTAATTTTTTAATCGCTAATGATGTTGATATTAGTCTTTTAAGTGAAATTTCATTAGATTATAATAAACAATTTTATCATCCGCTATTTGAAGTGCATAGAAATTATAGAAATATTAAAAAAGGACGGAGAGTTGCCATTGTTATTGAAAAAACGATAAAACACAATTTATTACCCATTTTAATTAACACACGTTATTGATTACCCAATTTTAACACACGTTATAAAAAATTTAGGAATTGAAATAGAAATCAATGATGAAACCAATAAAAAATTGCAAATCTATGCAACCTATTTCCCTGAAAACTCTGCCACTTGTTTAAATACCAACTGCAACGAAATAGAAAAGAAAACAAATTTATTGCATATAAAACAAATATTCAAATTTGACATTCTTAACTTTTCACGAATTAAAAGCAAATATATTTTGGGAGGTGATTTAAACTGCCGTAATCAATTTTGGGGTTATGTAAGGGCTAATTGTTGAGGCAACATCCTAAACAATTTAATTACCATTGATAAATTTAAGCTACTCTTTTCACCAGAACCAACATATATACCAACAAGTATAATGAAAATATAATTAGACATTTTCTTAACAAATTCACCAGAACTTGCTTCACAACCAAAAGCAATAACTGATCTATCGTCTGATCATCTCCCGGTTTTACTAAAGATTTCTACCAGCAACAGTGCAGTCGAACATTCCTATTTAGATTACTTAAATGCTAAATGGAAAATGTTCAAAAAACACATTGATGCGGAATTTAAAAAAATTAATTATATAAGTTAAGTTGCTGCTAGTTCAAATGTAATCTTATTTACAAAAAAAAAATTAAAAAGATTTTTTTTTTTCGTTATATAAAAAATATGTCTTTATTTCATGACAATAATATTAAGACTAAAAAATACAATTTCAGTTTTGTACCTCTACTTTCTTGTTTGAAAGCGTCAATTTATAAAAAATGCTTACAAAGCGCATTTTGTATTTTTGTACTGATAAAATAAAAAGTTGATATTTTGAAATTACAGAGTTCTTTGTTCTAATTTAATTTTTAAAAACGTTTTTGTTTATCATGCATTTTGCAATAAGAAGAAATATGATAATTTTACTTGATAAAAATATTATTGAAATTTTAGATTAGAAGATTGTGGTTAATTTTGGTAACTCTTCCCCTCTTAGATTCAAATGTCCTCATTTGATTTAGAACAGGTTTCTGTCATAGCTGTATAACTGTTTCTGTTTAGAACAGTTTTCTGTCAACTTCCTTCTTGAAATTTCTAGCTTCTGATATAGTGTTAGATCTATTGTAGTATTTGTAGAACTTTCCTTTTCAGTATAGTTGCTCTGTGAAGATAAAGATGGACTTGGTTATAATGTCGGTTTTAATGATGAAGATGATGGTTCACTGGAATGTTCTTGCTCATTGATTGGTGTGATATTTTCTATTACTGCCGTATTTTGCGCTTTATTTCTAATAATAAACTTGGCTCTGAATCTCGTGATCAGAATTACTATGAGGAGAATAATTATGATTACTGTTGTTGAACTTATCTTATGAGTTGATCGGTAGCATTTTTAAGTGGTGGTGTTTTAATTTCCTGGGTGTTATTCATGTGAATATCTCTCAGAAATTCCAATGATAAATGTTCTCTAAATTGTTTCTTGATTAAAAGTTGGCGATTGTTTAAGATACCCGACTTTTCAGTTTTATTTAACAGCATTTTTTCATATTCAATTTGATTTATAATATTATCAAATTTTACAACTTTTATTAAAAATTGTTCATAAATTTCTGTATTCGTTGCACGTATCTCTATAACATAAAATAAGTAGTACTCGTTTGTAATTACCTTTACTTCAGAGAACAGCTTCTTCTGGAATGGAATATGGAAAATTTTCTTTATCCAATACGAATGTTAACACCTTTATTTCGTCTTTGGAAAGTAACATAGAATTTATAATGCCTAGCTTTATCCAATGTATGCCGTATTTAAAATTAAAAATTTCTTCTTTTAATAATTTCAATTTATATTGTAATTTAAATCCTGGTGGATTATGGAGAAAGTTTTCTTCTTTAATGATGTTAAGCTGTAATATTGGGACTTCTTCCTAAGAAAAGTTCAATAGGTTTTTTTCCTGTAGTAGAATGGATGGTTTGATTGTACTTATTTACCGCTCTTGCGAGAAGTTCTTCGAAAGTATAATTTATTTGTTCTGCTTTTAGACACCGCATTATTTCAGAAAGAGTGGAATGAAATCTTCGTACCTGCCCATTTACTTCACTCCTATAAGGTGGAGTTGTAAATATTTTAATTTTTAGCTCTTTTTCCATCATTGCTCTTATTGAAGCTGAGGTAAGGGATTTTTCATTATCTATATATTCAGGTATACCGTATTAAAATAAGATGTTTCTCAATGGTAGCCGGATATGTTCGATTGATCTATATTGAATAATATTTGTTTGTACGAATTTAGTTGATTTATCTATTGTAGTCAAAACTAATTTTCGTTCTATCGAAAAGATATCGATGTGAAATGTATGTCCTTCATAACTTGGAATAGGAGTGCTTTGTAATTCTGAGTTAGTAGGATGTCTGTCATATTTATTTTGTTGGCATGTAGTGCAATTCTTTACAAAATTATTTATTTTGTTAGTTAGCTTAGGGAAGTAATATCTTTCCAATATTTGTATTTTGTTTTCTGCTGCACCTCTGTGAGCACGACGATGAGTTGATGCGATTATTTCGTTCTCATAGTTATACTCTTCAACTATTGCCTTCCATCTTTTAATTTCGCTATTACTGTTTTTGTTGCTAAGGGCATACGTGAGAGGTTGATGGTTTGTAAAAATCATTGCTCGTCTTGAGACTTAAAGATAATTTCGTAAGGAAGTCAAAGCCCATACGATTGCCAACATTTCCTTTTCATTTGTGGCTTATCCTTCCTCTGTTTTGGTAAGTGTTCTTAAAATAAAGGTGATAGTTTTTTTTCTTGCGAAAGTACTGCACCGATCGCGTAATAGGACGCGTCAGTTGTAAGTTGAAAATCTTTGGAAAAATCAGGATGAGTCAAAAGAACTTCTTTTGAAATTAGAGATTTTTTTAATGCTTCGAAAGATTTTTTTGCTTCCTCATTAAGCGTTATAAATTCGTTTTTATACCCTACACCTAAAGTATAGAATATATTAACTTTGGTATGGTGTTTGTAACCACCAAAAGGAAGTGAGTTAGATATGGACATGTATATATATTCTGCATCAGGATCACCGCCTGAGTCGATTTAACGATGTTCGTCCGTCCGCCCGTCCGTTCACACGATAACTCAAAAACTAATAAAGCTATCTTGATGAAATTTATATAGTAGGTTACTAATTACGAAAAGAAGGCTAAGTTCGAATTTGGACAAAATCGGTCCATGGGTTCGGATTCTGGAAGCTTCCGAATGATTCCGGAGCAAACGAGATTATCTTCAAAACCAACAAAGACAGAATTTTTAAATTTTGTACAATGATGTTCCTTCCCGCTCGATTTATGTCTCTGAAATTTAGGATGATTTGCTCCATGGGTTTGGATTTTGGAAGCTTCCGAACGAGCGCAAGAGCAAATGAGATTATCTTCAAAACCAATAAAGATATAACCTTTAAATTTGACAGAGTGGTGTTCTTTCATGTTATATTTAAGTCTCTAAAATTTGAGAGGTTTTGGTCCTTGGGTTCGGATTTTGGAAGCTTCCGAACGAGCCCCAGAGCAAATGAGATTATCTCCAAAAACAATAAAGATATAACCTTTAAATTTGGCAAAATGGTGTTCCTTTATGTTTGATTTATGTTTCTGAAATTTGTGAGGATTTGGTTAATGGGTTCAAATCTTGGAAGCGTCCGGACGAGCCACAGAGCAAACGAGTATATCTCCACAATCAAGAAAGATAGCACTTTTATTTTTAGTACTAAGGTGTTCTGATATGTTTCCTTTTCTGTAAAATTGGAAACTGAAATTTGAAAGAATTTTAAGCATGGGTTCGTATTTTGGAAATTTCCCGACGAGCACAAGAGCAACGACCATATCTCCAAAACCAACAAAAGTAGAACCTTTAAATTTAGTACAATGGTGTTCTGGCATGTTTTCTTTATGTTCCTGAGATGGATTCGATGAATTGGAGTGGCAATTCGGGTACCTGACACACACCTGCCAAGGACTAACAATCTTCGAAATTAATAAAAATAGAACCTTAAAATTTTTTACAAAGGTGTCAAGCATATCCCAAGAGGATGCTTCTTTTACGTTCCTGAAATTCGAGTTGAATAAGACAGAAAAGGGAAGAAGTTCAAGCAGCTGCCAAAAAAAACTTATGGATTTTTAATTTAATTCGAATTATTCAGGCGTAAGGTATTAATAAGTCGGTTACATCGACTTACTGTTACATTTACTTGTTAGATTTATTTTTTGATACTCTGCATAATTTTGGATAAACCGCCTAGTGTCAAATCTTTTAGTGTTTTTGGAAATGGTAGATCACATATAGATTGTACTTTTTAGCACATTTCCAAAAAAATTTTGAAAAAATGTGCTTATTAGTTTCACTCTGTCCGTCCGTCCGTCCGTCTGTTTACAAAACTTCTACACCGTTAAAGATAGAGAAAAACAATTTTAACCATAGGTAGGTCTCATAAAAAAAATTATTTTGTGGAACAACTTTTTCATGTAGCCCCCCCATTACGGAGCTACAGCCCCTCAAACTTTGAAAAAGCCCTATTTTTAAATGCATATATCTTATGTTCTGCTTAAGATTTTTTCAATCTGAAAACGTCATTCGACAGGTATTTCTTTTATCTTTGTAAATTAATATCAAAATTATACATTTTTTTTTAATTTAGTATTTAAATTTACCGTTATGTGAAAACCCAATTTTGCATGATTTTTCTACTTTCATAACTCCGGCACGCTTCTAGATAGAAGCTAGAAATTTTGAGGCAAGAAAGTACTTTTAGAATTAGTATAAGTTTGCTCAGAAAATTTTTTCGGATCACCCCCTGTTTATGAGCTATTAGGGCTTAAAAATTGAAAATTTGCTATTTTTAAACACCTGTAACTTAGGAACCTGTACACATTTTACTTCTGCAAGATATAAACATTAAAGCTACTATAATATATTTTTACGTGTGTTAAAGGTTTATTTTAGTTGTAAAGGGTTCCAAAGTTGCAGCTCTTCAAAATTGCGAAAAAGCCCCATTTTCAGATGTATATATCTCAGGCTCTGCGTAATAATTTTGCAATCTAAAACCGCCAGAGATCGAAAATTTTATTATCTATATAAAACAATATCAAAATTATGTAATATTTTGTAATTTACTATTTAAATTTACCGTTATGTGAAAACCACATTTTGCATGAAATTTCTTTTTTCATAACTCCGGCACCTCTTTAGATAGGAACCTGAAATTTTGAGACAGGAAAGAACTTTTAGAATTAGTATAAGTTTCCTCAGAAAATTTTTTGGTAACACCCCCTCTTTAAGAGTTATTACGCCTCAAAAATTGAAAATTTCATATTTTTAGACACCTGTAACTTAGGCACCTGTACAAATTTTTCTTCGGCAAGACATAAAAATTAAAGCTTCAATAATATATTTTTACGTGTGTTAACGGCTTTTCTTAGTTATATAGGATTCCGGACTTATAGCCCCTCAAAATTTCAAAAATGTCCTATTTTCACATTTTTAGCACATTTCCAAAAAAATTTTGAAAAAATGTGCTTATTTTCACTCTGTCCGTCCGTCCGTCCGTCCGTCCGTCCGTCTGTTTACAAAACTTCTACACCGTTAAAGATAGAGAAAAAAAATTTTAACCATAGATAGGTCTTATAAAAAAAATAATTTTGTGGAACAACTTTTTCATGTAGCCCCCCCCATTACGGAGCTACACCCCCTCAAACTTTGAAAAAGCCCTATTTTTAAATGCATATATCTTATGTTCTACTTAAGATTTTTTCAATCTGAAAACGTCATTCGACAGGTATTTCTTTTATCTTTGTAAATTAATATCAAAATTATACAATTTTTTTAAATTTAGTATTTAAATTTACCGTTATGTGAAAACCAAATTTTGCATGATTTTTCTACTTTCATAACTCCGGCACGCTTCTAGATACAAGCTTGAAATTTTGAGGCAAGAAAGAACTTTTAGAATTAGTATAAGTTTCCTCAGAAAATTTTTTCGGACCACCCCCTGTTTATGAGCTATTAGGGCTTAAAAATTGAAAATTTGCTATTTTTAAACACCTGTAACTTAGGAACCTGCACACATTTTACTTCTGCAAGATGTAAAAATTAAAGCTACAATAATATATTTTTACGTGTGTGAAAGGTTTATTTTAATTGTAAAGGGTTCCAAAGTTGCAGCTCTTCAAAATTGTAAAAAAGCCCCATTTTCAGATGTATATATCTCAGGCTCTGCGTAATAGTTTTGCAATCTAAAACCGGCAGAAGATCGAAAATTTTATTGTCTATATGAAACAATATCAAAATTATGTAATATTATGTAATTTACGATTTAAATTTACCGTTATGTGAAAACCACATTTTGCATGAAATTTCTTTTTTCATAACTCCGGCACCTCTTTAGATAGGAACCTGAAATTTTGAGACAAGAAAGAACTTTTAGAATTAATATAAGTTTCCTCAGAAAATTTTTTGGTAGCACCCCCTCTTTAAGAGTTATTACGTCTCAAAAATTGAAAATTTGCTATTTTTAGACACCTGTAACTTAGGCACCTGTACAAATTTTTCGTCGGCGAGGCATGAAAATTAAAGGTTCAATAATACATTTTTACGTGTGTTAACGGCTTTTCTTAGTTATATAGGATTCCGGACTTATGGCCCCTCAAAATTTCAAAAATGTCCTATTTTCACATTTTTTCTTATTACATGAAATTTTCAAATTTTTGTGCAAATCACACTTCTAAACAGTTTGTATTGAGTTTTGGAAATGTGCGCTTTTTAAAACCGTTGGTTTACATTCTACCTTGTTTAGTATTAGTTTTTATCCATCAGCGGTTACTAAGAACCCTAAAAATTCAACTTTATTTTTCAAGAATTCGCTATTATCGAGTTGTATTTTCATATTTGCCTTTTCAAGAATTTCAAAAATAGTTTTGAGATTTTTAAAGTGATCTGACTGAAAATAATAATGTCATCAATATAGACATAGCAACGTATTCCTATATGTCTCTGAGAATGTCATCGAGAATGTCATTCGTTTGATGTTCTATGTAGGGTAACGAAGAACAGTTTAGTCTAAAAAATTGTCATTATTATCGTCATCGGCTGACGGTGATTTAAATGAGCAACCTTTACATTTACTACAAGTTTGCGAAAGTTTTTGATTGATAGTTTTAGGTTCAGTATAAAACAAATTTTTGGACTTTATCATTTTGATAAGACTGTTGAACTGATGGTCGTTTGCTATTAACATTAGCAGAAAAATTTCCCGAAGTTTGATTAAGCCTATTCTGGTAATTATTTATTCTTGAATGTTGAGAATGTTCAATGTTCGCTGGAGCTACTCTAAGTTTTTGGTAGAATTTTTTGTTATTATGGTGTTGCGTATTTCGTTGGGAATAATTTTGAAAATTTGGTTGAGGGTGATTCGGCAGATTTGAGTGGAAACGATTCTGAAAGTTTGGTTTTTGGTAATGCTAAGAATTTTGATAAGATTGGTGTTGCAAATTATAATTTGGTTTTCAGATAGTTCGTGAGTTAACTTTTCCCTGTGGGTGCGAAGTAACTGGTAGGTATCTTTTCATATTATTTTGACTATGATTTATTCTATAATTTACATTATCTAACTTTAGACTTAAATAGAGAGCCTGTGGTAAATTTTCGGGTTCACGCATCGGGTTCACGCGTGGGAGATCTCCTTTAAGACCCTTGATAAAAGTATCTGGAGTCTTATCCCTATATGCTTGTGTCATTGTTCTTACAAATTCTTGACCCAATTCCATGGAAGAAATTCTATTCAAGATTAGTGAGAGGTGGTGGTAAACATCCTGATAAAATTCCAGCATACTATTACTCTTCTGTGTTAACTTAATCATTTGGTATTCTAACGTACCGAAATCTCGTTTGTCAGACTAGTGCATATTAAGACATTTTACTATTTGCTTCCAATCTAGTGGGGTATTATAAGATTCAAGGGCGACGTCAGCGCTTCCGATAATTTTATTACGGACTACACTGAGGATGCCAAAAAAAAAAATGAAGTCCCTTTCAAGTAGTTATACGTTGTTAGTATTCGCTCGACGCTTTTCTTCCATGACCCGAATTCACCGTTATCCCCGGAAAATTCTCTTAGACTTTTAACAACATCTGGTATTTTATCCATACCGGACAAATTTCTATCATCGATACTTATAGTTTGGTCAATTGTTCGTCTGTTTGACTTCTGTTTGTGAAACTTTCATTTTGTCTACTTTCAAAAATTCTTTTAAGTTCAGATTGAATTCTTCCAGAGATAGTGAGTCTTAATGACTTTTCTTCCGGAATTACAGGCAACTGATTAGTGCTTGTGCTAGTACCAGTTCTTGGTAACGCGTTTGATTCTGGTTATGGTGAACCTATCATAGTCGAATTTAACCGTTGTGTCATGTTGACAAACACTAGAAGATTCTATCGAATTACAAGTAAAAGTTTATCAAATGACAACAATAATGCAAGAAAACAAAACTGTCCAGAAATTAGTTAATCAAAAATTTGTAATAAATTTATTACAAAAATTTGTTTGTAATAAAGATATTACAAACGGGAGTTGAGTTTTCACAAATTATCAATAAAACAAAAATTCTTTATTCTAGATAAAAAGATATTTTCCACAAAGTTTTAATTATTTCCAAAAGGAAAAAAAATATATAAAAAGTGTTCAGATATCTATGTTGAATTTTCTTAAAAGAGAAATCTAAATGATGAGTAAAGATTTTTTTTTTAGATTTAGCAAAAAAAAAATGTATAAATATTTAATCACTATAACTTTTAAATATTATAGCTCTTTCACTTTAAAAGATATAAAATAGATATTATCATTTGCAGATAAAAATTTTAACAAGCATCTGCAAATGCTACATAAAAAAATTATAATTTCAGTAACTTTCACAAACCATTAGTTCATTAGATTAAACTTAAAAATTTTATAATTATTATATAAATTTTTATAATTGCAATTTATATTATTTATAAGTGATTTAGTAGCAATTCTTAGATACTAAAAAAAATTTCTTTTTTAGAAAACATTAAATATAATTTTCACATAAATCACTTATATTTTATTTAATAATAATTTAATAATTCTTTTCAATTAATTAATTTTTGCTTTGTTTTAGCGATCTCTTAAAAATATACTATTTATTATTATTTATTTTATTTATTTATATTTTATGCATTTGATTTTGTTATATTTTTCCATATACATTTTTTTTTTATTGTAACGTTACAGATTATTTCAAATAAAAAAAAATCTTTATTAAGAAAAACTAATTAAATTTGCACTTTTTTTTCCAAATATTTAATATTCAAAAATATCCTTAATAGGATTTTCAAATGATACAAGAATTTAGAGGATTACTTTCTGTTATATTTTTTCTTTTCCTTACTTTCTTTTTTTATTAAAATTTTTTGATTTAATTTCGATTTTTTTCTTTTCAGAAACCAAAACTTTTCTAGTTTTTTCTTTTTCCTTAGATATAATTAAAGAAAATTGACTTACAGTTTCAACCAGATCAGCATTATTTTTTACAGTCAGATGTCCGTCGTTTTTCAAATTCTGGCTAAACAGGCGGCTGCTGGTTACAATTTCTTCAATTTTTCAAGATATTTCAATTCTCGTATTTTATTATTTGTATCCTCTTTGTATTCTTTTTAACAATTCCCAGATCATCACTAGATTGCGGCTGCTGCTACATTCCCTGTTTCTGCTAGTGTACCTGGTTAAAATGCAATCTTATTTGGTTTAAAAAAAAATTAAAAAGATTTTTTTTTCGTTATATAAAAAATATGTCTTTATTTCATGACAATAATACTAAGACTAAAAAATACAATTTCAGTTTTGCACCTCTACTTTCTTGTTTGAAAGCGTCAATTTATAAAAAATGTTTACAAAGCGCATTTTGTGTTTTTGTACTGATAAAATAAAAAGTTGATATTTTGAAATTAAAGAGTTCTTTGTTCTAATTTAATTTTTAAAAACGTTTTTGTTTATCATGCATTTTGCAATAAGAAGAAATATGATAATTTTACTTGATAAAAATATTATTGAAATTTTAGATTAGGAGATTGTGATTAACTATGGTAACTTATATGCAGATCAGTTTCCTATAAGTCCAGGATAGATAACATGATATACTGCTTAAATAATAAAATTGCTGAAGCAATTAATTTGACGGTTCCTAGAAAACAATGCAAATCTTACGGCACACTACTTCCATCAGAAATAATAGTTCTTAATAAAAAACAAGTAAATGTAACAGTAAGTCGATGCAACCGACTTATTAATACCCTACACCTGAATAATTCGAATTAAATTAAAAATCCATAAGTTTTTTTGGCAGCTACTTGAACTTCTTCCCTTTTCTGTCTTATTCAACTTGAATTTCAGGAACGTAAAAGAGGCATCCTCTTGTGATATGCTTGACACCTTTGTAAACAATTTTAAGTTTCTATCTTTATTAATTTCGAAGATTGTTAGTCCTTGGCAGGTGTGTGTTAGGTACCCGAATCGCCACTCCAATTCATCGAATCCATCTCAGGAACATAAAGAAAACATGCCAGAACACCATTGTACTAAATTTAAAGGTTCTACTTTTGTTGGTTTTGGAGATATGCTCGTTGCTCTTGTGCTCGTCGGTAAGTTTCCCAAATACGAACCCATGGTTAAAATTCTTTCAAATTTCAGTTTCCAATTTTACAGAAAAGGAAACATAACAGAACACCTTTGTACTAAAAATAGAAGTTCTATCTTTGTTGGTTGTGGAGATATACTCGTTTGCTCTGGAGCTCGTCCGGAAGCTTCCAAGATTTGAAACCATGGACCAATTCCTCACAAATTTCAGAGACATAAATGAAACATGAAGGAACACCATTGTGCCTAATTTAAAGGTTATATTTTTGTTGCTTTTGGAGATAATATCATTTGCGCTGAGGCTCGTTCGGAAGCTTCCAAAACCCGAAACCCAAGGACCAAATCCTCTCAAATTTCAGAGACATAAGTCGAACGGGAAGGAACATCATTGTACAAAATTTAAAGGTTCTATCTTTGTTGATTTTGGAGATAATCTCGTTTGCTCTGAGGCTCGTTCGGAAGCTTCCAAAATCCGAACTCATGAACCAAAACCTCTCAAATTTTAGAGGCTTAAATAAAACATGAAAGAACACACCTTTGTCAAATTTGAAAGTTATATCTTTATTGGTTTTGGATATAATCTCATTTGCTCTGGTGCTCGTTCGGAAGCTTCCAAAATCCGAACCCATGAACCAAAACCTCTCAAATTTTAAAGGCTTAAATAAAACATGAAAGAACACACCTCTGTCAAATTTGAAGGTTATATCTTTATTGGTTTTGGATATAATCTCATTTGCTCTGGTGCTCTTTCGGAAGCTTCCAAAATCCAAACCCATGGACCAAATCCTCTTAAATTTCAGAGACATAAAGCGAACGGGAAGGAACATCATTGTACAAAATTTAAAGGTTCTATCTTTGTTGATTTTGGAGATAATCTCGTTTGCTCTGGGGTTCGTTCGGAAGCTTCTAAAATCAGAACCCATGAACCAAAATCTCTCAAATTTTGGAGGCTTAAATAAAACATGAAAGAACACACCTTTGTCAAATTTGAAAGTTATATCTTTATTGGTTTTGGAGATAATCTCATTTGCTCTGGTGCTTGTTCGGAAGCTTCCAAAATCCAAACCCATGGACCAAATCCTCTTAAATTTTAGAGACATAAATCGAAAAGGAAGGAACATCATTGTACAAAATTTAAAGGTTCTATCTTTTTTGGTTTTGGAGATAATCTCGTTTGCTCTGAGGCTCGTTCGGAAGCTTCCAAAATCCGAACCCATGGACCGATTTTGTCCAGACGCAAACTTCGCCTTGCTTTTGTAGTTAGTAACCTACTATATAAAATTCATCAAGATAGCTTTATTAGTTTTTGAGTTATCGTGCGAACGGGCGGACATCGTTAAATCGACTAAGGAGGTGATCCTGATTCAGAATATATATACATGTCCATATCTAACTCACTTCCTTTTGGTGGTTACAAACACCATACCAAAGGTAATATACCCTATACTTTAGGTGTAGGGTAAAATAATAAAAAGCGTAATTGCATAAAAAGGAATTGGCTTAGAAGGCGTAATTTGATACACAAAGTTCAACTAAGGTTCCTTAATGAAAAAATACAACATGAAGTTAATACTTTCAGAAATTTGCAATGGAGTAACAACTATAAGTCCTTAAACAAATGCTCCAAACCATTCTGGAAAATAACTAAAGTTATTAGAAATAGCAACCAAAATATCCCACCCTTAAAATGCAATAACAAAGTTTACGTCTCAAAAGTAGAAAAGGTAAACTTATTAGCCAAATCCAAATGCTTCCTAGACTAACATCTTTAAAAGAATGATCTTAGCAATGATATTACAAAAGTTAAAAAGAAAAAAATGGCCATAATAAAAAATTTTCTTATCCAGTGCTGCTGACAACACGGCCATATTTACTACAGATTTATTAGCTAAAGATATAGAAAACAAATTGGAAGTGGCATTAAATACACTCTCAAATTATCTTTATAAATGGAAAATATCTGCAAATGCTGTCTTCTTTACTCGCAAGCGTAAAAACTGTTATTACTGCCAGAATAGTTTAATTATGAACCAGCAATGTATTCCTTGGGCTGATACTGTCTGATACCTTGGTATACATCTGGATAAAAAACTATCATTCCAACTTCACATTAGTAAAACCGTTACTGAAATTAACAAAACTATACAAATACTTTACCCACTTATCAATCGCAGATCTAAGTTGTCCACAGATAACAAAATGGTTATTCTAAAATGCATCTTTATTCCAATAATGACATACAACGCATCAATATGAAAAAATAAACTTCAAATCTCACAAAACAAACTACTAAAATTAATGTATAATTAACTTTTTATTTCTCAACCAAAAATTAAACGACAAAGCTGGTATGCAATTCATTGGCGAGAAACTACTCATGAATGCTACTCAGATAATGTTCTAATTAGGAATCTCCACAGCTAAAATTAAATATAATTAAAGAGCTAACTCTCGCAATATAACATTAATAATAATTCTCGTTATTGTAAATACTATAAAACTAAATCAAATTACTAAAATAGAAAATTAACTAAAGTATGCTAATCATATATGAAAAAAAAAGCTAAAAGTAAATAAATACTAAAATATTTCCATTAAAACTGAATAAAATTGTAAAATTCCAAAACGTTGATAGAACTAAGTTATAACTTTCATATTGAATTAAATTGGGGTAAGTGGTATAATTAAATTGTTTTAAGTTTTATTAATAACAAAATGTTCAGATAAAGTTTTTGTTTCATCTCCATTTCCTTGAAATTATTAAATAGATAAATGTAATAAATGTAATTATATTATGTAAAAATGTAAATAACTCAGTTGAAAAGACTATAACAAAAATGTCTAAACTAAATATGAATAATTTAATAATTTATACTTACTACATATAATGTAAATATGAATGATATTTGGGAGAAAAAAAAAATAAATAAATATATAAATTACACACATCATATTTATTTTATATTATACATTTATTTACCATTATTTACTTATATATTATACTCATTATATAGGTACATTATTTATTATAATCGTATTTACCTTATATTTATATAGTAATTTTCATATTTTTTTATCCTAGTATACTTAACACAGATCTTAATTTTTTTTGAAAACACCTTGTTTTTAAATTACGTCTTGTTCATTAAATATATTATATACATATTTATCTAATATATACATAATACTTTTCAAATTTTATATATCAACATTTTTTAGATATACCTTTTCTTTATTTAGATGTACACTCACACATTTTATGTTATATGCATTTCCAACTACGGTGTGATATTAAAAATATTATATACTTGCAGGCATGAGAATATTGCTTGGATATTACATGGACGCATGACTGTACATACACAATGTTGTAATCTTCTGATTAGCACGATTCATTTTATTTTAGTATGTAAATTTTTTAAATCTTTTATCACCAAATATTCACTTTTATTGATTAACTATTACACAAAAAATATTTATTACTCCCCGCCGCGCACAAAAATGCAACTTCCATTAATTATTTTTTAATAAAATTTTTTAAAACACTTTTCACCAATTTCTATTGTAACATTCAAACCACGCACGAAATTACTACTAAAATCTTTTCTACTTTAATCAAACTTGTTATTCTTGCTAAAAATGTGCTCATTCATTCTCTGTCTCTCTGAGTTTACAGTAAAGTACTCCTATTGTAAAACAAATAATTTTTATGTACAATTAATTCAATGAATGCATTTGATATTGGTAACGGGAGAAGAGAAATCAATGCAAGTAAAGAGACAACTAAAAATGGAGCGCAGCTTTATAAAAACAATATTAATGTTATTTATCTTAATATGCATAGTTTAAGAAAAAAATTATATGAATTAGAATCGTTCATAAGCTCCTATAACTGTGATATCCATGTAATTGTTTTTACGGAAATTTGGTTAAAAAAGTAGAAAATAAATTGTTTAACCTTCCCGGGTACACTTCATATTTCTCCAATAGAGAAACAGGTTATGGAGGTGTCGCAATATTTATTGCGGATTGCCTAAGTAGCAACATTGTGTACGCGGAAGAATTTTAGTTGTCGAATTTCCTAATTATTAACTTAACGAACCATAAAATTAATATATTTGCTTGTTATAGATCACACTACACCAAAGAAGAGGGCTTTGTTAATAAAATTGATGAATTAACATATATTCGCAAGAGATTTCTTATAATTGGTTATTTTACCATCAACTTGCTACAACAGAATAATTCAATTGTGCGTAGCTACTCAGATACCTTCTTAAGTAATGGATTCATTACTTGTAAAGAAAAAACTGAAGAATTTGCTACTAGATCTATTTGAACCTAACACCTTGAAACTTAAATCTTATATCTTACCAAAATTAACATCCTTTAACGGCATAATAGGTAATGATAGTCTAAGGGATTTGAATGCCATAATTCATGCAAATGAAAATTTCTTAACTATTAAACCAAATATAAAAATTTACTTAAAGCAATTTAGCTCTGATTCAGTAAATAGCATTAATATTACCTTATAACTTACCTATATGGATCGTTCCAAAAAAAAAGGACGCATCCGACGAGAAAAAATACAGAATGGTAATCATGTAAGATATTCCTATCGTTTAAATATTTCTTGAGTTTATAGTTGATAATAGTTTCAATAACTTTAGAAATGATCGCAATGATAGGTCTATAGTTTGACGGTCCGCTTTTGTCACCTTTTTTGAGAATTGGGGAAACATGAGCAATGTTCCACTGACTGGGATAGATACCAGTCGAAAACGAAAGGTAAAAAAGGTTGCATAGAGGTTTCGAATGGAGAAGGCAGAATTTTTTAGAACCATGGCGGGGATTCCATCAGGGCCAGTGGACTTTTTATCATTCAGATTCTTCAGAATGATACACTACAACTTGATTCCTGAAGTAAATCTTTCCAAATCTACACGAGTGAAAAACTTCAGAAATTGTTGGTGGAAATCGAGTTGTAGGAGGGAGTGCGGAATTTGCAGCAAAAAGTCTTGCAAACAAGTTAGCTTTACCAGCCGAATCTGATATGATAGAGTCATTCTTATCAATCAAGCGAGGAAATGAAGATTTACAAAAGTTCTGCTTAACATTTTTTGCAAATATTCAAGAAGAACGATAGCAATTGCGTTGGTGGAGAATTTTATGCTTTAACCTCTGGTTATGCAGGAACTTTTGTTGACTGATATTTTTTTTACAATCATTTCGAGCCATTTTATAACGTGATGCCTCTGAGACATAATCTTAAAAGCAAAAAATTAAAGAACTATAGGAAAGACCAAACAAAACAAAACAAAATATTAGGTAGTAAATTAACAATAAGATATAAGAAAGAAATAGTTAAAGAAAATAGAAATAGCGTAGTTATAACAGAATCTGGAAAAACAGTTCATAAGTCTAACATTAAAAACTAAATTATTTTACGTTCTTTCTGTGCATAGCAGTATGTGAAGTCCAGATATTAGACTATTCAAAATCACAGCTAGTCAGCAAAAATTCAGGAAGAGAAATTTAAATTAATCCATATTATCGAACTATCAGACTTCCAACATGCAGCAGATGAAATTAACGAGGCTTTCGAATCACATATCCTTACTTCTCATCCACTTTCTCCCTGTCCAAAACATGAATCAATACAAATATAAGATATCTTAGTTGAACTTAACCCAAATCGAAAAAAAAGATCCATTGATTTTCTAGGACCAACCTGGAAATGGATCGCTGGTACACCAGATCATGATGATTTTATAATGATTAAAAGGAAAATTAACAATATTTTAGAGACTACTAAGAGACAGTTCGACGAACGCCTTCTGTATATCTAAGAAGACAGAGGCGGTATTTTTACCGTTGTCCATAGTTTTGGTGCTAAAGTCGGACCAGACAAGCAGCGGTTGTATTTACATTTTTTTCAAAGCCGTATTGTTCCGAACTCAGTACATCATTGTTTCTCAAAAACATGTCCAGTCTGTTTTTTATAATTCGTTCAAATATTTTTGAGAAACTCGATAATACTGATATTGGCCTGTATTTTGATGGATTTGTGGCTACTCCGCTTTTATAGATTGGGGTCACTACGAACTTTTTCAGACAGTCGGGAAAAGAGGATATTTTAAAACTGTTAATAATACACGTAACTAAGATGGGTGCTAACCTATCAGAAAATTTTATGAATTTGGCTACAATCCCGTCCAGCCCTGTAGCTGACGTAGATTTTAGTAATTTGATAGCGGCTTTTAGTTCCTCTAAGTTAGTTAAATCTCAGTTCAAGTTATTGTATATGTTTCGAGTGAAAATATCGTGATATGAATAATCAATTGATTCAACAGCTATATTTAACTTATCTGTGACCATCGTATCGTAAAGTAGGTGTTCATTATTATTACTTATATATTTAGGGTTAGATACAGTAACATTATTATAATTAATAGCTTTAATTTCATTTTCAGTGATGCTTGGATTTTTATTAAACATAATACTTTTGTAAGCAGTCCACACATTTTTGGGGTTGCCATGGTCTTTCAAATTTTATCAGAATAGTAATGCGCTTTTGCACTTAAAATTAGAATTTTTACTTTGTATTATTCATATATTTTTTCGAATATTTGTAAAACGAATCGTGGATCCTTTTTGTTTGAAATATTTCTTCCGTCATCCATTCGTGTTTTCTCAAAAATTTTTTAACCGGGATAACCCTTATATGTTTACTGATTAATTGCCCTTGAACGTGAACAACCTCTTCAAATGCATGTGTTCATTATATGATAATTATACTTAAAATTTAGTAGACCAGTAATGAAATGGTATATTAGTTGTCACTGTACTTGCATTGATTTCTTTTATCCCGTTACCAATATCAAATGCATTTATTGAATTGATTGTACATAAAAATTATTTGTTTTACAATAGGAGTACTTTACTGTAAACTCCAGTATACATATTAATGCAAGAGAGAGACAGAGAATGAATGAGCACATTTTTAGTAAGAATAACAACTTTGATTAAAGTAGAAAAGATTTTGGTAGTAATTTCGTGCGTGGCTTGAATGTTACAATAGAAATTGGTGAAAAATGTTTTAAAAAATTTTATTAAAAAATAATTAATCGAAGTTGCATTTTTGTGCGCGGCGTGGAGTAATAAATATTTTTTGTGTAATAGTCAATCAATAAAAGTGAATATTTGGTGATAAAAGATTTAAAAAATTTACTTACTAAAATAAAATGAATCGTGCTAATCAGAAGATTGCAACATTGTGTATGTACTGTCCATGTAATATCCAAGCAATGTGCTCATGCCTGCAAGTATATGATATTTTAATTATCACACCGTAGTTGAAAATGCATATAAAATAAAATATATGCGTGAGTGTACATCTAAATTAAGAAAAGGTATATTTAAAAAATGTCGATATATAAAATGTGAAAAATATTGTGTATATTAGATAAATATGTATATAATATGTTTAATGTACAAGATGTAATGTAAAAATAATGTGTTTTCAAAAAAAAAATTAAGATATGTGTTATGTATACTAGGATATAAAATATGAAAATTGCTATATAAATATAAGGTAAATACGATTATAATAAATAATGTATATAATGAGTACATTATATAAGTAAATAATGATAAATAAATGTATAAATAAAATAAATATGATGTGTGTAATATATATATTTAGTTATTTATTTTATTCTCCCAAATATCACTCATATTTACATTGTATACTTACTACTTAAATTATTCATAGTTTAGATATTTTTGTTATAGTCTTTTCAACTGAGTTATTTACAGTAATATATGTGACACTTGGCCGTGGGAATTTTGTGCCAGAAAGAGATAGCAATAGTTATGCAAATGAGTTCACGACAAAGGTGTTTGAACTTTTAGGGAATGTTGTTTGTAGAAATATTTATGCAAATTGTATGTCGTGTTTAATTTAAAGTTTTTGTAAATAGTATAGAAGGTTAACTAGATAATATATAACAAATATGTGTAATGATATGTTTTATGTTTTATATTTTTCCGGAAACGGTTTTGTAAAAAATATAGAAGGTTAACTAGATAATGTATAACAAGTAAGTGCAATGATGTGTTTTATGTTTTATATTGATCTAAAAACAGGTGTTGTACTATAATAACATAGACTATTCAAATAATATGAATGAATTTATTTTGTTTTTTAAAAAAAGCTTTTACGGTGTGTTTGTAAATAATAGACAAGGTGAACAAGATAAATGCAGAACAAGTAAGTGCAATGATCTTCTTGTGATAGTATAGTAACATAGATTATTGTGAATAATAAAAATTTATTTTATTTTTTTTTTTAAATAAAAAGCTTTTTTGCGGTCAGCCAGATATTGTAATATAATAAAGTTTGTGTGTATAAATAAAATCGTGACGAAAAAAAAAGTTGAATTTAGTGATTAATCATTATGTTTAATTGAAAAATAATTTAAAAAAAACATTTTTAAATAATAAAAAAATAAAATAATATAAAATAAGTTTCATATAATATCGTTTTTATTTACGCAAGAATTGTGATCTTTATCAAAACTTAAGCATTTAACAAAAACCTGATTTCTTAATGATGTTGTTATTATAGTATATTAAATTTATTTTATTTTTTAATAAAAAGATTTCACGGACAACTGGTTATTGTAACATAATATTAACGCAAAAATGCAGTTGTTATTTATGTGATAAACAAAATGCAGATATTGACTTTGTTATTGTATCTTAGTTTTAAAGTAATTTAAAGTAAAAAATGTACATATAAAATCGTGAGGTAAAAAAGTTGTATTTAGTATTGTAAAAGTTGTATTTGTTATGTTTAATTGGAAAATATTTTGGAAAAATATTTTTAATATAGAACCACATATTTTTTTATGTTCTTGCAAATTACTTTGTATTATGCAAATTGGATAATGGATAAATAATTGTAAAAATAAAAAAATGTAAATTAACTTTCATATAATATAGTTTTATTTACCAAGGATTGTGATTTTTATCAAAATTAATCATCTTAGAAAGATCAAAAAACAAAATTAGAATTATTATAAATAAAGTAGAAAAAAATTTAAATCAATAAATTTATAATTTACAAAGTTTTTATATGTTTACAGGTGTTCATTCGCTTTATTTTTTTTCTTTACAAATCCAAACGCTACAGAGGAACAATAGACATTAAATTTTCTTTGTTCAGCTTTTATCTTATATGTTTTAAATTCCGGTACAGTCAGAACTTGGTGTTCATCTGTTCTCCTAAAATTTTATAATATACAGATACCATCCTTGTTATTCGTTAAAATGATTTCCTTAATTTTTTCAAAATTAATTATTTTTGAAGAATCGTAATTTAATTTTATTCCTTTTACTTTACAAGCAGCCGTTTCACTTTGACTATTAGTGGAAAATATCTTGTAACTGTAATTTTTAGGTTCTCCACTAACAAATTCCGTAATATAGCTTCCTACTCCAAAAGACTCAAGCTCATCTGTCATATCTCCTATAAAGTTGCCAGTAGGAGGCTCGTATTCACCTTCTTTTGAAACATATATTACTGAGTCGGTATCGTAATATAAAACACGCTCCTTTAATTTTTCAAGAAAGCTATATAATTTTAGACGAGCTTGTGCTGTTGTATAACAGGCTATGCTAACCTTGACTGTGTTCAAAAATTCTCCTTCTTCAATTTTATATTTCCAATTTACCAAAAGTGTTTCAGAGTTAATTATCATTATGTGCACAACATCTTTACTAGGATCTGTTATCAAAGAATAAAATTCTGTTGGATTTTTAATTATTATTGTTTTTGTTTGGTTTTCTTTCTGACCAAATTTCCCACAAAATGAATTTAGTGTAATTTTAGGATCTTTTGCTAACCTGAATTTTTCACGATATTTTCAGCATTTAGTTGTATATTTTCTTGTTCAAAAAACTCTTGCACATATTTTTGTTTTGTTTGTTCATCAACACAATTTTTAGGCCAGGCGGAAGCTTCTTGCTTTATTTTTAAAAATTTGTCAATCATTTCAGTAAATAATCCCGGTTTGTTTAAAATTTTATCATTTTGCTGTATTTCATAACTCCATATTTCATGTATTTCAATTATTTTATAGACTTTCTGGACAGCTTTTATTACCTCATCTATAACCCAAGTTCCTAATAATGTTTTTTGCATTCATTTTGATTGCTTTCTGAGCTACAGGTAAAATATAGTGTGAACATCAATTTATTATTTTGTGCTATTGGAAGAACTGGATGAAATAAATCACAAGGTGGAAGAATTTCACACTTAATTAAGCCTTTGTTTCTAAATTAAGTTTGGAGCATTTTCCGTGCCCAACTATAACTTCTGGATGTCCAATTGAAAATTTTCCATACTTGCACACAAAAAGGTATAAAGAACAAATATCAATATATTTTATTTTTTCTCCTTCTTTAGCTTTATAATGTAAAACTGTGTTTCCTGTTCGTCCACCGTAAAACACATCTCTATTTTTTAATATCGGATGAGTTAATAAACATGAGATTTCTTTATTTTCATCTATTTGCTGTCTAAAATCGCGCTCCCACATTTCAATAACTTCATATCCGAAAGATCTTTATTGCTCTGTTTTTGCAATAGTAGAGTCAAATCTAGCATCCATTGTATCAAATTCGGAAGTGCCAAGTTGTTTGTTACTTCTATATCGAAAACATTTAGGGTGGCCATGATAGTAACACCCATGAAACTCAAATATTTGTTTTGTTTCGAAACAAATTCCGTCCACTTTTAAACCATATATAATTGCTTCTTTTTGTTTACCTGCGTTATAAATATTGATACTTCTCTGATCTTCTTCCCAAATCAACCATTGGAGAGCAATTTTGATTGAATATCTGTAAGTCTGTAAACCACCTTTTTATTAGCCCTAGTATTAACCTCAGTATTAGCCCAATTGCGTCTGGTTTTAAAAAGTTTCTACGAACACTAAATTGCAGGCTGATTCTATAGTAGTGGTCTCAGTAAAAGGGCACAAGTTGCTTTCTTTTAACATAAGATTTCTAAATTTAATACAAGCTTCTGTTAAAATAGGTACACCATTTTTACAGTAAACTTCTATTTCATGTTGCTTATTAAATTCAATTTGCTTGTTTTGCTCATACCAATCCAAACATTCTTTACGTTCTACTTCTTTCATTGAATCTGGACTATAATAGTGTAGTGCAGGTAAAGGCCCAATGTAATTAGCATTTTCTCTAGTATTAAATAAATGTGGAAAGTGACCTTTTTTAATGTTAACCGGTAATTCAAAAGCTCTTTGCAGTTGAGCCAGAGCCATTGGCAAATAATTTAAAGAATCTAAAAACTTGATGTTATTTATATTCATTTGAATGATTTTTGTTCCTCTCATAATTCATTTTGGTTCTAAATTACTTTTATTGAATAATTCATTTAAAATGAATTGATGGTCAAAGCTTTGTCCGTTATGAGCCAAGACTGTAATTTCTTGAATTTTTTTGCCAATTTTAAAATATAATCAACAAAACTTGAAATTACATTTGTTTTTAAAATTGTTGTCCTATAACCACATTGTAAGCAAAAGTACAACTTAAACTCATCTATGCGACAATGGCATCTTGTTGATATAACACACATACATACTTTCTCCTCTAAAAGAGCGCTTACATTTGTTACACGATACATCTACAGGTATTTTGTCACACAGGGAAGATTGTTGACAACAACGACATTTACCACCACATTTATTAGAATTTTTATTGTTGTAACTCACATTGCATTTTTCACAATAATAACTTGAGCAAAAAACTGATGTAAGTGAAGTAATCACATTAAAATGGTTATTGTAATAATACAAATTAATTCTCTTGCCATTGTTTTGTCCATTAAAGATAATACTTTTATTGTCACCATTACTGTACACTACAATATTGTACTGATCCCCAAAATAATCCTTTATTTTTTTAATTCTGGAATTCCCGCACTCTTTGTTATATCTACTTGGGTTTTCTGCACTAGCTCATTCGCTAAAATCGTTTGCAATTTTTGATTGTTTTCTCTTATTTTTTTTGTAATTGACGTCTTTGTCGGCAAAAGCTTTGCCAACAACTACAGACCGATACAAACATAGATTGTCCTTGTTTTTAATAGTCACCACTTTTTTTCGTTTTAAGCTATCTTCTTCAAACGTAAAATATATTTTACCTCGGCCGATTCCTGTGAGCAGATTAACGATAGTAGTAGTAAGCTGAAATGAATCAGTGTGCAACCCCTCGGAATTATTTTGAAATATTTTATAAATTAATTCCCATATATCTTCAAACTTCATGGTGCTTGCTGGTTTGTAGCTAATCCAACCCGGTGTTCGTTCTTCAAAATTTTGTCCAAAAAACGTTATTCCAACTAGATCATCTGCGTTAACGTTCCGGAGTGAATATTCTACAATTTCGTTTATTGCATCTTTAAACCACGATAACAAAACTTCGTTACTTGGTACCAATTTTATTTTAAAAGTTATTTTTACGCGACGTTACTCTAAACCGATTAGAAAACTGGTTTCTCTCGTTAATTATTTCGAATTTCGGACTTTCCTCGAAGAATTTAAAAGAAGTTTTTTCGACATTTTAATAAGTTTTATCACGCACGTATTGTTTTACTGTTTAAATTTTTTACTTCAAGTTCACAGCATTTTTATATATAAAAACCAAGAACAAAGACATTTTTAATTGAATGAAGGATTAAGCAAGAGAAATTCTAATAGTTCTATAGAATGAGGAAATTTATTAAGATTGAAATTAAATTCCATCATGCGAAAAGTCATGTTCTATAGGTGTGTTTATAAGATTGCAACAATATGAAATTTAGAAATTATGTTTGTTCCTTGTTAAATAATTAATGGTATTTATTATGTGGTGAAATGGCTTTTGAGTTGATAAAAAAGATATCTTTTCCTTGCAAACAAGTCCGATTAGCACATCCAAGTCGTGCTCACTTGGCATCTTTTCTGCAAATAACAATTTCTCAGCTGCTCCTCCTCTAGGAAGGTCCTTCAATTTGATTTATGTTTCTAATAATTGAATGTTATGTTTCCTTTTAATTGGAAAATATCGCATTTTCCAATTATTTCTTCGAATAGCTCCGGTACTTCCATTTTAATTAAAAATTAATTTAAAAACTCAAATCAATTTATACTTTTTTTATGCAACATACAAATATTTTGCAATCCATTTAAATCATCCAATTAAAAATATCTTAAAGGAACATTTAAATTCATTTGATGTCGTTTACGTAAAGGGGTACCAGAAAAAGGAATTTTTAGATAATTTGTTTCGAGTTCAGTAGAAGTTATCAATTTAGATAATGACATTCCATCTCTTCAGAAACTAAGGAATTTCACCACCATTTGCCCACACCATCACATTACGAAAAATTTACAAAGATGTGCTGTAAAAAATTGTATGAATTTATATATGTATTTAATAAAAGAAAATAATTGGTTTTAAAAAATATTTGTTTTATTTATTGTTGACCAATATAATTTTTATGACAAAAACATAGGTATTTCATAAAAAGTCTGGAATAGTTACGCTGAGCTATGTGTAAATTCATTGGAATGTAGAAATCTTCTTGTTCCAATCTTAATTTATTCTTTGCGACACATCTCTCAAAATATTTGAATACATATTCTCGTATATTTAGTTCACCTCCATTGTTATATGACATCACTGCTTGTATAAAGTCTACCATGAGGCAAAAACGAGTGTACTCATCTAGCTGCAATGTAATTTTTTTTGTGCTTTCTGCATGATTAAATGTTAGCGAAAATCCTTTTGAATTTAATTTTGGTTCACTGTTTTTAAAATCGTGATAAAATGTACACCACTCCAAATAATTCATTTTTGAAAAAATATTTCATGCTTTTACAGGAACTTCGCATCCATAAATATACACAACAATAATGTCCGCAAACAGATGTTAAATTACTTTGTAAACGATTATTGTTGAAAACAAAACATTTCGATTGATTTTCTAGAAATTTTATAATCTCATTGCACGATGGCGAATTTCCAAATGAATCAAAATACTCTGCACACTCTTGAACTGAAACAAATATTGCTAGCCAATGTGTTCCCTTTTCATTAGAAGTATCAGTATTTACCACCAAAATACTAGGTTTTGAAACTTGTTTTGGTAATTTGTCAAGAGCATAAACACCTCTAAAGATTTTACGTGTTAAGTTATTACATTTCAGCACCTTTGAAATCTGAAGTGTATTCATTATCTTGCAAACGGGAAATATCGATTAAACGGGTATTTCCTCTTATTAAAGTTGTTAAAAATGCAGCTTTAAGTTTTCTATTTTGAAGACTATATCGAATTTTTCAAGCAAATTTATTAAATTTTTAGTTGTTTTTTCGTTATTAATATGTCCAAACGAATAATTTTCAATATCTGTTCTTTTTAAATCTGTGGTAGGGAATTTATACTTCAATTCTTTTACAATAGTTTTACATTTTTCTTTTATTCCTACAGCAAGATTTTTTACAAATATTGTATTGTTGTCGTCCGTACAGAACGATAAATCTACCAGAGCACAGGCCATTTTTAAATGAATAGAAGTGGTACACTGAACTTCTTTTTATATGTTTACGTAGACGTTGCGATTTTTATCGATTTCGATATTGGTATCGAATTCTACAAACACAATGCATGTTAGTGTTGAAGTTAATGGCGCACTGAGTCTGGCTTCAATCTTTACTACTCCCTGGTTTAATAAACTCTGACATGTATCAGTTCCAGAACCATCTGGTGATAAATCAAAAGCTAGTATTGTATAACCTTTTGAAAATAGTTCTTTTGAAATTTGATGTCCTCTATCAGAATGATGTATACCTGTTCCGCTAAATAATGTTAAATCTGCACGAGAAGTGCAAACATTATTCGATGTAAAACTTGTTTCAGTTGCAGAGTTTGGTGTAGGCACTCCATTCACATATAATTGAAATTGAGTAAGATTTTGATGATCGAAATATGATGATCGAATTGTAAATGTTTTGATTTCACTTCTAGTGTAAAAATATTTTGCGTTAGCCTTTTCCAATACAGTATTATGTGCTATCAATATGCTAGGATTAATTGTTAAATGTTTCATGTATAATGTAGCTTCGAGAATTTTTAAATAGCTTTCATCGTTATCGTTAAAGAATATAAAAACACTTGTTTCTCTAATGCCAAAGAAATTCTAATGTCAACATTATTTAAAAGTAATTTGGAAGTATTGAAGAAAACGACATTTAATTTTCCCATTATTTCTACTATTGCAGAATTGTTGTATGATTTTTGTCTTGATTTAGAACCAGAATTGTTAAAATCATTTACATTTGGTTTATCCAATTCCCAACCAGATACTTCCTGAGGTGTTTGACTGGAATATGTACCATAATTTAGTAAAGTAGTTATGTATGCTTTATAATGGTATAAGGAATCTAAAGGAGTGATGTGTTTTCCGTTTAGACTTAGATTACATTGTTTAGTTAAAGAGTTTAATAAATTATTTACAACACTGGGCTACGGTACTGCCTTTGCTTTAGTTCCGATTCCTATTTTATCGTGTGCACTCTACACTGATCCGTCCTTTTTTAATATTTGAACTTTAAATTTGATATAGGTTGAGGATAAATCTCGATATCTATCTCCATTTCCAAGCGAAACAAATTCTATAGTTGAAGGTGATGCCTCTAAAGAAGCTAAGGAATTGTATGCTACCTCTTCTGAACGCAAAATACTTGTTTGTACGGGTAATGGCGCAAAAAGATCAAGCTCAGATTTCATACACTCCATTTTTAATTGAATATATCAGAGCTTTTACTTTGATTTTCTTGTCGTTTCAACTTTGTGTCTTTTTAGAAACTGCTCGTCTTTTTATATCGCTTCGTCTTTTTATGGCTCTTCGTCTTCCACCATACATCGAATGCAGTTAATTAACTACTGATTTTCGTAAATTTTTTATGCAAACTTTGCTTTGATAAATTACAGCTTCTTTTATGGTTGCACCAGATGCTATATCATTTAAAATATTTTTACTTGAGTTTACAGCCTGTTTTTAGCACAATTCCAAAATTTTGAAAAACCTTTGCTTATTAGTTTCACTCTGTCCGTCTGGCCGTCCGTCTGTTTACAAAACTTCTACACCGTTAAAGATAGAGAAAAAAAATTTTAACCATGTAGGTCTCATGAAAAAAATAATTTTGTGGAACAACTTTTTCATGTAGCCCCATCCATTACGGAGCTGCAGCCCCTCAAACTTTGGAAAAGCCCTATTTTTAAATGCATATATATTATGTTCTGTTTAAGATTTTTTCAATCTGAAAACAACATTCGACAGGTATTTTTTTTAGCTTTGTAAATTAATATCAAAATTATACAAGTTTTTCAAATTTAGTATTTAAATTTACCGTTATGTGAAAACCAAATTTTGCATGATTTTTCTACTTTCATAACTCCGTCACGCTTTTAGATAGAGGCTTGAAATTTTGAGGCAAGAAAAAACTTTTCGAATTAGTATAAGGTTGCTCAGAAAATTTTTTTTAACCACCCCCTGTTTATGAGCTATTAGGGCTTAGAAATTGAAAATTTGCTATTTTTAAACACCTGTAACTTAAGAACCTGTACACATTTTACTTCTGCAAGATATAAAAATTAAAGCTACAGTAATATATTTTTACGTGTGTTAAAGGTTTATTTTAGTTGTAAATTTAAAACCGTCAGAAGATCGAAAATTTTATTATTTATATAAAACAATATCAAAATTGTGTAATATTTTGTAATTTACTATTTAAATTTACCATTATGTGAAAACCACATTTTGGATGAAATTTATTTATTATTTATTTATTTATTTTATTTTGGATAAAATTTTCGAAGTCGTCGGACGACACGGTAAGGCCCTCCGTATGTCGGAGCCAAAGTTGGTTTGGTTCTGTAATTTCTGACAAATACGAAATCACATGATTCTAAGTTTTTCGGAATAAAAATACTACTTTGTTTCGATGATCTAGTTGGAGTTGGGACCAAATTATGCATTGTATCGCGAAGTTCACGAATAACTACGTTCGTATCAGCTGAGTGGGATTTGAAGTCGACGAATAATTCGCTAGGCAGCTTCAAAGTTTGTCCATATACAAGCTCTGTAGGTGAACACTGCAAATCTTCTTTAATCGCGGCGCGGATCCCGAGAAGGATAATTGGTAATTCAATGTGCCAATTTTGACTGTTTCCCTGAGCCTTAAGTGAGTCCTTCAATTGACGGTGGAATCGCTCAACTAACCCGTTTGATTGAGGGTGATACGGAGTAGTCCTAGTACGGAACACGCCTAGGAGTTTTGTTAACTCTTGAAATAACTTTGCTTCGAATTGCGGACCTTGATCTGTTGTGATTGTGGCGGGGAATCCGAAACGTGAAATATATTGCGTGACAAAAGTTTTTGCGATTGTGACAGCGGTAATATCAGGTATGGCGTAGACTTCTGGCCATCGGGTAAAACGATCTACTATAGTGAAAATCTAGGAGTTTCCATCGGAAATCGGAAATGGTCCGACCAGATCCATGTGGATGTGTTCAAATCGTCCTGCAGGGATCTTAAAAACTTCGTGAGGTAACTTGGTATGACGTTGAATTTTTGACCTTTGGCAAGCCATGCAGGCTTTGGTCCAGAGATTCGAATCGCGATTTATGTTAGGACAAAAATATCTGGATGTAACCAATTTTCTGGTTGCTCTGATTCCAGGGTGGGCTAAGTTATGTAAGTTATTGAAAATTGTCCGACGTAAAGAGCCTGGTATGTAAGGTCTATTAATAGTCGTAGAATTTTCGCAATATAATTTGCTTATTATATTTGCTTATTAAATTCAATTTGCTTGTTTTGCTCATACCAATCCAAACATTCTTTACGTTCTACTTCTTTCATTGAATCTGGACTATAATAGTGTAGTGCAGGTAAAGGCCCAATGTAATTAGCATTTTCTCTAGTATTAAATAAATGTGGAAAGTGACCTTTTTTAATGTTAACCGGTAATTCAAAAGCTCTTTGCAGTTGAGCCAGAGCCATTGGCAAATAATTTAAAGAATCTAAAAACTTGATGTTATTTATATTCATTTGAATGATTTTTGTTCCTCTCATAATTCATTTTGGTTCTAAATTACTTTTATTGAATAATTCATTTAAAATGAATTGATGGTCAAAGCTTTGTCCGTTATGAGCCAAGACTGTAATTTCTTGAATTTTTTTGCCAATTTTAAAATATAATCAACAAAACTTGAAATTACATTTGTTTTTAAAATTGTTGTCCTATAACCACATTGTAAGCAAAAGTACAACTTAAACTCATCTATGCGACAATGGCATCTTGTTGATATAACACACATACATACTTTCTCCTCTAAAAGAGCGCTTACATTTGTTACACGATACATCTACAGGTATTTTGTCACACAGGGAAGATTGTTGACAACAACGACATTTACCACCACATTTATTAGAATTTTTATTGTTGTAACTCACATTGCATTTTTCACAATAATAACTTGAGCAAAAAACTGATGTAAGTGAAGTAATCACATTAAAATGGTTATTGTAATAATACAAATTAATTCTCTTGCCATTGTTTTGTCCATTAAAGATAATACTTTTATTGTCACCATTACTGTACACTACAATATTGTACTGATCCCCAAAATAATCCTTTATTTTTTTAATTCTGGAATTCCCGCACTCTTTGTTATATCTACTTGGGTTTTCTGCACTAGCTCATTCGCTAAAATCGTTTGCAATTTTTGATTGTTTTCTCTTATTTTTTTTGTAATTGACGTCTTTGTCGGCAAAAGCTTTGCCAACAACTACAGACCGATACAAACATAGATTGTCCTTGTTTTTAATAGTCACCACTTTTTTTCGTTTTAAGCTATCTTCTTCAAACGTAAAATATATTTTACCTCGGCCGATTCCTGTGAGCAGATTAACGATAGTAGTAGTAAGCTGAAATGAATCAGTGTGCAACCCCTCGGAATTATTTTGAAATATTTTATAAATTAATTCCCATATATCTTCAAACTTCATGGTGCTTGCTGGTTTGTAGCTAATCCAACCCGGTGTTCGTTCTTCAAAATTTTGTCCAAAAAACGTTATTCCAACTAGATCATCTGCGTTAACGTTCCGGAGTGAATATTCTACAATTTCGTTTATTGCATCTTTAAACCACGATAACAAAACTTCGTTACTTGGTACCAATTTTATTTTAAAAGTTATTTTTACGCGACGTTACTCTAAACCGATTAGAAAACTGGTTTCTCTCGTTAATTATTTCGAATTTCGGACTTTCCTCGAAGAATTTAAAAGAAGTTTTTTCGACATTTTAATAAGTTTTATCACGCACGTATTGTTTTACTGTTTAAATTTTTTACTTCAAGTTCACAGCATTTTTATATATAAAAACAAAGAACAAAGACATTTTTAATTGAATCAAGGATTAAGCAAGAGAAATTCTAATAGTTCTATAGAATGAGGAAATTTATTAAGATTGAAATTAAATTCCATCATGCGAAAAGTCATGTTCTATAGGTGTGTTTATAAGATTGCAACAATATGAAATTTAGAAATTATGTTTGTTCCTTGTTAAATAATTAATGGTATTTATTATGTGGTGAAATGGCTTTTGAGTTGATAAAAAAGATATCTTTTCCTTGCAAACAAGTCCGATTAGCACATCCAAGTCGTGCTCACTTGGCATCTTTTCTGCAAATAACAATTTCTCAGCTGCTCCTCCTCTAGGAAGGTCCTTCAATTTGATTTATTTTTCTCATAATTGAATGTTATGTTTCCTTTTAATTGGAAAATATCGCATTTTCCAATTATTTCTTCGAATAGCTGCGGTACTTCCATTTTAATTAAAAATTAATTTAAAAACTCAAATCAATTTATACTTTTTTTATGCAACATACAAATATTTTGCAATCCATTTAAATCATCCAATTAAAAATATCTTAAAGGAACATTTAAATTCATTTGATGTCGTTTACGTAAAGGGGTACCAGAAAAAGGAATTTTTAGATAATTTGTTTCGAGTTCAGTAGAAGTTATCAATTTAGATAATGACATTCCATCTCTTCAGAAACTAAGGAATTTCACCACCATTTGCCCACACCATCACATTACGAAAAATTTACAAAGATGTGCTGTAAAAAATTGTATGAATTTATATATGTATTTAATAAAAGAAAATAATTGGTTTTAAAAAATATTTGTTTTATTTATTGTTGACCAATATAATTTTTCTGACAAAAACATAGGTATTTCATAAAAAGTCTGGAATAGTTACGCTGAGCTATGTGTAAATTCATTGGAATGTAGAAATCTTCTTGTTCCAATCTTAATTTATTCTTTGCGACACATCTCTCAAAATATTTGAATACATATTCTCGTATATTTAGTTCACCTCCATTGTTATATGACATCACTGCTTGTATAAAGTCTACCATGAGGCAAAAACGAGTGTACTCATCTAGCTGCAATGTAATTTTTTTTGTGCTTTCTGCATGATTAAATGTTAGCGAAAATCCTTTTGAATTTAATTTTGGTTCACTGTTTTTAAAATCGTGATAAAATGTACACCACTCCAAATAATTCATTTTTGAAAAAATATTTCATGCTTTTACAGGAACTTCGCATCCATAAATATACACAACAATAATGTCCGCAAACAGATGTTAAATTACTTTGTAAACGATTATTGTTGAAAACAAAACATTTCGATTGATTTTCTAGAAATTTTATAATCTCATTGCACGATGGCGAATTTCCAAATGAATCAAAATACTCTGCACACTCTTGAACTGAAACAAATATTGCTAGCCAATGTGTTCCCTTTTCATTAGAAGTATCAGTATTTACCACCAAAATACTAGGTTTTGAAACTTGTTTTGGTAATTTGTCAAGAGCATAAACACCTCTAAAGATTTTACGTGTTAAGTTATTACATTTCAGCACCTTTGAAATCTGAAGTGTATTCATTATCTTGCAAACGGGAAATATCGATTAAACGGGTATTTCCTCTTATTAAAGTTGTTAAAAATGCAGCTTTAAGTTTTCTATTTTGAAGACTATATCGAATTTTTCAAGCAAATTTATTAAATTTTTAGTTGTTTTTTCGTTATTAATATGTCCAAACGAATAATTTCCAATATCTGTTCTTTTTAAATCTGTGGTAGGGAATTTATACTTCAATTCTTTTACAATAGTTTTACATTTTTCTTTTATTCCTACAGCAAGATTTTTTACAAATATTGTATTGTTGTCGTCCGTACAGAACGATAAATCTACCAGAGCACAGGCCATTTTTAAATGAATAGAAGTGGTACACTGAACTTCTTTTTATATGTTTACGTAGACGTTGCGATTTTTATCGATTTCGATATTGGTATCGAATTCTACAAACACAATGCATGTTAGTGTTGAAGTTAATGGCGCACTGAGTCTGGCTTCAATCTTTACTACTCCCTGGTTTAATAAACTCTGACATGTATCAGTTCCAGAACCATCTGGTGATAAATCAAAAGCTAGTATTGTATAACCTTTTGAAAATAGTTCTTTTGAAATTTGATGTCCTCTATCAGAATGATGTATACCTGTTCCGCTAAATAATGTTAAATCTGCACGAGAAGTGCAAAAATTATTCGATGTAAAACTTGTTTCAATTGCAGAGTTTGGTGTAGGCACTCCATTCACATATAATTGAAATTGAGTAAGATTTTGATGATCGAAATATGATGATCCAATTGTAAATGTTTTGATTTCACTTCTAGTGTAAAAATATTTTGCGTTAGCCTTTTCCAATACAGTATTATGTGCTATCAATATGCTAGGATTAATTGTTAAATGTTTCATGTATAATGTAGCTTCGAGAATTTTTAAATAGCTTTCATCGTTATCGTTAAAGAATATAAAAACACTTGTTTCTCTAATGCCAAAGAAATTCTAATGTCAACATTATTTAAAAGTAATTTGGAAGTATTGAAGAAAACGACATTTAATTTTCCCATTATTTCTACTATTGCAGAATTGTTGTATGATTTTTGTCTTGATTTAGAACCAGAATTGTTAAAATCATTTACATTTGGTTTATCCAATTCCCAACCAGATACTTCCTGAGGTGTTTGACTGGAATATGTACCATAATTTAGTAAAGTAGTTATGTATGCTTTATAATGGTATAAGGAATCTAAAGGAGTGATGTGTTTTCCGTTTAGACTTAGATTACATTGTTTAGTTAAAGAGTTTAATAAATTATTTACAACACTGGGCTACGGTACTGCCTTTGCTTTAGTTCCGATTCCTATTTTATCGTGTGCACTCTACACTGATCCGTCCTTTTTTAATATTTGAACTTTAAATTTGATATAGGTTGAGGATAAATCTCGATATCTATCTCCATTTCCAAGCGAAACAAATTCTATAGTTGAAGGTGATGCCTCTAAAGAAGCTAAGGAATTGTATGCTACCTCTTCTGAACGCAAAATACTTGTTTGTATGGGTAATGGCGCAAAAAGATCAAGCTCAGATTTCATACACTCCATTTTTAATTGAATATATCAGAGCTTTTACTTTGATTTTCTTGTCGTTTCAACTTTGTGTCTTTTTAGAAACTGCTCGTCTTTTTATATCGCTTCGTCTTTTTATGGCTCTTCGTCTTCCACCATACATCGAATGCAGTTAATTAACTACTGATTTTCGTAAATTTTTTATGCAAACTTTGCTTTGATAAATTACAGCTTCTTTTATGTTTGCACCAGATGCTATATCATTTAAAATATTTTTACTTGAGTTTACAGCCTGTTTTTAGCACAATTCCAAAATTTTGAAAAACCTTTGCTTATTAGTTTCACTCTGTCCGTCTGGCCGTCCGTCTGTTTACAAAACTTCTACACCGTTAAAGATAGAGAAAAAAAATTTTAACCATGTAGGTCTCATGAAAAAAATAATTTTGTGGAACAACTTTTTCATGTAGCCCCATCCATTACGGAGCTGCAGCCCCTCAAACTTTGGAAAAGCCCTATTTTTAAATGGATATATATTATGTTCTGTTTAAGATTTTTTCAATCTGAAAACAACATTCGACAGGTATTTTTTTTAGCTTTGTAAATTAATATCAAAATTATACAAGTTTTTCAAATTTAGTATTTAAATTTACCGTTATGTGAAAACCAAATTTTGCATGATTTTTCTACTTTCATAACTCCGTCACGCTTTTAGATAGAGGCTTGAAATTTTGAGGCAAGAAAAAACTTTTAGAATTAGTATAAGGTTGCTCAGAAAATTTTTTTTAACCACCCCCTGTTTATGAGCTATTAGGGCTTAGAAATTGAAAATTTGCTATTTTTAAACACCTGTAACTTAAGAACCTGTACACATTTTACTTCTGCAAGATATAAAAATTAAAGCTACAGTAATATATTTTTACGTGTGTTAAAGGTTTATTTTAGTTGTAAATTTAAAACCGTCAGAAGATCGAAAATTTTATTATTTATATAAAACAATATCAAAATTGTGTAATATTTTGTAATTTACTATTTAAATTTACCATTATGTGAAAACCACATTTTGGATGAAATTTATTTATTATTTATTTATTTATTTTATTTTGGATAAAATTTTCGAAGTCGTCGGACGACACGGTAAGGCCCTCCGTATGTCGGAGCCAAAGTTGGTTTGGTTCTGTAATTTCTGACAAATACGAAATCACATGATTCTAAGTTTTTCGGAATAAAAATACTACTTTGTTTCGATGATCTAGTTGGAGTTGGGACCAAATTATGCATTGTATCGCGAAGTTCACGAATAACTACGTTCGTATCAGCTGAGTGGGATTTGAAGTCGACGAATAATTCGCTAGGCAGCTTCAAAGTTTGTCCATATACAAGCTCTGTAGGTGAACACTGCAAATCTTCTTTAATCGCGGCGCGGATCCCGAGAAGGATAATTGGTAATTCAATGTGCCAATTTTGACTGTTTCCCTGAGCCTTAAGTGAGTCCTTCAATTGACGGTGGAACCGCTCAACTAACCCGTTTGATTGAGGGTGATACGGAGTAGTCCTAGTACGGAACACGCCTAGGAGTTTTGTTAACTCTTGAAATAACTTTGCTTCGAATTGCGGACCTTGATCTGTTGTGATTGTGGCGGGGAATCCGAAACGTGAAATATATTGCGTGACAAAAGTTTTTGCGATTGTGACAGCGGTAATATCAGGTATGGCGTAGACTTCTGGCCATCGGGTAAAACGATCTACTATAGTGAAAATCTAGGAGTTTCCATCGGAAATCGGAAATGGTCCGACCAGATCCATGTGGATGTGTTCAAATCGTCCTGCAGGGATCTTAAAAACTTCGTGAGGTAACTTGGTATGACGTTGAATTTTTGACCTTTGGCAAGCCATGCAGGCTTTGGTCCAGAGATTCGAATCGCGATTTATGTTAGGACAAAAATATCTGGATGTAACCAATTTTCTGGTTGCTCTGATTCCAGGGTGGGCTAAGTTATGTAAGTTATTGAAAATTGTCCGACGTAAAGAGCCTGGTATGTAAGGTCTATTAATAGTCGTAGAATTTTCGCAATATAATTCCAGTTCAGATAACTGAATTTTTTCAAGTTTCCAAGAACCTCGCAGCTTAGCCAATACTCCTGCTAACTCTTGATCATCTTTCTGCATTTGTGAAATTTTTACGAGATCAAAGTTGTCGCAGTCAACCTCACAAATTTCTGTAATACGCGACAAACCGTCAGCTACGACGTTTTGTATACTGGCGATATAACGGATGTCGGTCGTAAACTGTGCAATGTGGTCAAGGTGTCGCGTCTGCCTCGGGTTTCGTTCGGTTTTGGAACAAATTGCGTTCACCAACGGTTTATGGTCGGTAAAAATCGTGAAAGCACGGCCCTCTATCGCGTAGCGAAAATTTTTGATCGAGACGTAAATGGCGAGTAATTCTCGATCAAAGGCTGAATACTTGTTTTCGGTAGGCGATAGTACTGTGCAATGTTTTTGAGAAAAAGGCTAGAGGTTGCCAACCTTTATTTGTTGGCTACTGCAGTACGGCTCCTATAGCTATATCTGACGCATCCGTCGAGATTATATACTTTCCACTTGGCTGTGGACGAGCGAGCATTGTTGCGTTAGCTAATGGATCTTTTACTTTTTGCAAAGCTGAATTAAGTTCGCTCGACCAAGTTAAAAGTTTATTCTTCTTTCCGCTTTTTAATGTCTCTGTCAAGTATATGTAAATCGGTGTGAGGAATTCAGCTAATTTGGGCACGAACCTATGATAAAAATTTACCATACCAATAAATCTTTGGATCTTTCCAAATAGACTTGGGAATTGGGAAATTTTTAATTCCGTTGACCCGGTCTTCTGACGGAGAAATTCCTTCCGGTGTTATACGGTGACTCAAAAAATCTAAATCTGTTACCCTAAAAATGCATTTTGAAGGGTTGATTGTTATCCCGTAATCTGACAATCTTTCAAACAGTTGACGAAAATGTTCTTTGTGCGTGGCTGCATCAGCGGAAGAAATTAGTATATCATCGATGTACACAAAAACGAAATCCAATCCCCGACAGACTTCGTTCATGAAAGGTTGCAAGATTTGCGCGGCGTTTGCGCGGCGTAATTAAATATGTAGGTATGTATTATTATTATTTATATATTTAAAAATAAAATTTATTTATATATTGATTAAAATAAATATTACTTGTTACACTGCTGTGAAGAAATATGTGGTTCTACCAAATGCTAATGCTGATGCTTGTTGATGCACAATGATAGTGTTGAACTCGCTTGAAGACTATATAAATTTCAATTATTTATTGCTGATTTATTGATGTTTGAATTAACACTTTTTCTTAATATGGTGTTGCTACAGGTACTATGTTTCTTGATCGATTGGTTGTGCTTTGACAAAATCTGCTTCTTAATTATTTTATTGTTAATGTTGATACATTGTGTATTGGAATGTACATAATATTTTGTAATTCCATGTAACTATCTGCATTTGAATTTTAATTTATTTAAAATTACATGTATTAAATCCTACACTGTAATATATTGACAGTATATTGCGAATCACTATAAAAATGTTTTCCAATGTTAAAATTTTTGCTTTTTTTTTATTTAAATTAATTTGTATTCTAAAAATTTTTTTTTTTTAAATCAAAATTAAGTTTTTAGTTTAAAATATCAATCACGTCGGGGTCACCAATTGTGGAATTAAAAACACATGTATTTTGTAAATTATTATATATATAAATGTTTTAATTTGGTATTTCAATTTTTTGATACAATTCACTTAAACATTACAATTTTAATGATATGATTTAAATTGATACATTTTTATTTTTACTTAATTTTAAATTTTATATTCTTTTTATTTTTTAATTCTTTTGTTTTATAAAATAATTTTCTTTTTTACTAAATATAAAATAAACCGATCTGGGCGATACCGTGTTTCTGAATAATCTCCTTTTTTTAATTTTTATCTTTTTCATTTCTTTCTAATTCCAAAGCATCGCATGTTATTGGAAAAGAACCTTTGGTCAAATAGAGACCCAAATTGAGAGAGTTTGTCAACTGTACTTGTCATTGACCAATAGTGATTACATGCGGTAATAATTAACATGCGTTACAAGATAATAATTAATATGTATAGTAATGAAACATTACTTTGTTTATTAAAAATTATGTATAGGGTGATTTGAGAATTTGTGAAAGTGTGACAAGGTTAGTGAACTGGGTCACTACACACTCTTCTTTAAGAGTTATTATGCCTCAAAAATTGAAAATTTGCTATTTTTAGACACCTGTAACTTAGGCACCTGTAAAAATTTTTCTTTGACAAGACATGAAAATTAAACGTTCAATAATATATTTTTACGTGTGTTAACGATTTTTCTTAGTTATAAGGGATTCCGGACTTACGGCCCCTCAAAATTTCAAAAATGTCCTATTTCTCACGTTTTTTCTTATTACATGAAATTTTCAAATTTTTGTGCAAGTCACAATTCTAAACATTTTATATTGAGTTTTGGAAATGTACGTGTTTTAATTAGGTCCCAACTGGATGTAAAAATTGCTTTCAAGTAACGAATTAAACTTCCAAATATATTTCCGAAACCGCGACCTCTCTGTATAGCTGGATAAAATTGTAATAGAGGTCTAATGTCGTGGAGACCCTCTCCCACTTGCGATAAATAATATCTCACGTAAGCTCGTTCCATATTTGATAGGATATCATATTTGAGTAGTAGTATTTATATGGTTTTTAGCAGTCAATGCTTTTTAAAGTGTAAAACAATTTTTGCTGGATAGAAGCTTGAAACAAAATTTATTCCATCACCATATTGGTTACAGATTTTAATAGCTATAGTTTCAAAAATATTTTTTTCTATAGGTATGTAATGGATATTTTCAAATTCAATATTTATAGGTATTCTACAATTTTCTATGTTAATAGCTCTCAATGCACGCATTTTACTACTTCCGAAAACACATGATCGAACTATATCTGAATAAATCATCACCATTCCATTCAATTCATCTTTATTATTAGCAATAGGTAATTTGAATAGTTCAGGTAATTTCGTTTTGAAATTTTTTATATTTTTTTTCTGTTGAAATAATTCAGTTAATAATGTTTTTACATTATAACTATGATTAATTTTTATATAGAAACTATCTTCATCGAAAGTTTGCGATATTCGAATTAAATCGTTCCGGTTAGATTGTGACACTTTTTTAAATGTTATATCATCATAATTTTTTGGGTTAGAGATGTATGCCAAAACTTCATTAAAAAATTCTTTCAAAACTTGGTTTCTAGTAAATCCGGGATTAGGAGTGATATTTTTAATAAGCGTTGGGAAAAAATTAAACTTCCAATCATCCAAATGTAATTCCGAATCATCATATGAATATTATGTGTAACCTATAGATTTGGTTACTTTGATTTTTTCAAGAGGTTTTTCAATGTTTGCAATATAAACATTGTACTGGCCAATATTTATAAAAGCACATTTTTCTTTGTTACATTCTTCTGTTTGTAGGAAATCGTTCAAATATATTTCTGAGAGACCAACTTTCCAATTTCCATTTCTTAAATCACAATGAATAGGTAATTTATTTTCGAACGGAGCTAAAGTGTTGTCTGGAAACAGCTTTCAATTATGATTACTAAACAATGTTACATAGAAGTCATCTTCATTATCCACCTTTGTTAACGTCTTCTAAAACATATAATGGTACACTATTTATATGTTGTTCATTCCGGTGTTGATGAGTTCTTAGTTTTGGACTTCTTAGTAAAGGTTTTAGTTTTCGTTTTTTTGTTTCAGGAAACTGTGAAAGTATAGCTGTGAAAAGTGAACTGTCGGCCGATCTTAGTGTTTTCTTTTTTTCAGAAGATGGTACAGCAACGGTAATTACATCACCACTTCGTGTTTCAAACATTCGATAATCAGAGCTTAGAGATGGTCTTTCTACTAATTTTTCATCTTTTAACATTTCAGTTTGAACTAATTTTAAATGAATTTCCATCATCCAAATCGTAATGGGTTAAATCGATATCCATATCTGAATGTTCTTTTTTAGGATCATATTCAAAGACATCATCAGTAACTAATGGCACAAAATTGGTTTCTGCTGAAGTTGATTTGTATTTAGGTAATTCAGTTTCTGTATATACATTTCGTTTAGAAAAGAATTTTGTTTGAGTGCCTGTATCAAATTTAAGATTATTAGCCTTTTCTGGTATTTTTTTTGCGTGCCTTTTGTTAATTCCATATTTGACGAGATTTTGACGATACAAGTACCATTTTTCCAATAGTTTTAATTTTTTATCATACAAAACTTTTTTAATTTTTTGATCTAATAGGTCTAAGTTTTTATCATCTTGAATTAATTTACTAAATTTTGAAAATATTTTTGGGGACATAACAATCATTCGCTGCATTATGTCTTACTAAGCAATTTTCCTATTACACCAGATAATGTAGTTCCGATTAAAGTTGGTAAAAACCTACCAACTTTTCTTTGTACAGGCTAAAAATCTTAATTGTTTTTTATGTTTTTTTAATTTTGCTTTTTGCGCTGGTGTTATCTTTTTATTGCCATTTAATACATTGATGGCAATTTCCGCAATGGATAATATCATCATCACAATATTTAAGAACATTTTCACGAAATTTCTTCTTCTTGCACTTTTCTAGTACATGTAACATATATTGGTTTTTCTTCAACCGTTTCATACTTCTGACAGTTGTTTAAATCACCGGTATCAATATTCAAATACAACATTCTTTTGAAAAAATATTAGTTCTAATTCGAAATAATTCGTTAATGTCTTGTGTTAAATCCAATACAATATAACCATGCGGCCTTGATGTTGACTCATTATATACTCTCAAGAAACTTTTTACATTTTCAGGAAATAGTTGTCTGGCTAGTTGAAAAATTTGCGATTTATCTCGTGGGTTTTTAAAAAGTACCAAATATTTACAATTTAATGATATATCTCGTGAGAATTTCCCCTGATGAAAAACGTTTTGCGTTAATAATATGATAGACAAATTAGGATGGTGCGAACCTTTGGTAAAAAGGTCACATACTTGTTTGTTTGCTGAATCTAACATTAAATCGTCTAAAACAATTAGAGTAGGTTTATTTTCATTTTCACTAAGCTCTTCCGGAATGCCGGTATAAAAATCTATATCAGGGAAATCTATATTTCTTGGAACAGCAGAAATTTCCGGGTTACACCATTTTATTTTTTCAATTTTGGGATGTATCAATCTAATAATATTTTTGATTAGGTTACATACAAATGTTCTTTTTTCACATCCAGATGGCCCCGCTACCATCATCGTAAATAGATGATTAAAATATGTCATTGTCGGTTTGTGTTTTAAAAATGATTAAGAGGTAAAATAGTTTTGTCTTGAAATATATATATATATATATATAAGCAACAAACGTGTATAATTTATACTCATTTTAAAAGATGGAAGTGAAAGAAGTGGAAGAGTTTTTAAAATCATATTCCTCTCTGTTATTAAATGAGCATAAGCAAAGTATTTTTCACCTGTATAAATACTTTAAAGAATTTTCAACAACAGAAAAATTTACGTCAATATACGGAACTCATTTCGCTCTTTGTCCTTGGGCTAACGATAACTCGTCATCTGGACCGGATACATGTAACTGTTACTCTATAGAAAATTATAAAATAGAATTGGAAAATCTGATTAAATGGTACAAGCATAATGTCAAGGGAACAAATAGTAACGAAAATACATAGACCAGCTAGACGAAACTTTCTAAAAAACTAAATAAAAAAAATTTATTCAAAAAGGTTTAAACGATACATGGTAAATCGATTTAGTAGAAATTATTCCATATGCAAAGTATAACAAAGGAAATAAATATTTATTAACTGTAATAGATTCTTAATCTTTTCGAAATATGCTTATGCTGAACCAATTAAAACTAAAAATGCTAATAACGTTTTTATTCTGAAATGAAAGCATTCATAGTAGAACGTTTTAACCGTACTTTAAAAAATTCAATGTGGAAACAGTTCAGTTTTCAGGGTAATTATAATGGGTATCTATTTTACCCTCACTTGTTGAGAAATTCAATTCAACATATCACCGTACAATAAAATTTCAGCCAAAAAAAGTTACAAAAGCAAACGAGAAATATATTTTGAAAAACATTTACATAAAACCGAAGTTTTATCAGAAGGCTAAATATAAAGTTGGAGATTATGTACGCATAAATAAATACAAAGGAAACTTTGCAAAAGGTTATCAACCTAACTGGTCAACAGAAGTATTTACAATTAAAGAAGTAAAACGCACAGATCCAATTACTTACAGCTTACTTGATTATACAAAAACACCGATTTCAGGTTCTTTTTACGAGTCTGAACTTACTCGAGTCAAAAATCCTGACACTTTTCTTGTTGAAAAAATATTGAAAAGAAAAGGAAGTCAGATTTTTGTTAAATGGTTAGGTTTTGATAAAGATCACAATTCTTGGGTAAATAAAACGGTACTATATGCAACTTATTTCATATTATTTTATTTTTTTATTATTTAAAAATGTTTTTTAAAATTATTTTTATATTAAACATAACGATTAATCAATAAATTCAACTTTTTTTTCGTCGCGCTTTTATTTATTCATACAACCTTTATTTTAAATTAATTTAAAACTAAGATACAATAAAAAGGTACAATATCTGCATTTTATTTATCTCATATATAACAATTGCATTTTTGCCTTAACATTATAGTACAATATCTGGTTGACCGTCACAAAAGAATTAAAAAAAATATAAAATTATTAAAAAAAAAAAAATAAATTCTTATTATTCACAATAATCTATGTTACTATACAATCACAACAAGATCATTGCACTTACTTGTTCTGAACTTATCTTGTTTACCTTGTCTATTATTTACAAACACACCGTAAAAGCTTTTTTTAAAAAAACAAAATAAATTCATTTATATTATTTGCATAGTCTATGTTATTATAGTACAACACCTGTTTTTAGATCAATATAAAACATAAAACACATCATTGCACTTACTTGTTATACATTATCTAGTTAACCTTCTATACTATTTACAAAAACTTTTCCGGAAACTAATTATGCAAGCGCTAATCACGACATCTTATTTGTATAAATATTTCTACAAACAACATTTCTTAAAAGTTCAAACGCCTTTGTCGTGAAATCATGTGCATAACTATTGCTATCTTTTTCTGGCACAAAATTCCCACGGCAAGTGCCACATATGCTACTGTAAATAACTCAGTTGAAAAGACTATAACAAAAATGTCTAAACTCTGAATAATTTAAGTAGTAAGTATATAATGTAAATATGAATGATATATATTTAGTATATTTATATCGTATATTTAGTTCACCTCCATTGTTATATGACATCACTGCTTGTATAAAGTCTACCATGAGGCAAAAACGAGTGTACTCATCTAGCTGCAATGTAATTTTTTTTGTGCTTTCTGCATGATTAAATGTTAGCGAAAATCCTTTTGAATTTAATTTTGGTTCACTGTTTTTAAAATCGTGATAAAATGTACACCACTCCAAATAATTCATTTTTGAAAAAATATTTCATGCTTTTACAGGAACTTCGCATCCATAAATATACACAACAATAATGTCCGCAAACAGATGTTAAATTACTTTGTAAACGATTATTGTTGAAAACAAAACATTTCGATTGATTTTCTAGAAATTTTATAATCTCATTGCACGATGGCGAATTTCCAAATGAATCAAAATACTCTGCACACTCTTGAACTGAAACAAATATTGCTAGCCAATGTGTTCCCTTTTCATTAGAAGTATCAGTATTTACCACCAAAATACTAGGTTTTGAAACTTGTTTTGGTAATTTGTCAAGAGCATAAACACCTCTAAAGATTTTACGTGTTAAGTTATTACATTTCAGCACCTTTGAAATCTGAAGTGTATTCATTATCTTGCAAACGGGAAATATCGATTAAACGGGTATTTCCTCTTATTAAAGTTGTTAAAAATGCAGCTTTAAGTTTTCTATTTTGAAGACTATATCGAATTTTTCAAGCAAATTTATTAAATTTTTAGTTGTTTTTTCGTTATTAATATGTCCAAACGAATAATTTCCAATATCTGTTCTTTTTAAATCTGTGGTAGGGAATTTATACTTCAATTCTTTTACAATAGTTTTACATTTTTCTTTTATTCCTACAGCAAGATTTTTTACAAATATTGTATTGTTGTCGTCCGTACAGAACGATAAATCTACCAGAGCACAGGCCATTTTTAAATGAATAGAAGTGGTACACTGAACTTCTTTTTATATGTTTACGTAGACGTTGCGATTTTTATCGATTTCGATATTGGTATCGAATTCTACAAACACAATGCATGTTAGTGTTGAAGTTAATGGCGCACTGAGTCTGGCTTCAATCTTTACTACTCCCTGGTTTAATAAACTCTGACATGTATCAGTTCCAGAACCATCTGGTGATAAATCAAAAGCTAGTATTGTATAACCTTTTGAAAATAGTTCTTTTGAAATTTGATGTCCTCTATCAGAATGATGTATACCTGTTCCGCTAAATAATGTTAAATCTGCACGAGAAGTGCAAAAATTATTCGATGTAAAACTTGTTTCAATTGCAGAGTTTGGTGTAGGCACTCCATTCACATATAATTGAAATTGAGTAAGATTTTGATGATCGAAATATGATGATCCAATTGTAAATGTTTTGATTTCACTTCTAGTGTAAAAATATTTTGCGTTAGCCTTTTCCAATACAGTATTATGTGCTATCAATATGCTAGGATTAATTGTTAAATGTTTCATGTATAATGTAGCTTCGAGAATTTTTAAATAGCTTTCATCGTTATCGTTAAAGAATATAAAAACACTTGTTTCTCTAATGCCAAAGAAATTCTAATGTCAACATTATTTAAAAGTAATTTGGAAGTATTGAAGAAAACGACATTTAATTTTCCCATTATTTCTACTATTGCAGAATTGTTGTATGATTTTTGTCTTGATTTAGAACCAGAATTGTTAAAATCATTTACATTTGGTTTATCCAATTCCCAACCAGATACTTCCTGAGGTGTTTGACTGGAATATGTACCATAATTTAGTAAAGTAGTTATGTATGCTTTATAATGGTATAAGGAATCTAAAGGAGTGATGTGTTTTCCGTTTAGACTTAGATTACATTGTTTAGTTAAAGAGTTTAATAAATTATTTACAACACTGGGCTACGGTACTGCCTTTGCTTTAGTTCCGATTCCTATTTTATCGTGTGCACTCTACACTGATCCGTCCTTTTTTAATATTTGAACTTTAAATTTGATATAGGTTGAGGATAAATCTCGATATCTATCTCCATTTCCAAGCGAAACAAATTCTATAGTTGAAGGTGATGCCTCTAAAGAAGCTAAGGAATTGTATGCTACCTCTTCTGAACGCAAAATACTTGTTTGTATGGGTAATGGCGCAAAAAGATCAAGCTCAGATTTCATACACTCCATTTTTAATTGAATATATCAGAGCTTTTACTTTGATTTTCTTGTCGTTTCAACTTTGTGTCTTTTTAGAAACTGCTCGTCTTTTTATATCGCTTCGTCTTTTTATGGCTCTTCGTCTTCCACCATACATCGAATGCAGTTAATTAACTACTGATTTTCGTAAATTTTTTATGCAAACTTTGCTTTGATAAATTACAGCTTCTTTTATGTTTGCACCAGATGCTATATCATTTAAAATATTTTTACTTGAGTTTACAGCCTGTTTTTAGCACAATTCCAAAATTTTGAAAAACCTTTGCTTATTAGTTTCACTCTGTCCGTCTGGCCGTCCGTCTGTTTACAAAACTTCTACACCGTTAAAGATAGAGAAAAAAAATTTTAACCATGTAGGTCTCATGAAAAAAATAATTTTGTGGAACAACTTTTTCATGTAGCCCCATCCATTACGGAGCTGCAGCCCCTCAAACTTTGGAAAAGCCCTATTTTTAAATGGATATATATTATGTTCTGTTTAAGATTTTTTCAATCTGAAAACAACATTCGACAGGTATTTTTTTTAGCTTTGTAAATTAATATCAAAATTATACAAGTTTTTCAAATTTAGTATTTAAATTTACCGTTATGTGAAAACCAAATTTTGCATGATTTTTCTACTTTCATAACTCCGTCACGCTTTTAGATAGAGGCTTGAAATTTTGAGGCAAGAAAAAACTTTTAGAATTAGTATAAGGTTGCTCAGAAAATTTTTTTTAACCACCCCCTGTTTATGAGCTATTAGGGCTTAGAAATTGAAAATTTGCTATTTTTAAACACCTGTAACTTAAGAACCTGTACACATTTTACTTCTGCAAGATATAAAAATTAAAGCTACAGTAATATATTTTTACGTGTGTTAAAGGTTTATTTTAGTTGTAAATTTAAAACCGTCAGAAGATCGAAAATTTTATTATTTATATAAAACAATATCAAAATTGTGTAATATTTTGTAATTTACTATTTAAATTTACCATTATGTGAAAACCACATTTTGGATGAAATTTATTTATTATTTATTTATTTATTTTATTTTGGATAAAATTTTCGAAGTCGTCGGACGACACGGTAAGGCCCTCCGTATGTCGGAGCCAAAGTTGGTTTGGTTCTGTAATTTCTGACAAATACGAAATCACATGATTCTAAGTTTTTCGGAATAAAAATACTACTTTGTTTCGATGATCTAGTTGGAGTTGGGACCAAATTATGCATTGTATCGCGAAGTTCACGAATAACTACGTTCGTATCAGCTGAGTGGGATTTGAAGTCGACGAATAATTCGCTAGGCAGCTTCAAAGTTTGTCCATATACAAGCTCTGTAGGTGAACACTGCAAATCTTCTTTAATCGCGGCGCGGATCCCGAGAAGGATAATTGGTAATTCAATGTGCCAATTTTGACTGTTTCCCTGAGCCTTAAGTGAGTCCTTCAATTGACGGTGGAACCGCTCAACTAACCCGTTTGATTGAGGGTGATACGGAGTAGTCCTAGTACGGAACACGCCTAGGAGTTTTGTTAACTCTTGAAATAACTTTGCTTCGAATTGCGGACCTTGATCTGTTGTGATTGTGGCGGGGAATCCGAAACGTGAAATATATTGCGTGACAAAAGTTTTTGCGATTGTGACAGCGGTAATATCAGGTATGGCGTAGACTTCTGGCCATCGGGTAAAACGATCTACTATAGTGAAAATCTAGGAGTTTCCATCGGAAATCGGAAATGGTCCGACCAGATCCATGTGGATGTGTTCAAATCGTCCTGCAGGGATCTTAAAAACTTCGTGAGGTAACTTGGTATGACGTTGAATTTTTGACCTTTGGCAAGCCATGCAGGCTTTGGTCCAGAGATTCGAATCGCGATTTATGTTAGGACAAAAATATCTGGATGTAACCAATTTTCTGGTTGCTCTGATTCCAGGGTGGGCTAAGTTATGTAAGTTATTGAAAATTGTCCGACGTAAAGAGCCTGGTATGTAAGGTCTATTAATAGTCGTAGAATTTTCGCAATATAATTCCAGTTCAGATAACTGAATTTTTTCAAGTTTCCAAGAACCTCGCAGCTTAGCCAATACTCCTGCTAACTCTTGATCATCTTTCTGCATTTGTGAAATTTTTACGAGATCAAAGTTGTCGCAGTCAACCTCACAAATTTCTGTAATACGCGACAAACCGTCAGCTACGACGTTTTGTATACTGGCGATATAACGGATGTCGGTCGTAAACTGTGCAATGTGGTCAAGGTGTCGCGTCTGCCTCGGGTTTCGTTCGGTTTTGGAACAAATTGCGTTCACCAACGGTTTATGGTCGGTAAAAATCGTGAAAGCACGGCCCTCTATCGCGTAGCGAAAATTTTTGATCGAGACGTAAATGGCGAGTAATTCTCGATCAAAGGCTGAATACTTGTTTTCGGTAGGCGATAGTACTGTGCAATGTTTTTGAGAAAAAGGCTAGAGGTTGCCAACCTTTATTTGTTGGCTACTGCAGTACGGCTCCTATAGCTATATCTGACGCATCCGTCGAGATTATATACTTTCCACTTGGCTGTGGACGAGCGAGCATTGTTGCGTTAGCTAATGGATCTTTTACTTTTTGCAAAGCTGAATTAAGTTCGCTCGACCAAGTTAAAAGTTTATTCTTCTTTCCGCTTTTTAATGTCTCTGTCAAGTATATGTAAATCGGTGTGAGGAATTCAGCTAATTTGGGCACGAACCTATGATAAAAATTTACCATACCAATAAATCTTTGGATCTTTCCAAATAGACTTGGGAATTGGGAAATTTTTAATTCCGTTGACCCGGTCTTCTGACGGAGAAATTCCTTCCGGTGTTATACGGTGACTCAAAAAATCTAAATCTGTTACCCTAAAAATGCATTTTGAAGGGTTGATTGTTATCCCGTAATCTGACAATCTTTCAAACAGTTGACGAAAATGTTCTTTGTGCGTGGCTGCATCAGCGGAAGAAATTAGTATATCATCGATGTACACAAAAACGAAATCCAATCCCCGACAGACTTCGTTCATGAAAGGTTGCAAGATTTGCGCGGCGTTTGCGCGGCGTAATTAAATATGTAGGTATGTATTATTATTATTTATATATTTAAAAATAAAATTTATTTATATATTGATTAAAATAAATATTACTTGTTACACTGCTGTGAAGAAATATGTGGTTCTACCAAATGCTAATGCTGATGCTTGTTGATGCACAATGATAGTGTTGAACTCGCTTGAAGACTATATAAATTTCAATTATTTATTGCTGATTTATTGATGTTTGAATTAACACTTTTTCTTAATATGGTGTTGCTACAGGTACTATGTTTCTTGATCGATTGGTTGTGCTTTGACAAAATCTGCTTCTTAATTATTTTATTGTTAATGTTGATACATTGTGTATTGGAATGTACATAATATTTTGTAATTCCATGTAACTATCTGCATTTGAATTTTAATTTATTTAAAATTACATGTATTAAATCCTACACTGTAATATATTGACAGTATATTGCGAATCACTATAAAAATGTTTTCCAATGTTAAAATTTTTGCTTTTTTTTTATTTAAATTAATTTGTATTCTAAAAATTTTTTTTTTTTAAATCAAAATTAAGTTTTTAGTTTAAAATATCAATCACGTCGGGGTCACCAATTGTGGAATTAAAAACACATGTATTTTGTAAATTATTATATATATAAATGTTTTAATTTGGTATTTCAATTTTTTGATACAATTCACTTAAACATTACAATTTTAATGATATGATTTAAATTGATACATTTTTATTTTTACTTAATTTTAAATTTTATATTCTTTTTATTTTTTAATTCTTTTGTTTTATAAAATAATTTTCTTTTTTACTAAATATAAAATAAACCGATCTGGGCGATACCGTGTTTCTGAATAATCTCCTTTTTTTAATTTTTATCTTTTTCATTTCTTTCTAATTCCAAAGCATCGCATGTTATTGGAAAAGAACCTTTGGTCAAATAGAGACCCAAATTGAGAGAGTTTGTCAACTGTACTTGTCATTGACCAATAGTGATTACATGCGGTAATAATTAACATGCGTTACAAGATAATAATTAATATGTATAGTAATGAAACATTACTTTGTTTATTAAAAATTATGTATAGGGTGATTTGAGAATTTGTGAAAGTGTGACAAGGTTAGTGAACTGGGTCACTACACACTCTTCTTTAAGAGTTATTATGCCTCAAAAATTGAAAATTTGCTATTTTTAGACACCTGTAACTTAGGCACCTGTAAAAATTTTTCTTTGACAAGACATGAAAATTAAACGTTCAATAATATATTTTTACGTGTGTTAACGATTTTTCTTAGTTATAAGGGATTCCGGACTTACGGCCCCTCAAAATTTCAAAAATGTCCTATTTCTCACGTTTTTTCTTATTACATGAAATTTTCAAATTTTTGTGCAAGTCACAATTCTAAACATTTTATATTGAGTTTTGGAAATGTACGTGTTTTAATTAGGTCCCAACTGGATGTAAAAATTGCTTTCAAGTAACGAATTAAACTTCCAAATATATTTCCGAAACCGCGACCTCTCTGTATAGCTGGATAAAATTGTAATAGAGGTCTAATGTCGTGGAGACCCTCTCCCACTTGCGATAAATAATATCTCACGTAAGCTCGTTCCATATTTGATAGGATATCATATTTGAGTAGTAGTATTTATATGGTTTTTAGCAGTCAATGCTTTTTAAAGTGTAAAACAATTTTTGCTGGATAGAAGCTTGAAACAAAATTTATTCCATCACCATATTGGTTACAGATTTTAATAGCTATAGTTTCAAAAATATTTTTTTCTATAGGTATGTAATGGATATTTTCAAATTCAATATTTATAGGTATTCTACAATTTTCTATGTTAATAGCTCTCAATGCACGCATTTTACTACTTCCGAAAACACATGATCGAACTATATCTGAATAAATCATCACCATTCCATTCAATTCATCTTTATTATTAGCAATAGGTAATTTGAATAGTTCAGGTAATTTCGTTTTGAAATTTTTTATATTTTTTTTCTGTTGAAATAATTCAGTTAATAATGTTTTTACATTATAACTATGATTAATTTTTATATAGAAACTATCTTCATCGAAAGTTTGCGATATTCGAATTAAATCGTTCCGGTTAGATTGTGACACTTTTTTAAATGTTATATCATCATAATTTTTTGGGTTAGAGATGTATGCCAAAACTTCATTAAAAAATTCTTTCAAAACTTGGTTTCTAGTAAATCCGGGATTAGGAGTGATATTTTTAATAAGCGTTGGGAAAAAATTAAACTTCCAATCATCCAAATGTAATTCCGAATCATCATATGAATATTATGTGTAACCTATAGATTTGGTTACTTTGATTTTTTCAAGAGGTTTTTCAATGTTTGCAATATAAACATTGTACTGGCCAATATTTATAAAAGCACATTTTTCTTTGTTACATTCTTCTGTTTGTAGGAAATCGTTCAAATATATTTCTGAGAGACCAACTTTCCAATTTCCATTTCTTAAATCACAATGAATAGGTAATTTATTTTCGAACGGAGCTAAAGTGTTGTCTGGAAACAGCTTTCAATTATGATTACTAAACAATGTTACATAGAAGTCATCTTCATTATCCACCTTTGTTAACGTCTTCTAAAACATATAATGGTACACTATTTATATGTTGTTCATTCCGGTGTTGATGAGTTCTTAGTTTTGGACTTCTTAGTAAAGGTTTTAGTTTTCGTTTTTTTGTTTCAGGAAACTGTGAAAGTATAGCTGTGAAAAGTGAACTGTCGGCCGATCTTAGTGTTTTCTTTTTTTCAGAAGATGGTACAGCAACGGTAATTACATCACCACTTCGTGTTTCAAACATTCGATAATCAGAGCTTAGAGATGGTCTTTCTACTAATTTTTCATCTTTTAACATTTCAGTTTGAACTAATTTTAAATGAATTTCCATCATCCAAATCGTAATGGGTTAAATCGATATCCATATCTGAATGTTCTTTTTTAGGATCATATTCAAAGACATCATCAGTAACTAATGGCACAAAATTGGTTTCTGCTGAAGTTGATTTGTATTTAGGTAATTCAGTTTCTGTATATACATTTCGTTTAGAAAAGAATTTTGTTTGAGTGCCTGTATCAAATTTAAGATTATTAGCCTTTTCTGGTATTTTTTTTGCGTGCCTTTTGTTAATTCCATATTTGACGAGATTTTGACGATACAAGTACCATTTTTCCAATAGTTTTAATTTTTTATCATACAAAACTTTTTTAATTTTTTGATCTAATAGGTCTAAGTTTTTATCATCTTGAATTAATTTACTAAATTTTGAAAATATTTTTGGGGACATAACAATCATTCGCTGCATTATGTCTTACTAAGCAATTTTCCTATTACACCAGATAATGTAGTTCCGATTAAAGTTGGTAAAAACCTACCAACTTTTCTTTGTACAGGCTAAAAATCTTAATTGTTTTTTATGTTTTTTTAATTTTGCTTTTTGCGCTGGTGTTATCTTTTTATTGCCATTTAATACATTGATGGCAATTTCCGCAATGGATAATATCATCATCACAATATTTAAGAACATTTTCACGAAATTTCTTCTTCTTGCACTTTTCTAGTACATGTAACATATATTGGTTTTTCTTCAACCGTTTCATACTTCTGACAGTTGTTTAAATCACCGGTATCAATATTCAAATACAACATTCTTTTGAAAAAATATTAGTTCTAATTCGAAATAATTCGTTAATGTCTTGTGTTAAATCCAATACAATATAACCATGCGGCCTTGATGTTGACTCATTATATACTCTCAAGAAACTTTTTACATTTTCAGGAAATAGTTGTCTGGCTAGTTGAAAAATTTGCGATTTATCTCGTGGGTTTTTAAAAAGTACCAAATATTTACAATTTAATGATATATCTCGTGAGAATTTCCCCTGATGAAAAACGTTTTGCGTTAATAATATGATAGACAAATTAGGATGGTGCGAACCTTTGGTAAAAAGGTCACATACTTGTTTGTTTGCTGAATCTAACATTAAATCGTCTAAAACAATTAGAGTAGGTTTATTTTCATTTTCACTAAGCTCTTCCGGAATGCCGGTATAAAAATCTATATCAGGGAAATCTATATTTCTTGGAACAGCAGAAATTTCCGGGTTACACCATTTTATTTTTTCAATTTTGGGATGTATCAATCTAATAATATTTTTGATTAGGTTACATACAAATGTTCTTTTTTCACATCCAGATGGCCCCGCTACCATCATCGTAAATAGATGATTAAAATATGTCATTGTCGGTTTGTGTTTTAAAAATGATTAAGAGGTAAAATAGTTTTGTCTTGAAATATATATATATATATATATAAGCAACAAACGTGTATAATTTATACTCATTTTAAAAGATGGAAGTGAAAGAAGTGGAAGAGTTTTTAAAATCATATTCCTCTCTGTTATTAAATGAGCATAAGCAAAGTATTTTTCACCTGTATAAATACTTTAAAGAATTTTCAACAACAGAAAAATTTACGTCAATATACGGAACTCATTTCGCTCTTTGTCCTTGGGCTAACGATAACTCGTCATCTGGACCGGATACATGTAACTGTTACTCTATAGAAAATTATAAAATAGAATTGGAAAATCTGATTAAATGGTACAAGCATAATGTCAAGGGAACAAATAGTAACGAAAATACATAGACCAGCTAGACGAAACTTTCTAAAAAACTAAATAAAAAAAATTTATTCAAAAAGGTTTAAACGATACATGGTAAATCGATTTAGTAGAAATTATTCCATATGCAAAGTATAACAAAGGAAATAAATATTTATTAACTGTAATAGATTCTTAATCTTTTCGAAATATGCTTATGCTGAACCAATTAAAACTAAAAATGCTAATAACGTTTTTATTCTGAAATGAAAGCATTCATAGTAGAACGTTTTAACCGTACTTTAAAAAATTCAATGTGGAAACAGTTCAGTTTTCAGGGTAATTATAATGGGTATCTATTTTACCCTCACTTGTTGAGAAATTCAATTCAACATATCACCGTACAATAAAATTTCAGCCAAAAAAAGTTACAAAAGCAAACGAGAAATATATTTTGAAAAACATTTACATAAAACCGAAGTTTTATCAGAAGGCTAAATATAAAGTTGGAGATTATGTACGCATAAATAAATACAAAGGAAACTTTGCAAAAGGTTATCAACCTAACTGGTCAACAGAAGTATTTACAATTAAAGAAGTAAAACGCACAGATCCAATTACTTACAGCTTACTTGATTATACAAAAACACCGATTTCAGGTTCTTTTTACGAGTCTGAACTTACTCGAGTCAAAAATCCTGACACTTTTCTTGTTGAAAAAATATTGAAAAGAAAAGGAAGTCAGATTTTTGTTAAATGGTTAGGTTTTGATAAAGATCACAATTCTTGGGTAAATAAAACGGTACTATATGCAACTTATTTCATATTATTTTATTTTTTTATTATTTAAAAATGTTTTTTAAAATTATTTTTATATTAAACATAACGATTAATCAATAAATTCAACTTTTTTTTCGTCGCGCTTTTATTTATTCATACAACCTTTATTTTAAATTAATTTAAAACTAAGATACAATAAAAAGGTACAATATCTGCATTTTATTTATCTCATATATAACAATTGCATTTTTGCCTTAACATTATAGTACAATATCTGGTTGACCGTCACAAAAGAATTAAAAAAAATATAAAATTATTAAAAAAAAAAAAATAAATTCTTATTATTCACAATAATCTATGTTACTATACAATCACAACAAGATCATTGCACTTACTTGTTCTGAACTTATCTTGTTTACCTTGTCTATTATTTACAAACACACCGTAAAAGCTTTTTTTAAAAAAACAAAATAAATTCATTTATATTATTTGCATAGTCTATGTTATTATAGTACAACACCTGTTTTTAGATCAATATAAAACATAAAACACATCATTGCACTTACTTGTTATACATTATCTAGTTAACCTTCTATACTATTTACAAAAACTTTTCCGGAAACTAATTATGCAAGCGCTAATCACGACATCTTATTTGTATAAATATTTCTACAAACAACATTTCTTAAAAGTTCAAACGCCTTTGTCGTGAAATCATGTGCATAACTATTGCTATCTTTTTCTGGCACAAAATTCCCACGGCAAGTGCCACATATGCTACTGTAAATAACTCAGTTGAAAAGACTATAACAAAAATGTCTAAACTCTGAATAATTTAAGTAGTAAGTATATAATGTAAATATGAATGATATTTGGGAGAATAAAATAAATAAATAAATATATATATTACACACATCATATTTATTTTATATTATACATTTATTTATCATTATTTACTTATATATTATACTCATTATATACATTATTTATTATAATCCTATTGTTTTTATATTTATATAGTAATTTTCATATTTTATATCCTAGTATACTTAGCACATATCTTAATTTTTTTTTTTTGAAAACACCTTATTTTTATTGATTTATTTATTTATTTAGTTAATATAACTACATTATAATTAAATAATTTCAAAATTCCTTCATTACAATTATTATTACATAAACTTATTTCTTAAATATTCCACAATTTTGTTTTTAAATATATTTTTATTTATTTCATTACTTAATTCGAAAGGTAATTCATTGAAAAGCTTTAAACCATTATACATCAGCATATTTTTAGTCTTTTCATTTCTAAATATAGTTAATCTAAAACAATTTACATTTCTTAAACTATAATTATGAATATCTGATACATAAACTAAACGCTCTCCTAAATAATTTGGATATTTACTTATTTTCATCTTGTGGATTATTACTAACACATTCATTAAAATTCTTTGATTGACGCTTAGCCATTTTAAAGTATTTAACATAAACTCACTTGATGTGAATCTCTTTGCTTTGAGAATTATTCTCATAGCCCTATTCTGTAGCCTTTGCAGTCTAAATTTATTAATATTACTCATCATAAATAAAATGGTTGAGCAATATTTAAAATGTGATTTAATAATTGTATTATAAATTGTTATTGCACTTGTAAAACTTAAACTCTTTCTTATTTTTGAAAAAAAATAAATCTTTTTTGAAATTTTACTACAAATGTAATCAATATGTTTTTTAAAATCTAGCTTATTATCGAATACAACACCTAAATATTTTATTTCATCTACTTTTTCAATTATTTAATTTTCTATTTTAATATTGTCAATTGAGTTTCCATTAATAAACATACATTTGGTTTTCTCAATATTTAAACTAAGTATATTCATTCTAAACCACATACTTAAACTACCTAAATCATTATTAATGTTTTGTGTACCTTCTTCAACTGTATCGGCAACAGCATAAAGCAAAGAATCATCTGCGAATAAAACAATATTTGATAATACCACTCGTTCTATATCATTAACATATATTAGAAATAGTAGCACACCAAGAATATAGCCTTGCGGCACACCTAGCAAAACATCAACAGCATCTGATAAAGTATCATTAAATTTAGTTCTTTACTTCCTATTAGATAGATAAGAACAAAACCACTCCAATTCTACTTCATTTATACCATAGCTTTCTAAGTTTATTAATAACAAATTCCTGTCAACCGTTTCGAATGCTCTTCTCAAGTCCAAGAATACAGCCACTATGAGCTTGTTATCATGCACCCATATTTTCCAATTTGTAATTATCAAGTTTAACAAAGATTCACAACTATGATCTTTTCTGAATCCTGATGGATATTTAGCTATGAAGTTAAATCTTTCCATGTAATTCAGCAACTGGTCATAGACTATTTTCTCAAGAATTTTTGCCTCCAATGCAATTGTATTAACCGGTCTAAATTCTGTAGCCTTGTTAGTACCTTTCTTTTTTTCAATGGGTATCACTACCGCTTCTTTCCATATCTCAGGAAACAGTTCACTCTACAATGAGCGGTTTGCAATTAAATGATTTTATATTATTACTAGAAAATCCCCTGTGCAATTGCACAATTTCTATAGATTCAAAAACGTTTACGTTATCATATTACTTGATGTAATAGAAAAAAAAACATAAAACAAATCTAAACACATAAAATTAAAAATGTTAGGTACAGTTTATTAATTTTTTCTCGCCGTTTTTTCGTGGCGATAATTTTTGACAGTTTTTTAATCATTGAGAAAAAATGGTTCAAGCTAAAAACACATTCAGGGTAAAAGTTCGTGCCGATATGTCAAAAATTTTTTGAAACACATGTATAAAGTGCACAATAAAAACCGGCGAAAAACCAACCAACACCAACTGCTGAGGCTTTTGTTTTTTTGTTACATTTAAAACAATCCCAATAGTTGAAATAATTTTAATATTTTTTAAAATTATACTGTCTATTTTTCTTTAGTTTGAAAAAAAAATTTTTATGTCAATGAAAAACAGTTGTTTTTGCCGCGAAATTACTTTAATTACCAAAACTACTTTCAAGTATTTTGCTTGAAAAAAATTTGCTGAATTTATTTTATTTAAATGTACTTTGGAAGAAGTCTTTGGTATATTTAATAAAGGATTGATGTCTCTGATAATGAAATTTCATAAATTTTCGGGGGCTTTTTTTTGTGACGGTCGTTTTCGACAACTTTTTAATTTAATGGTCTAATAATAAATTAGTACAAAATTATGAATCTATTGTGAGAGAAGGCTTCTAAAATGATATTTTCTATCTTATTTTTTCTTTTTTTTTTAAGAAAAATATCCATTTCTATAATATTTGGTAAGTTCCAGACTTCTGTTATGAAATATATTTATTTAAGTCTGCCGAATTTTATATTAATAAAAAAATGTCGAATATGTTAAGTTATACCAGTTATACCAAAAATTTAGCTTAAAAATCAAAATTTCAACCTAAATAAACAAAACTACTTTAAAGTCTACAGAAGCTTTTACCAGCATTTATACTAATGAAAACAAAATCAAGAATAAAATCGGCATATTATTTTTTCCTATAAACATTACTTTAAACTTTGCTCTTTTCACTTTCAGGCGTTTTAATTTTATTAAGAGTACCTGTTTTTATTTTCTTTTTTCCAAAACAAAGATTGAAAACTGCCAACAGAAGATTAATAATTTATTTTTAATATACCGCTGCGACCAGTTCATAATGGATGTGGCGGTCAAATTTAAAAATTAAAAATTTGCTGAATTTATATTTATTGAAAATGTGTTTTTTAAGTATGTACTTTTTCTTTTTTTACTGTACTCACTTTTAATGAACGGTCTGTGTCTCTGATAATACTTCTAGTGGAAAATTTGGTCTATGGTAATAATATTTACTAAATTTATTTGTATTTTTAATGAACGGTTTGTGTCTCTTGATAATAACTTGAGTCAAAGATTTGTTTCTTTGATAATAAAATTTTAAATTATTAAATAAATATACAGAAATATCATCATTGCCAGTTTAGTTTACATTCAGTGTTTTATTATAGATATAATTTTTTTTTTTTACATGTTGGCAAGGTCTCGCCAACATCTTGTGTATTATATTATAGATTATTTCAATTTTACTTTCAACAAAAAAATTATTAAATTTATTAGCAATCTTTTTAGGTTCAATTATTTTTTCATTATTAAAAATTAGTTCATTAGTGACATGTGGGTTTTTTTTAAGAACATACTTTTTTATATTTCTCCACATTACAGTTTGAATTTTATTACTGATATAAGCATTTTTTGTTTTAGTTAAGTCGCTTTTATATAAATTTCTAATATGCTTATAATTAAGCCAATCACTATTATTATACCCGTATGACCTATGTTCAAGGGTATAATAAATTTGCAATTACGTTTGTGACACCTTAAAGCAGTCGAGCTAGATATAGTGTCAAAGGTATGGATCGGCTCAGAATCGAATTCTGAGTCGATTAAGCCATGTACGTCCGTCCGTCCGCACGATAACTCAAAAAATAAAGGAGCTAGAGGCCTGAAATTTTGTTTTCGTCACTTTTGCAAAATTGTTAGTTTTGCTATTTAAATCCAACATTTTCGGTCGGTGGGTTCGAGTATCTGCCATACAACTTCTATCTTTATATAGAAATAACTCAGTATCTATTCAAGCTAGGTTTCTAAAATTTTGAAAATAATGATCAAGTTTTATGGCAACAACTTCTGTAAAATTTGGTTGTGGTGGTGCGGCGGGTTCGGGTAGCTGCCATACAACTTATCCGTTTAAATGAGAATAACTCAGCCGGTTCAGGCTTCTTGCACCTCTTAGAACCTAATGAAGCTAGACGTCTGAAATCTTGCAAATGATAATCAAGTTTTATGGCAACAACTTTTGCAAAATTTCGTTGTGCTGGTGCAACAGCTTCGGGTAGCTGCCATACAACTTCTCTTTTTAAATGAAAATAACTCATTGTCCGTCCGCACGATAACTCAAAAAATAAAGGAGCTAGGAGGCTGACATTTGTTTTACGTCACTTTTGCAAAATTGTTAGTTTTGCTATTTAACTCCAGCATTTTCGTCCGCCGGGATCGAGTAGCTGCCATACAACTTCTTTCTTTAAATGGAAATAACCCAGTGTCTATTCAATCTAGGTATCTGAAATTTTGCAAATGATGATCGAGTTTTATGACAACAATTTCTGTAAAATTTGGTTGTGATGATATGACAGGTTCGGATAGTTGCCATACAACTTTTCTTTTTAAATGAAAATAACTCAGTGTCTATTGAAGCTAGCTATCTGAAATTTAGTGAAAAAGTGTCGAGTTGCTTGCCAAAAACTTTTGTAAAATTTGATTGATTTAAAGCAGCCGGTTCAGGCTTTTTGCATTTCTTGGAACTTAATGAAACTAGGCGCAATAGATTCGGGTATCTATCATACAACTCCATAATTTACTTAAATATATCTCTGTAGTTCGGTACTAAAACATCTGAATGTTTTTAAAAGATGATCAAGTTTTATAGAAACAGGATATATTACGTTCATACGGCTATCCCAGAGTTGACACAGTCTACTCTACTGCACTCTTCCTCGTTATTCGTTAATTTTGCTTTAGTGTACAAATTAATTTTTGGAGCTTTCAATAACCTTAGTTCGTTTGTATACCAACTAATTTGATTTTGTTTAATATCTTTTACTACCACAAAGTCTTTCACTATATTATGTAAATTATTACTAAATATATTTGCTTTACTATTACAATCTACAAAGTAAGTTATTGCAATATCATTAAAAATTATTGTATTTCTAAATATGTTTTTGTTATATTTCGAAAATTTAATTTTAGTCTTTTGTCTCTTTACATTATTATCGTCTTTTATTATTATTTTCACTGTTTCATGATCAGAGATTTTAAGCTTTTCCTCTATTTGTATACCAATTTTATTAATCTTATTAGTTAAAACCCGATCAATTAAAGATTTACTGTTTTTTGATATTCTTGTGTATTCACTAACTACTTGTTTGAACGCATTATCAACTAATGTTTGGCTAGCTTTAATTTTAATACTATTTTCCATTTTCCAATCCACATTAAAATCCCCCATTATTAAAACATTATCCTTTTCAAAAAGTTCATCCATTAGATTATGCAGGTGACGAAAAAAATCTGCCTCTATATTCTTGTATTTTGGTGCTCCATATAATCCACAGAGATAAAATATCCTATTATCATGATATGTTTTCAAAACCAATACCCATAATGCATTAATTATAGTAACTCTTTTAATAACCTTAACATTCCAATAATCTCATATATAAAATACTACACCCCCAGTGTGTCTTGAATTACTATCCGTTCTTATTAATCTGTATTGATCGATTTGTAATAGAGAATCCTCATCATCATCAATTAAATGCGTTTCTGTTAAACACACAAACTCACACTTATTATTAATTATTAGCACCTCCAGTTGATCAAAGTAATTTCTTAGCCCTTGGGTATTTAACGATAAACACACAATTTCATTTAATTGCTAGTAACAAATTCTATCCGATTCTTGTTTCATTTTGCTTTGGTACACTTTGCAGTCGGAACTCAGAGGTAAATGGAAAGTGTTGCAATCATCATCACTTAAATTTAATTTTTTTTTTAATTTTAAACAATTAATGCATTGAATTTCATTTACATTTTTAACACAATCTAATTTGCTATGGCCTCTTTTACATTACATCTTGTACATTAAACATATTATATACATAGTTATCTAATATATACATAATACTTTTCACATTTTATATATCAACATTTTTTAGATATACCTTTTCTTTATTTAGATGTACACTCACACATATATTTTATGTTATATGCATTTTGAACTATGGTGTGATATTAAAAATATCATATACTTACAGGCATGAGCACATTGCTTGGATATTACATGGAAGCATGATTGTACATACACAATTTTGTAATCTTCTGATAGCACGATTCATTTTATTTTAGTATATACATTTTTTAAATCTTTTATCACCAAATATTCACTTTTATTGATTAACTATTACACTAAAAATACTTATTACTTCCACGCCGTGCACAAAACTGCAACTTCCACTAATTATTTTTTAATAAAATTTTTTAAAACAACAGTTTTCATCAATTTCTATTGTAACATTCAAGCCACGCACGAAATTACTACTAAAATCTTTTCTACTTGAATCAAACTTGTTATTCTTTCTAAAAATGTGTTCATTCATTATCTGTTTCATTAATATGTATAGGTAGGTAGGTAGGGTGGTGACCTTCACGATGCTGCGTGAAGGTCTCAATTAGCACTAGATTACGCCATTTTGATACCACTGCACTCACGTCACTTGTGTTTTTAGATTGTTTGCAGTTTTATATCCAACCTGAGCCGTTGAGATACAAAATCAGTTCTTTGATTTTGTGTTTCGAAAGCTCGCTGAGGTTGTGGAAGAACGGTTTACCGAGTGAGAGAAATCTGACTCTAGCTAGGGCCGGACATCTGCAAAGGAAGTGCTCCAGATTCTCACTTTCGTTTGCTTCTTTGCAGCTCCTGCAGGAGATATTGTGTGGTATTCCTAATTTGGCTGCGTGCTTGCCCACTGACCTGTGATGATTGCCACTAGTCTGGCTATGTCTGTGCGAGATTTGGATATCAACTCATTTGATCTCCTTTTGTGGTTGTTGGCCACAATGTTCTAGATATGGTGCAATTGCTCAGATTGCTTCACCTATTTTGTGATTTCGCTATATACAAAGAAAGGATCCGTTCCTTAACGGTACTAATTGGACAACTGACTCTTTCTTTGCTAGTTCGTCAGTTTTTTCATTTTCATCAATATTATTATGCCCAGGTACCCACAAGAAGGTTATGTTTAACCTTTCGATTGTTAGGGCAAGTTCCTCTTGGCACTCTCTAACAACCTTTGAGGTTGTAATGTTCTCGTTAATGGTCTTAATCGCGGGTTGACTCTCCATACAAATGGCGACCGTTCTCATCTGTGTGTTGTTTCCGTTCAGAATTCGGGCAGCTTCTCTAACTGCTAGTATCTCTGCCTGGAAGATGCTAGCTGTGTCGGGGAGTCTGTAGGATTTTGCAATGTTGAGTTTCTCCGAGAAAATACCAGCACCGATTCCTCCCTTCATCTTGGATCCGTCGGTCAAGATAGTGACATCGAAGTTGTTTGTCACAACTCCCCCCTTCCATTCCGCTGTAGACGTAAATTCTACGGCTAAATTGCTCCCGAAGTTTAGTTTGGGAACAGTGTAGTCGGGTTGGTATAAAGTCTCTTGGCAATATCTCCAGAATATTACCGTGGCCATATGGTTTAGTAGCAAGCCATCTAGATTCTCTGAGTCGTACTGCACTACACGTTGCGACATACTTAATGTATAGATCCGGAGGTAAAAGAAATAAAATATTATTCAGAGCATCAATAGGGCACGATCGTAGTGCTCCTGTAATGCCCACTGATGCCGATCTCTGTATTCTATTTAGTTTTGTTATATTGTATTTACAATTCATCGTTGGCCACCACACTAGCGATCCATAGGTAAGAATTGGGCGAACCACGGCTGTTTACGTCCAAAGCGCCATCTTTGGCTGGATACCCCATTTCTTGCCAATGGTTTTATTGCGAGCCATGCGAGCCAGAGCCATGCAAGCCTTCTTCACTCTATGCTCAATGTTAGATTTCCAGGAAAGCTTCGAGCCTAGAATAACGCCTAGATACTTAGCGCTGATAGTCAATTTTAGAGTATAATTATTGAGTTTCGGAAGGACAAAGTAGGTATTTTGGATCTTATCGTGAAGAGTACCATTTCAGTCTTCCCTGAGTTGACACCTAGGCCATAACTTGTGGCCCAGTTGTGAACCTTGCTTACAGCTCTATTCATGATCTCACTAATCACGAATATAAACTGGCCTGATGCTAGATCACCACATTATCCGCATACGCCACTACCTTTATTTCTTACTCAGTAAGTCTCATTAAAATTTTGTTTATTAGCCATGGCAAAGATGATATTACACCTCCCTGTGGTGTACCCCTATTGTCTAATTTAGTGACACTGCTGATTCCCATTTTCGCGTGAATTATTCTGGAACTGAGCATGGAGATAATCCAACGCTTCAGAAACTTCTCTGCTCCCACCTGAGTGAGAGCTTCTTCAATGGATTGGGTGTTGATCATTATTAAAAGCACCTTCAATATCTAAGAAGGTGGCTAAGGTGTATTGTTTATACTTAACGGAATGTTCAACTGTGCTGACCACTTCATGGAGAGCCGTTGCTGTGGATCTACCTTTTAAGTACGCATGTTGGGATTTCGATACTTGGGTTCCCTCAAAGCGTTGCCCAATCTGGTAATCCAAAATACGTCCCAAGGTTTTTAAAAGAAAGGAGGTCAGGCTAAGTGGCCTGAAGTCTTTCGCAGACTCGTGGCCCTTCTACCTGCCTTTGGAATAAAGACTACTCGGACTCTCTTCCAACTGCTGGGAACATGATTAAGTTTTAAACAGCTACTGAAAATGGCGACAAGCCATGATGTCAACAGCATTAACGATTTTTGCAACATAATCGGAATTATGCCATCCAAGTCAGGCGATTTATATGAAGAAAACTTTTAATAGCCCAAGAAACCTTTTCCTGAGATATAATTTTACTTAATTCATCCCATGGCCTTCCTTGGACTACAGGACCTCTATTGGGTGCAGTTACATTACCGTTATCATTGCTGCCTACGGGAAAATGGGTGTTAACTAACAGTTCTAGAGTTCAGCTGAAGAATTAGCCCAGCTCCCAACCGTTCTCTTGATTAAGGACGGCCAGGATCTATCATTAGACGGAATTTTACAGATTCTAGCTGAATCATTGGTAGTTTAGATAGATTGCCAAAATTCCATCTAAATATGCCGCTTGGCTTCTTTGATGGCTTTCTTATATACTTTTAGGCAATCTTTGTAAGGTTGCCAGTATTTTTGTTTATAGCAAATGTTGAAAATAGACCTAGTCAGACTTTTAAGGCAGGCTAAGTCTTCGCTCCACCAAGGGGGATAACTTCTCCTTCCAAGACTAATTGGACACGAAACTTTAAGGCTACACCCATTGCCTTTTCAAAAGTTTCAATCTTTGCATCCAGTTCTTCGATCGTTTCAATTTTGATGTTGAGTACAATATTTAGTTTTGACTGTATAATTCGGCTCAATTTTACCCAGTCAGTTCTTTCAGGATTTCTGTAGAATTTGGGAATATTCATCTGAAAATTCACATCAAAGACTATATATTTGTGATATGAGTAGGAGTTCTGACTAGACACAGACCGATTTACAACTCCAATGATATTATTGTTAGTAGCTAAGGTAATGTCTATTACCTCTTCCCACCCGTTATACGTGCCTGAACTTGGGAAAATAATGGTGGGTGTGTTACCACTATTACATATTTTAAGGTTAGTGTTAATAAGAAAATCAAATAGTGACTCACCTCGTTCGTTAATCTCCGAACTACCGCATAAGGAATGCCTAGCATTGGCATCACATCCGATGAGTAAGTTGTCTTGCCATGTCGCTCTGGTGGTGACGGATCGCCATGAGCCATATATACAGAAAAGATGTAGAGACTATCTCCACCAAGCCATTCAAATTGGATGAGCTAAAATCGGGGTGAAGAAAAGCATTGAAATGTTTTTTTACTAAAATACAAGCTCTAGGTTTTCCTGTATCGTTTTTGTGAAAAAGATTGTAATCTTTATGGTGTAGTCCCTTGATCTCAGTACCTCTGACCAAAGGTTCTTGTATGAGGTTGATGTCTATGTTTTCCTCGCTGAGGAAAACCAGCAAATTATTCGAGGCACTTCTCGACTGCCTGAGATTAATCTGGACTACCTTTAGCATCATTACCCCTAACCGCACCCTCACCTGGTTCCGGATTCTCTTCAAGAGGATTTTTGTCGATCGTGAGATCCTCTATCAGCTTAGAAGCTGGATCCTCCTCTGAATCTTCTTCCTCCGCTGGAGCCCTGAAAATTTTTAGTTTGGTATACCTTATGCCGAATCACATCCTATAATCAGCCGTCTCAAGTTCCACTAGGCACTCTTCATTTAACATAAGCAGGAAGGACTTACTGTTTCTTTGAGGCTCCTCAGCCTTTATAATCCTCCAGTTTTCCATCTGGATCTTCGGATCCTGCAGCTTAAGACATTGAAGAACTTTTCCATTGTCCACGCTGATATATGGTAACCAAATGCGCATCCTAGGCCTCCTTGGGATTTCCCCAGGCGGGATAAGCTTGAGCTTCAAGCCAACCCATTTATCGCTAGCCTTAGCGACGAATTTGCTGAGGAAATCCAGAGACACCTGATCTTTGCATTTGACAACCTTGTAACCTCTCAACACGTACGCACAGTCGAACGATATGAGAGGTCCCTCTGGCTGCTCCAAAAAGTGTTCCAATACCATCCCGGATAGATGAGCTTCTATCTCGCTCCATCTATCCGTGATTGGCTTCCCACTGTTTGATATCGCATCTATCAGTGCCACGTTTAGGTGATTGATGGCTACTTTTTTGTAGGATTGCCTATTCTTGGCAACAACTTCAGAAGTAGCCTTTCTCTCCTTGGATTCTCTCGAAAACTTAGCGCCTCTTAGTGCCAATGCGCTGGGGTCCCGCTTTCTATTGGTCCTCTTAGCTGCGTTGTTTATCTCAACCTGAGATCTGTCACGCTTCTGACCTGTTGTCGTACCAGGAAACTCTTGTTCCCGCCCTTACCCGCTTGCATCTTTAGATATTCATCTACTCTCTCTAGATATTCATTAACTCTATCCGCAGCGTCCTTCTCATGAACAGTAAGTGCTTTTTCATTCTCAGCTATCATGTTGAAAATGAAAAGAGCCCTGTTGTACTTTTCTTTCATGAGTACCCCAACGGACTTGCGTCTCTTATGATTTTCCTTCTTGCCGTCCTTACCATTGTTGACGACAAGAGTTTTGGATTGACCTGGCATTGGTGTACTATGGCTGGTACTCGCAATGCCACTAATCAGCGTCTCTTGGCTAGACGCTAAAATCTCATCTTCTGATGAGTTCCCCATCTCGATTTCCTTCTCTAGTTTAGTTTTTTTAAGTTTTGAATCTATTTTTGGTCCACGAGTGTAGCCGGAAAAAGCGGTATATACCGGCTTTGCCGCTTTACCGGGATAAGGCACTTAACACAACCGACCTTGCCTGACCATCGGAGGAGACCGTTCGCGAACAGTTATCTTCAACCACTTGCTGGCCATTCAGCTCTCGGCACGGTACCTGGACACCTTGGCTTAAAAGTGGAGATTAATATGTATACTGGAGTTTACAGTAAAGTACTCCTATTGTAAAACAAATAGTTTTTATGTACAATCAATTCAATGAATGCATTTGATATTGGTAACAGGATAAGAGAAATCAATGCAAGTGCAGTGACAACTAAAAATGTAATATAAAAACAATATTTAATGTCATTTACAATATTTAATGTCGTTTATAAAACTTTATAAAAACAATATTAATGTCATTTATCTTAACATACATAGTTTAGGAAAAAATTATATAAATTAGAATCGTTCATAAGCTCCTATATGTGTTATCCATGTAATTGTTTTTACGGAAATTTGGTTAAAAAAGTAGAAAATAAATTGTTTAACCTTCCCGGGTACACTTCATATTTCTCCAATAGAGGAACAGGTTATGGAGGTGTCACAATATTTATTGCGGATTGCCTAAGTAGCAACATTGTGTACGCGGAAGAATTTAAGTTGTCGAATTTCCTAATTATTAACTTAACGAAGCATAAAATTAATATATTTGCTTGTTATAGATCACACTACACCAAAGAAGAGGGCGTTGTTAACAAAATTGATAAATTAACATATATTCACAAGAGATACTTTATAATTGGTGATTTTAACTTTAACTTGTTAGAACAGAATAATCCAATTTAGCTAAGCACAATTCAGATACCTTCTTAAGTAATGGATTCTTTATTTGTAACGAAAAAACTGAAGAATTTGCTACTAGAATTGGCATGACCAAATCAGTAATAGACCATTTCATTACTGATCTACTAAATGTGAAGTATAATTATCATATAATGAACACATGCTTATCGGACCACAAAATGTTTTTCATAGTATTGATCAACTACCCAAAAAGGAAAATATTACTAAGACTAAAACGGTGTTAGATTACAATATTCTAAGAAATGATCACACTTGCCAAAACTTAGATCGGTATAATACATTTGATGAGGTTGTTCACGTTCTAGGGTAATTAATCAGTAAACATACAAGGGTCATCCCGGTTAAAAAATTTTTGAGAAAACACGAATGGATGACGGAAGAAATATTTCAAACGAGAAGAGTCCACGATTCGTTTTATAAATATTCGAAAAAATATCCGAATGATACAAAATAAAATTTTTAATTTTAAGTGCAAAAGCGCATTACTATTCTGATAAAATTTTGAAAGACCATGGCAACCCCAAAAATGTATGGACTGTTTACAAAAATATTATGTTTAATAAAAATCCAATCACTGAAAATGAAATTAAAGTTATTAATTATAATAATGTTACTGTATCTAACCCTCAATATATAAGTAATAATAATGAACACCACACACGATACGATGGTCACAGATAAGTTAAATATAGCTGTTGAATCAATTGATTATTCATATCACGATATTTTCACTCGAAACATATACAATAAGTTGAACTAAGATTTAACTAACTTAGACGAACTAAAGGCCGCTACCAGATTACTAAAACCTACGTCAGCTACAGGGCCGAACGGGATTTTAGCCAAAAGCATACAGTTTTCAAATAGGTTAGCACCCATCTTAGTTTCGTGTATTAATAACAATTTTGAAATATACTCTTTTCCCGACTGTCTGAGAAAGGCCGTAGTGACCCCAATCTATAAAAGCGTAGTAGCCACAAATACATCAAACTACAGGCCAATGTCAGAAATGTTGAGTTTGTCAAAAATATTTGAACGAATTATAAAAAACAGACTGGACATGTTTTTGAGAAACAATGATGTACTGAGTTCGGAACAATACGGCTTTGAAGAAAATTCGAATACAACCGCTGCTTGCCTGGTATTGACCGACTTTATCACCAGAAATATGGACAATGGTAAAAATACCGCTTCTGTCTTCTTAGATTTACAGAAGGCGTTCGTCCAACTACCTATTAGTATTCTCTAAAATATTATTAATTTTCCTTTTAATCATGATAGAATCATCATGATCTGGTGTACCAGCGATCCATTTCCAGGTTTCCTAGAAAATCAATGGATCTTTTTTTCCGATTTGGATTAAGTTTAACTAAGAAATCTTGTATTTGTATTGATTCATGCTTTAGATAGGGATAGAGTGGGTGAGAAGTAATGATATGTGATTCGAAAGCTTCGTTAATTTCATCGATCATTTCGAAAGTTATTGAAACTATTATTAACTCACAGCTCAAGAAATATTTAGTCGATAAGGGTATCTTACATGATCGCCAATGCGGTTTTAGAAGCATAAATCCATTGGTGATCTTATGACATACCTCAGTGGTTAACTTAACAGCAGCATTCACTAGTCTGGTGAATGCACTATTGTTGTTCTCCATATTTCGAAAGATTTTGATCGAATATGTCATGCAGCTCTGTTGAACTAATGTAAAGCTTGGTTCAGTTTTATGCAAATGCATTGAAGACTATCTTTCGAATCGTTGTATTCGTATTATGGTCGACGGCTACACGTCTGACACATTTCAAATAAACGCTGGCGTTCCACAAGGATCCGTACTTGCACCTACTCTTTTCTTGATTTTTATCAACGATCTTCTATCTTCAATCCAATGCACAACTTCGCCGACGACAGTAATCTGGTGGCATATTATAAATTTCCGACAAAGTAAAATGCCACAACCCCCGCAATTGACATAGCTAGGCTGTCTGTGTTAACGATGACTTAACTAAAGTCGCTAGTTGGGGCTCCAAAAAGAGAGTGGAGTTTAATTCTTCCAAAACACAATGATGTCTGATAACGTTAAAAAAAACGAATTATAACCCCAATCTGAGGTTTCTTGGGGAAATAGTGCAACGATCGGAAATCCTGAACATTTTGGGCATGCAGCTAAAACAAAAATGATGTGCAATGATCATATTTTTGATATGGCAAAAAGTGCTGCCAAATGCTTGGATTTTTTCTTTAGGTGTAAATCTTATTTCTCTTCAAGGGACCTATAAACATATATATAGGGCCTAAGATGGAATATAACTCACATATTTGGGCTGGCGCCTCATCCACTTCCTTAAACTTTCTCGATCGATTTCAAAAATGCGCTATTCGTCTAATTAATTACCCCATAGTGAGTAATACTATAGCCTCGCTTGACATCCGTCGTAATATAGGAGCTCTTTCTCTTTTTTATAGATATTTTGTAGTTAATGACACTTGCTCAGTTGAAATAAAATCACTGATACCTTCTCTTAAACAATTTCAACTCACCACAAGAGGGGCAACAAATACGCATTCCTACTATGTGGAACTACCCAAGTGGTACTCTACTGGTTATAGCAATTCGTTTGTTATTAGAACTGCAAAAATGTGGCATTTATTACCATCCACCGTGTTCCTTAAAGTTGGCGGTTGTGATATTTACAATTTGCCCAAATTTAAGAAGAATCTCAACAGATTGTAATATTATTTGATTACGAAATACATTTAAAGGAGCTTCAGTGTAAATAACACAATTATGCGATGAGCTATCGGCACTATGTTTCGTCAAAGTCAAGGTGTTGGTTTGCGTGGTAGGGACAAGCCTTGATAACTTATCGGCTACTACATTCATAGGACCCGATTTTTATTTTAACTCATAGTTATACTCTTCGACTATTGCCTTCCATCTTTTCATTTTGCAATTATTGTTTTTGTTGCTAAGGGAATTCGTGAGAAGTTAATGGTCTATAAAAACGGCTCGTCTTGAGCCGTAAAGATAACTTTGTAAGAAAGTCAAAGCCCATACGATTGCCAACATTTCCTTTTCATTTGCGGCGTATCCTTCTTCTGTTTTTAAAAATTAAAGATCTATGTTTAGTATACTAAAAAAAATTAAGATCTGTGTTAAGTATATAGGATAGTATACTAGGATAAAAAAATTTGAAAATTACTATATAAATATAAGGTAAATACGATTATAATAAATAATGTATATAATGAGTATAATAATATATAAGTAAATAATGGTAAATAAATGTATAATATAAAATAAATATGATGGGTGTAATATATATATTTATTTATTTATTTTATTCTCCCAAATATCATTCATATTTACATTATATACTTACTACTTAAATTATTCAGAGTTCAGACATTTTTGTTACAGTCTTTTCAACTGAGTTATTTACATTTTACATAATATATTACATTTCGTCAGTCGAGTTCTTACTTGTTCAATAGACCATTTTTGACCAAAATGAGTTATATATGCAATCATAGGTTTTCAACTGTAATTTTTCGATTGGCGAAATTTATTTTGGTCTATTTCTTACCATTTCTGAATTAAGCTCTTCTTCTTTATTCTATACGCCACATTTTTGATAATTTTTGAGGAGTTTTTGGTCAATATCCTTTGCTATTTAAATTTTATTTGATTTTGAACACTTTTTAGTATAATTTAAAAATTCTAAAATTTTCGGTTCTTTCTTGTTTTAAATCAAATAATAAGTCGGAAATTGTCTATATATGAATCACTGCAATAACGGACTTTACTGTTCCGTTTTTTCAAATATCCTGTTTTCCAACATTTTCGTTCAATATCCACCGTAGATATTTCGTGCTTTCTTAGTGTATTTCTGTGTTTTCGATTAGTTGCAAAGTTTTTGCATTATAACTATTCAAATAGTAATGAGTTTATTGAATTCTAACAATCTAATTAGTTTATTTTTGAAATCTTAAGAGTAAGTATATTATTTCAAGCACTCGGTTTGTTTTCTTTTTTTAAATTACCTGAAAATTTTTATTATATAATTACAGTGTGATATGAAAAATGAATAATATAGTTATTGAGACCGATTCATTTCCTGTAGGGGAAATAAAGCACCAACTTCTGGAGTAGGTAAACTTTTTGATTAAAAATTCAAATTTTGATTTTTTTTATCCGCTTATTAGATTCTTCACCTTTCGATGATTCTAATAATGACCGGAATTATCAGCCCATGTGAGAGAGGGAACTGATTAGACCAAATCTAATATCAACTGCAGAAGAACCGACGCCAACCAATAAGAATACTTTCTCACCACGCGAAACCTTACCTGGAAGTAGCAAGATGAAAATTGAAGCTCCAAAAGAAAAAAAATAAAGAAAAGATTGCGGGAATCTGGAAAGCCATACGAAGATGATAATGGTAATTTACATATAGAGCAAAAATTCAATTAACAACAATTTGTGATCTTCATTGCGCTCATAACTGCTGTATTAAATTCTCCGATTCGGAAAGGGAACAAATTTTTAACAGTTTCTGGATTCTGAGCAATGCGGCTAAAAATAATTTTTAATCAAAATTTGTTCAGCGCATTGTTCCTAAAAGGAAACGTGTGAAAAAAATTTATTCCAGAAAACTATTTTCTTTCAAGAATTATTTCGAAAATAATAACATTATTGTGAATGTATGTCAAATTTTTTTTTTTCTCAACTCTTGATATTTCAAAGCAAAGTGTTTACTACTACTTCAAATACCATCATCAAAGTACAGGAACGGCGAGTTGACCAATCCAAGGAAAACATATTACAAAAATCACTCAAGACTCTGACACTCAAGAAGTAAAAAGACACATTAAAAGTTTTCCCGTATAGACTCCCATTATTTCAGAGTTAACACTCAAAAACAATATTTAGAAGCAGGTCTAAATAATGTATAAAATGTACGTGGAGGTGACACTGAAACCTGTTAAATTAAATATTTATTCCAAAGTATTTAATGAGTGTTTTAATATTTCGTTAGTAGGTAACCCTGCACTTTGGGATGAGAAAAAAATTTGACCCATATCGCACGACATGCTGACCTACATTTTGATTTATGGGTTTAATGTAGGTCATGCTTGGTTAGTAGGTCAAGAACTTGTTTTGATCGTTTTGGTTTAGGTTTTAAGTTAAGTTGTATGTGTGGGTTGTTAACTTTTAATTTCCAAATGGTTTTATAGTAGGAAGTCAAATGTTAAACAATTTAAAGTAGGGTCGGCCGTTAATAAACAAAATTGTATAACTGAAGTTTAAATACTAGGCGCACATATAAAAGTAGTAAGAAAATTTCTTATATGAAAATAAAAAACAGAAAAAATTTTTTCATTTTTTCATGATCTTTAAAATTGAAAAGAAAAAATTGTTGCATTTAAAAGAAATGAAAATAAAAAACTTGTTCTTTATAATAGCAAAATGTGTAGAGTAAAAAAAAAAAAAATAAGACTTAAATAAATTTTTTAACATTCTAGTTTTGAAAGAATAAGAATTAAAACTTTTTTTTGTTTTTTGTTTTATACGCAAATGTAAATGTATCTACAGCGCTTCTTTAAAATTGAAAAGAAAAAGTGTAATCCTGCTTTTTTTTTTTTGTTTTTGTTAGCATAAAGAGAAAAATTTAAAGTAAGATATAGATTTTTTTTTGCTTACATAAAAATGTGGTCTCTTCTGGATAGAAGAATTTATAGAAGAAAAGAGAAAACGTATTTATGTGTTTTTTGTTTTTTTATTTTTTTGTTTTTGTATTGAATAAAAATTAATTCAAAAATTTCTAGTTTTAAACTAAAAAAAAAATTTAAGACTTGTTTTTGTTATTGTTAAATTAATATACGAGTATACAAATCACTAGTTATCTAGTCAAAGCAAGGAATTGATATAAAAAGAATATAATGTAAAAGTTGAAAGATTATATGATAGTATAGTTCCTGATTTTAAAAAATTACAATATTCTAGTAATAACAAGATAATAATTAATAATTTACTAAGATTCTGAAAAATGTAATGATCATAAAAGAAATTGAAAGTATAGAACTGTATAATATGTATGTAAATAATGTCTACTTTTACATGTAGAATTTTTTTTGTTTAAATCTTTATTACATTCTTAAAAATTTTAAATTAATATACAAACAAATATTTTTACAATACAAATAAAAATGTTCAAATTTGAATGAATACTATTTTGATTTACTTATCAACATTTGCTTTTTTCTGTTATATCCATACGGTAAAGAACTACCATCTTCATTAAATTTTCGTTTTTCCGATTTTGGTTGATATTTTTTTATTTCGGGAATCGTAAGTGCATCATGATTTTTATTTCGACGAATATTTTCTGAAATGACGTATGTGTCTGCACTATTCAACGAATTTAAAACTGCTTTCTTTAGGTTATTAAAATTAATTTTTAGAGCAGCTTCATAACTAAGTGAGAATCTTTTAACTTTACAAACATTTTTTTCTTTATTATCTTTTGTACGGTAAATTTTGTAGGCGTAGATCTTGGGACCACCACTTAGAAATTCTGTTATATAACTTCCTATACCATAACATTCTAATTCATCAGTCATGTCAACTATAAATTCGCCTATTTCTGGTTCATATTCTCCTCGGCTAATATACAACACTGAATAGGTGTCATAATATAATACTCTACTATCCAACTTCTCTAGATAACTGTAAAGTTGAAGACGAGCATGTGTTGTTGTATAAGCAGCGATACTTTCGTTGACAGTAGATAAAGAAGTTACTGCTTCTTCTTAATATTTTTTTTCTCCTTGTTTACATTTATAATATGTGTAAGTATTTCCCGTTCTTCCGCATAAAATGCATCACGAGGATTTAAAGGAACTAAATTAATTAAAGAATCATTTTCTAAATATCTCATATTTTCATTGTGTCTTATTAGCACCCGGAATTCACATTCCCACATCTAAATAACTTTATATCCACATGATTTTATAAACTCTGATCTCATTAAAGTTTTTTCATATCGTATATTCAAAGTATCGCCAGAATACATGTAATGGTATATCCCTCTGGTTTGTTAAACATTTTGGATGTCCATGATAATAGCAACCGTAAAATTCAAATATTTCTTTAGTCTCTTCGCAAAATCCATCGACTTTAACATTTCCGATTTGTTTTTCTTTTCCATTAAATACACATTTCAAATCAATTTTTCTCAAATCTTTTTCCCAAATAAGCCATTGCATGGCAGTTTTTGACTGATTGTCTACCAACCTACATCCTTTTCTTGGTATAATTCCTATAGTATTCGATTTGAGAAAGTTTCTTCTATATACAAGATTACAGGCGGAAGCTGTTGTTGTTGCTTCTAAAAATGGTTCAACATTACATTCTTCTAAAAAAAAATTTCTGAAAATCAGACATGCTTTAGTTAGAATTTCAACATCATTTTTACAGTATTCTAAAATATCATTCTCCATATTAAATTCTGAGTTTCTATTTTGTTCATTCCACATTAAAAATTCATTACGTACATCTGCTTTCATTGTATTCGAGTTATAGTATTTAATTGCTGGAAGTGTGCCAATGTAATTTTCATTTTCTAATTTATGAAATAGATGTGGAAAATGACCCTTTTCCAAATTGATCGATAAATTACAAGCTTTCGGTAATTTTGCCAAGGCCATAGGAAAGTAGTTCATAGAATCAATAAATTTAATATTATCAATTATCATAACAATAATTTTTGTACCTCGCATAATTAACTTTGGTTCAAGTACAGTTTTATTGAGTATATAATTCAGAATAAATTGATGGTCAAACGCCTGCTCATTATGAGCAATTATGACAATCTTTTTGAATTCCTTTCTTATTTTTAAAATTCCATGAAATCCTCTATCACATTTTTCGTTTTAAAAATTCTTTCTCTTAATTTACATTTTTGACAGAAGTATAGAGAATCAATGTTTATACATTTAAAGCATCTCAGTTGAGCCACACATAAACTTGGAACATGTTCTTTTATTTTTGTAGAGTTAATTTCTTCTTGTCTTGTTTCTAAATCATAAAATATGTAAATGCAGTTTTCAAAATTTACTTTTGTTTTGTCTTGCTGAATGAAGCATTTATGGTTTTCAGGAACATGATTATCGCAAATTTTTCAAAAATATTCACCACATATATGAGTCCTACTGCTTTTATGAACTTTAAAACAAGATTTGCTTTTCCTAATTTCTTCACAGGTGCTTCTATTTTTTGAACTGGAACCCTTATGATTTTCAAAACATGATTGACCAAGAAATGCGCGATTGTACTGCATACATAAAATATTTTTAACATTAATTGAACAAGCAGGTGAGTTTTGACAGCAAGGACAACTTTTCGAACACCTATGTTCATTTTTTTTAGAATACGGAATATGACATTCTTCACAATAAAATGCTGTGCAAAAAGCCGCTGTGAGCGAAGTTATTACATTATAATGCTTATTATGGTATAGCAAGTTAATTTTTTTCCATTATTAAATCCTTCAAATATTACTTCTGCACCCCTGTTCCATATTTATATACAACAATTTTGTGTTTATGTAAAAATTTTTGAAATTGCTTCAATTCACGAATTCCACAACCTTCAGATGTAATTGTTATTTTTGATGTTTTTAATAATTTTAAAGCTATTAAAGTTTGAAGTTTTCCTATATTTTTTCGATTTTTTTTATATTCAATAAATTTTTCAATTTTAGCTATTGAAACAACAAGTGCACGTGTACACATAAATTATTGCTGGTTTTTATTGTTATTATTCCTTTCCTTTTTAAGCATTCCTCTTTATAATTTGAATATTTATTATTTCTACCTCTACCAGAGGGTAATCTAACACGGGTAACTGTTAAACAAAAAGTGTCTGTACTTAATCCTATAACCATAAAATAAAAATAGTTTATTATAAATGAAACAAAAAATGCATTATAAATAACTGCCTTCAGAATTACTTTGGAAAACATTAGAAATTACATCCCAAACGTCGCTAAATTTAGGTTCATGAGCGGATCTAACTGAGGTACGCAGGACTTTGATGTTCAAAGCTCTCTCCACAAAATGTTAACCCAATCTTATCAGTGGAATTCACATCTTTCACAGCAATCCTAATTATTTGATGTATAGCATCCTTAATACAGCTGATTTGTTTTCTATTTTGAGGTACGGATTTAATTACAAATTTTATTTTATGACCGTTCATAATAAACCGTTTAACAAATGTCGAATTCTCTCTTTCTATTATGTAAGACATTATAGTTTCGTTAAGAAACCTTTGTAAAATAATTTTTTTCGACATTTTCTTTATACGAATTTCAGATGTTAAATGCTTGAATAACAGAATAATACTAAATTTCCAATACAGATTCATTCTCTTAAATTAAAATGACACTTTAATTAATTTTAGTTGTTTTAACTAGAATCCCATCTTAATCCTATCTTAATTTGTAAATAGAAAATTCTATGCAACATTGTAATTTTCAAACTACAATTTAATTTAAACTTTTCTTAAAGATATAAATTGTACTCAAATGACAGTATAATAAATTATATTTCATTAATAATTAGACTCTCATCTTATACGTATTTTAAATAGAAAACAGTATTACAACATTTTAAACAAACAGCAATTTAATAAATTACCCTTTTTCAATAGGGTATTAGCAACATTGTAATCAAATGACATTTTTGATAGATTTTACCCTTTCCACTTAGAAAATATTTGCAAGAGTGTCACTGGTTCTAAAGTTTTTATTTTGTTATAATATTAGTCGAAATTTGTATATAAATACATGGAGATTTTATAAAAATATCAGTATAATTTGAAGCAAGCAGGATGGCACAGGAATTTGATAAAGTTTACTTGCTGGATGATGTAACAATACAGGCGCAAATTCATACAAAAAAGAAAAAGATGGCGAAAATGCCACTTTATCATGAGCAACAACAACAACAACAACAGCAACATCATCATCAACAAGAGCAACAACAACAACACTCATTTTATCAGCCACCAGAGCAAATTGAACATTTGCTGGCGCATCATTTTCCCTATCATGAAACAACACCAAATTCCACCAAAAAAAGAAAACTGGTGGAATTATTTAATAAAAAAAAAAACCTTTAAAACAATTTTTAAAGATTAAAGATATGGAGCCAAGTAGGCTCTATAAAATACATAAAATAAAAAAATTAACACCGTTTACCGTGAAAAATCGGTCTTCGCGACCCTAAATAATATTATATTTATACCGCAAAAAAAAGTTGCAGTATTTGAAGATAACGATTTCCGAGAGGAAATCGAAAAAAATACTTATTTCCTCTTCAACGAGGAAAATGAGTTAATTTTAAAAGAAGAACGCGGTGATTTTCAATTCGCCACAAAACAATAAATATAGTTTAAGCTTTTATGTTATATCAGTTATAGAATAAGAATTATTATATATTAAGAATTATGTTTTTATATTAAGAATTTGTTCAATAAAAATTTTTATTTCAAATAAATTTTGTACTGTTCTAAATTTATTTTCATTTTTCAGATGTTAGGATTTTATTTTATTTTTCAGATTTTAAGATTTTATTTTATTTTTCAGATGTTATCAAATTTTATTTTTATATAAAGAATTTGTTCAATAAAAAATTACATTTCAAATAAGTTTTGTACTGTTCTTAATTTTATTTTATTTTTCAGATGTCAGCAAGTTTTTCAGATCCTTATTAAAGTTTTATTTTACAAATATTAAACAATATTTGTTGAATTTATCCATGTGTTATGTTTTTCGTCAAACCCAAGCCATTTAACAAAAACTTTATTGCCTTTTTTCTTTAAAATCTTCTCGACAAGATATACGTTTGGGTGTTTAACAGATGTGAGTTCCTCCTCATAAAATCCACCAAATATTGAATAATTTTTATAATCAACCAGCTGATATGTGATCGGAGAGGTACTGTTTACTTTGATAATTTTAAAAATTTCAGTAGACCAATTCGGTTGATAACCTTTTTCAAAAGTTTTTTTGTATTTACTTATTCTAACATAGTCTCCAACTTTATATTTAGTTTTTAGAAAAATTTTAGGTTGCATGTAAACATTTTTTAAAATAAATTTTTCGTTTTTCTTAGAAATTTTTTCAAGAGATAATTTAGTTGTTCTATGTTTAGTGGAATTATTGGTGTTTAATAAAGATTGCAATATATTAATCCATTTGTAGTTTCCTTGTAAACAAATATTTTCCACATTAAATTTTTTAAAGTTCGATTAAAGCGTTCTATAATAGATGCTTTTATTTCAGAGTAAGTATGATAGTGATTAATACCCTTCTTTACAACTAAATTTTGAAATATCGAATTCAAAAATTCTTTACCTGGATCTGAATGAATGTTTTTAGGTAGGTTTTTAGCTCGTTTTATAATTTTCTTTAAAGCATTTACTACCGGTTTTAGTTTTAATTGGTTCAGCATAAGCATATTTAGAAAATATATCTATAACGGTTAACATATATTTAAAACCTTTGTTTAATTTTCCATAAGGAATCATTTCCACTAGATCTATTTTCCACGTATCATATACTTCTTTTTGCTTGACTTTCCTTCTAAGATACCTTTTTCTAGCTGGTCTATGTATTTCTTTTACTATTTGAGGTATTGACATGATTTTTACACCATCTAACTAGTTTTAAAAATCCAATTTTACATTTCTTTATTTATATACTCTGAAAATTTTGAATTTTGACTGTATTCTACAGTATATAATGCGGTTCAATTTTACTGGCAAATCATTTTTAACTCAATTTTTGTAAAATATTTTACAAAAATGGCATCTGATTCAACAACATTTCCATTTACTGAGGAAACTGCAATAGTCAGTACACAAAATTAGGTTCAAGTTGATGAAATTACATCTACTGTAGATGACGAGGAATTAATGGAAACTGAATAATTTATGCCACCGTTTCAAGTTTTAGATGAAGATACAGATTAGCAACAAATTTGGGAAACAAATAACCAAGAAGGAGATCCTGACTATTTTGCAGAATTTTTTAGAAATAATTTATAGCCTAAAATAATAATAAGAATATTTGTATAAATGTATATGTATCTATAAGTATTTCATAATAAAAACAAATTAAATAAATTTTACAAATTTTTCATTTATTGTTGTTCTTGACTAAAATATTACAAATTTTATTTTCTAATAGTACAGGCAGAGACTACATAGAGATGTCCAAATGGCAACAAAAAAGTTTAGATGTCGCTACAATATCGATTTTGAAATTTAGTCTCATTTTTCAACTTTTTTTTTTAAAATTTCTTAAAGTAAGTTTTGGTCTCGGATATTTTTTTTTTTCATATATGTACATAAATGAACTTTCGTATGATTGGTATCGATGATAGAAATAACAAGTAACATACATATATGAATATGATCATATGATATCAGATGACATATTATGATATACATGATCTGATCAGTATCTAATATAATTTTTATATTATATATGCATTATGCCATATTATGCATTTATATTACTTGAACCAGCTTGCCTACATGCTTATTAAATTGTGAAAGTGTGTGTGAATCAAAATTAAATATAAATAGAAATACACATAAATACTATCGGCACTTTTTATATATGTATTTCAATATGATTCAAAAATCAATACATATTTATATTTATATTTTGTTTTGTGTAAATGTAATTATGTTCCAATTTGATATGATTTGATAATTTTTATGAATATGTACAGTATCCAGCAAATGTCATGCCACTTTTCTAATTGGAATAATTTTTAATTAAAAAAATGTTTAGAAGAATTTGAAAGCATTATTTTTTATTTCAGTTATTTTTATTTGATAGGTATATTATATTGTCTTCAAAAAATACCCACATATATATGTAGGTATACCGTTACCAATATAACAATATGAGTCATGAGATCAAAAAATAAAATAAAATCATAATACAAAAAATTTTGTACTTTGTTTGTTTGTTTGTTTTTCCCTGAAGTTATAAAGTTAAAAATATTATTAGAAAAAATTCGAACGCCAATATTATTTTATTGCTTTTCTATATATATTTTTTGTAATTTATATATTTTTTTAAATTACCATTACTTTTGCTGGATACTGTATATAGATGATGGATACAGTTAAATCAGATGATTTTGATGGATACAGTTAAATCAGATGATTTTCATAAAATAGATAACATTCATACCATCTGATACCATATAATATACGATATACCATTTCATACATTCAAAAAATTCTGCTTGTAGTAGTGAAATACTGAATGCATATGAATGATAACCTTGAAATTTTTTTTCTTGTTGTTTTTAGAAAAGTCAACATTATAAAATAACCCATTTTTATTTAATTTTTTTCTATATGAAATATTTAGCTAAATGTTCCATATTTTTTGTAAAGTGATATATAGACTGTCTTCTTTATCATATTGAAAATTTACATTTCTACTCGACATATTAAATATATATTTTCTCAAATATATTTTCCCATTTTTGCCTTATTTTTCTATTTTAAAAGTTATTTTGTCATCGCTTTGCTTTAAAAAGTTTAATAATCACAAGGATAAAAAAATTTTGTAAATGCATAAAATATATGAATGATCATTTTACACCAGATTTTACAGAAGATTCTGGTTTTCGCTAAATTCTTTTAGCTATGACACAAACTAAATATTTCTGTGCTTTAAGATTTTTAAAACTAGCCAGTTTTAGCTGGCCCGTTTGAAAAAAAATTAGTACAAATTTTTGTATGAATTTGTACATCTCTATGTAGTCTCTGGTACAGGTATTTCAAAAAACAATCTAGAATAATTACATTGAACGCTATAACGTTGTATTGGAATATATATTTCCTCATGCAATTTCATGACATGCTTTTCTTGACACGTTTTTATATATTTAATAACATATTCCCGTACATTTGAATCAGCACTTTTATTGTGTATCATTACAGCTTGAAGAAAATCAATTAAGTTGTAAAATATGTCAGCTTCCTCGTTGTTAATTCTAAGATATCGGCCAATAACAATTCTTAACCCATATTGTAAACATAATTTTGTACTTTTTATTGATTGTTTCGAGTACCTTTCATAAAATTGCTGATGGAACTTACACCAATCATGATATTTCAAAATAGCTGCCTTTTTTCCAATACGGTGAAAAATGCAAGTTTCTCTTGTAGCAACTCTCAAAACCAACAAGAACTTTTAATGACTGATTTCTGTTGAGAAAATATGTATAGCTCAACATCAAATTTGTGTTCGAACCTTGATCTTCCATTACTACGGTTTAACTAAAGCTTTTTAATATTAATTATATTGCTGAGGTACACAAGATTGTGAAAAATTTGAATTTCCAAATAAATTATAGAATATATTAATAATCAGATTGTCGTTTTCTATATGATTATTTTTGTGAAATTCATTCAAAAAAGTTTTCATACTTAAACCAAAACATCTATACCAGCCAAATATGCAACAGTATTGTCCACATACATCTGAAAGAATACCCTGTATCTGCTTATTATTAAAAACTATGCACTGATTTTTCAAGTATTTCAAAATTTCCGGTTTATCTGGAACTCCACCATACGAATCAAAATATTCTGTGCAACCATGCTTTGGAATATAAAGGGCAAACCAATATGTTCCCGGATCTTTTATCTTGGCAGTGTTTACAATTAAAAAAGTTGGTTTTTCATTTATTTTTGGAATTTTGTCTAAAGCAAAAACTCCCTTAAAATATTTGTTTGTAAATTTGTTAAAACACTAATTATTTCTAAAGTGATCATGACTCAAACTGACTCAAATCATACACTCTACTTATTTCATTAAAAAGTCCTTTTTTATTTATTCATTTGTTATAATAACACCAAATTTTTCTAGTACTGTTTTCTTAACTATAATTCTTTATTAATTTTATCATTATATACAGTTCCGAAAGAGTAATTTTCAAAATTTTCATTTATAATTTCTTTTGTTGGGAATTTGTAAATAAACTCTTTTACAAATTTTTTACAAGATTCTTTAATTCCAACTAAACAAAAATCTTTTACAAATAAAGTATTTTTATCATCACAACAAAACTTCACATCCACAAGTGCACAGGACGATGACATCTTGTCGAATATTCAAATATATGTTTCAGTATTCTATTTAAAGATTTCTAAATATATTTCGATTTTTATCAATTTGTATGCTTGCATCAAATTCTCCATAAACAATAGCAGTGAGTGTAGATGTAAGTGGTTTTGATAGCCTTGCCTCAATTCTAACCGTACCCTCGTTTAGTGAACCTTGACATACTTCATTTCCAGATGCATCTGGAGTTAAATCAAAAGCTAGTATAAAAAACCCATTACTAAACATAGACTTTGTTATCTGATGACCTTTATCATTGTGGTAAATTCCAGTTCCTGAAGAAAGTGTACTGTATGCTCTTGTACAGGAATTATTTTCATCTGAAAAACTGGTTTCAATTGCTGAATTAGGTATTTGAACACCATTTACGTTTAACACAAATTGTGAAATATCAAAATGTTTAAAATTGTATGGGTTTTTTGATCTTTTTCCAGAGTAACCCACATTTTCTGTCATACAAAAAATTATTGTGTTTGGCAACTGTCCAATAATAACATTATCAAGCGATATTGACGAGCTGTTCATTGGAATTGTAAAACTTTTTACTTCAACGGTTTTATAATTATACTTAGCATTGGATTTCTCAAGAACAGCATTGTGTGCTAACAATACGCTTGGATTAACGGTAACATGTCTCATAAATAGCGTGGCTTCTATAATTTTTAATTGTGATTCATCAGAATCGTCTGCAAATAAATAAAAATCTGGTGTTTCAAGTGTTAAAACTATACGAATGTCAACATTATTTATAAGTAGAGCAGGTTGATTAAACATATCTACGTGTAGTTTACCCATAAGTTCCACTACATTGCTATTATGATACAATTTTTGGCGCTCTTTTGAACCATTATTATCAGATTTCGCTATATTTGCTTTATCTAAAATCCAACCTGCACATTCTAAATGAGTTGCAGCAGCATCTGTACCATAATTTAATAAAGATTCAATATAAGCTCTATAGTGATAATTTCCATCAGACGGTGATATATTTTTACCATTTAATTGAACATTACATTGTTTTATTAAAGAATGTAAAATGTTATTAACTACACTTTATTGTGTTATTTTGCCTTCAGCATTTTTATCAATATTCCATTGTGTTCCATCTTTCTTTAAGATCTGTACTTTTAATCTCAAATATGTAGAAGACAAATCTCTATATGAATCGCCATGACCCAGTGAAACAAATTCAATAGTTGAAGGGTTGTCTAAAGAAGCAATAGGATTGTAGGAAACTGAATGATCTTTTTATAGCATTTCGTTTTCTTTTACCAGAACCATACATTTCATTCAGTTTTCGTACGGCACCACGTCGTACATTTTAACAATCTCTTTACTACGATCTTGAAAACTTCTTTTACATTTGCACCAGATGCAATATCAGATAAAGCATTGATACCAGAGTTAATAACCTCTTTTTTGAAAATATCAGCGCCTGAAGTAAATAATGGTTTCAAATATCTAAAAAGTCCCCCAAAAAAGTTTCCCAATCCACGACCTCTTTGAAAAGGTACGGTTGAATGTAATAAAGGGCCGATATCATCAAGTCCTCTACCAGATTAAATTAAATAATACTTATTATAGTCTCCATAATCTCTAAAAAATGAATCTCTCTTAATTAGAATTCTCATCATGGAGATCAATCTTCTCATTATGGAGAGAATTATCTCTCCATAATGAATAAAATAAAATAATATATAGTTTTGTAAAATCGCTTTTATTTATACTTTTTTAAAATGTAATACAATTTTTGTTGGAATTGGAAAAGTTCATTTTGTATCCAAATTTATCACATAAAAGTAATGAAATGTTATTAAATGATTTCTCCACATTGCAAAATTGAATATTACTGAATTCTTTTACAGTATCAGTGAAAGAATTTTGTATGTTAACAGATCTTAAGCACCTTACATCTTTATCACCTATTTTTTGCGGTGTATATAAAAAACATATCTGGTTTACTAATGGGAGTCAATTGTACACTATCTATAAAAGTTTTGAAAGCTTCTATTACACGTGATTTATATTTTTTAAAAGCTGTAACTTTAAAATATTAATTTATTAAATGTTGTATTATTCATTTTATAAAATTTCCGATTATCCCTGATAGTATTGCACCAAAAAGTGTAGGTAAAAATCCACCACGTTGAATAATAATTTTTCTTTTGCTATTTATAGATTTTTTCCGGCAAATAAGTGATCTTAATTCGTTTTTATACTTTCGTAATTGAGTTGTTGCTTTTTTACTCAGATTACAATTACCTTTTAAAATATTTAAAGAGATTTCGCAAAATGTTTTTATTACTTCAGGGTCACAGTGTTTTATAATTACTTACTGGAATTTTGGTTTAGAGGTTTTTAATAGGTGCAATATATGTCGATTGGTCTTCAAACGTTTCATATTCCTCCCCAAATTGTTCTAATTGATCTCTCGTACAATAACACAAACCTTTTCCAAATATATCACTTAATCGAAATATATCATTAACGTCTTGACTAAGATCTATTAATATATAGCCATATAGGACTGACGTCACATCATTATATACTTTTTCAAATGTTTTAATTTGATTGGGATATATTTGGCGAGCTACAGGTAATATCTGCGATTTATCTCTTGGATTTTTGAAAAGTACTAAATACTTACAGTTGAGTGAAATATCTCTTGAACGGGTGAAACAGCATAATTGTATTAGTTAAAAACTAACTCTGTTAACCTATATTTATACGAAAAGCTCTTTTCCCGAAGTGAATATAAATGTAATTTAGTTATTCTATGGAACATTTTTCCATAAACCTTCGACATGGTTAAACAAGTTCTCATAGTTGACCTACAATTTTTACAAGGAAATGAAAAGCAATATTTCCTAAAAGAGTTAGCCATACTTGAAAAAGGAAGTTTAATTCCAACTGTGTATCACTTCAAAGCACTGTACCCCGCAGAAGAACTTAGTCAGGATATGAAATATAATAACCAGTATTGCGAAAGTAAAATAAATGGACTTAAATGGAATAACGATTTAGTTGAATATTTAGATGTAAAATGTATATTAAAACACTATTTAGAGTCAGATGAAAAAAATTATATTAAAGGAGAACAAAAAAAACTTTTTCTTCAAAAGTACATTGACAGTGTTAAAATAGAAGATCTAAGCAGAAACTTTCCATCATTGCAAAAGATTGATAACTTTAAATCAAATTGTACTATACTTTTATCAAACAACAATTTCAGATGTGCTGTTAAAAATTGTTATAATGTATATATGTATCTTTTAAAGGAAAAATGTTAGATTAAGACTTTCAATTTTCATACTTGCACGATATGAATTTAAATAACAAAACTAAAAAAGTTCACTTCAATATTAAACATTATTAGCAACGAAAAGTCACTGGGAAGAATACGCACGTGATACAAGTAGATTTCAAAGACGTATAGGAAAAGTTGGTCTCACTATTTCTGCCATTTTAACATCTGATCATCGTAAAAAAATGTTAAAACTTAGATTTAAATAAAAATATAATAATAAAAGAATTTAAACGTAAAAATAAATGTCTTTTATTTTTATCTTATGTTTTTAAAATAGATACCATTTAACCTATCATTTAACCTATCTTTGAATTATTTTTTATTCTATACAAAAACAAAAAAAATAAAAATAAACATAAACATAAATGCATATCAAAGAGTATATCTTTAGTTTAATCAGTTCCATATTTTTGATTTGCTGTTTGTTTTCTTTTTATTCATATTTTCTGAACATTCTTAATTAAAAAATAAAAAAAATATCTTACGCAACATGCAGTCAGCTAATTAATGACTTTCGTTTTCTCTTTTCTTCTATAAGTGCTTCTATCCAGAAGAGACCTCATTTTTATGTAAGCAAAAAAAAAATCTATATCGTACTTTAATTTTTTTCTTTATGCTAAAAAAAAAAAAAAAAACAGGATTACACTTTTTCTTTTCAATTTTAAAGATGCGCTGTAGATTTAAAAATAAAAAAATTTGTTCTGTTTTTTATTTTCTTATAAGAAATTTTCTTACTACTTTTATATGTGCGCCTAGTATTGAAACTTTACTTATACAATTTTGTTTATTAAGGGCCGACCCTACTTTAAATTGTTTAACACTTGACTTCCTACTATAAAACCATTTGGAACTTATAAGTTAACAACCCACACATACAACTTAACTTAAAATCTAAACCAAAACGATCAAAATAAGTTCTTGACCTACTAACCAAGAATGACCTACATTAAACCCATAAATCAAAATGTAGGTCAGCCTGTCGTGCGATATCGGTCAAATTTGTTTCCCATACCAAAGTGCAGGGTTACCTACTTTCGTTTTTTAAACCTAAAAAAGGTATATGCGACAAATTCGCTAAATACAATGCTCTAAAAAAACCCAAGAAATAGCGAAAAACAGGATTACACTATTCATCGTAACAATCACAAGGAAGCCAAAACTGAACGAGATTTTGATATCAAAAATACTAAAGAAAACACAATAATTATTTTGTTTGATCTTCAGAATGTTTTCTCGCTTCCAAAAGCGAACGTTTCTAATTTCTTTTACAAAATAAAGTACGCGATGTTTAATTTAACAGGATTCTGTCAAAACAATAAAACTACTTATTGTAGTATATTGCATGAAACGCTCAGTGGACGGTCAAGAAATGACATTGCATCGGCACTAACGCTAATTTTAAAAAACGTGGTAAAAGATTTTCCAGATTTAAAAAAAATTATTTTAAGTGCCGATGCATGTATTCCACAGAATAAAAACAGAATGATCTTAATAGCCATCCTTAAATTCTTAGAAATTAATAAAAATATTGAAGATATTATACACAAATACTCGGAGCCAGGACATTCCCAAGTACAGGAACTACATGCAGTGCATAGTTCTATTGAGAAATATTTAAAAAATTTAGAAGTCTATAGCCCGGTTTCACTTATACGAATTTTGAAAGGAATAAACTACAACAAAGGTAAGTTACGAATCCTGCAAATGAAAAGTAAAGATTTTAATAATTACAACAAAGCATCAATTGATATTAAATGGAGAGCCTACAAAGATGTGAAGCAAATTCGATATATTCAGTCTGATTTGATGGGTATACATTTTAAGAATACACACAGTGAAGTAACATTTCTATCTGTTAAATTATCCAAAGGACGAGGACACGCATCAATCAAAACATTACCTGACGTTGAATGTAGCAAATGCATGAGAAAAAAAAAAGACATTGCATCAATGATTCCATTCATGAGTAACGAGCAAGGCAAGCTATTTTTTTAAAATATAATTCTCAACCATTAAAAAACGTATTCATTTTCACACTAACCAAATTAATATTATGGTGTTTGTTTTGAGTGGTGACACTCTTAGGCTGATTTTGTCAGTTAGTTTTCAATTATTCAAAAATTAATAATACAGTTATTTTTTAATTATTCTTCTCTAAGTTTCGTTGGTTACTTCCCAACTTCTTCAGGAGTAAAGGCATTAGACTTTTTTTTTTGTATTTGTAGATTTTTGTTTCTTATATTTAAAAATTTTATTAAATAAAATTTTTATTTCATTATACATTGAAATTTCATTATATTATTTCATAGCCGTTATTTATTTTCTATCACAATACTTTTTAATTATTTTGAGTTCTATGCCTAAATCAGTTTTGTTCTATATAATTGCCAATTCATACGAATATTTTAATTTAACTATGCAGAGCTATTTTGTTCAATATCCCAAAATTTGTTCTATATCCACATTTTATTTTAATTTTCTGCGTTCTCATGTATCTTGTTCTATACGCCAAGCTGACCTCTCAATTAAATTGGATTCAGAAAGAATAAAAAGAGAATTAAAAAAATCAATGCTTGATTATTATCTAAAATTGTTGACCCTACAAAAAGTCATTAAAAATTTATTACATATTTGGTAATATGAATATGATATTGAACCTCAAACTTAATAAAGCATTTCTCCAACATTTTGAAAAAAGGATATTGATCAACTAAGAACTGGGCTGACGATTTATCTATTTAATAATTTCAAGGAAAATGGAGATGAAACAAAAACCTTATCTGAAAATTTTGTTATTAATAAAACTTAAAACAATTTAATTATACAGTAGTAAAAAAAAAAAAAAATTGTAAATAAATACTAAAATATTTCCATGAAAACTGAATAAAATTGTAAAATTCCAAAACGTTGATAGAACTAAGTTATAACTTTCATATTGAATTAAATTAGGTTATACTTACCCTAATTTAATTCCATATGAAAGTTATAACTTAGGGTATACTTACCCTAATTTAATTCAATATGAAAGTTATAACTTAGTTATTTATTTACTTTTGGTTTTTTTTTCCATATATGATTAGCATACTTTAGTTAATTTTCTATTTTGGTAATTTGATTTAGTTTTATAGTACTTACAATAGCGAGAATTATTATTAATGTTATATTGTGAGAGTTAGCTCTTTAATTATATTTAATTTTAGGTGTGGAGATTCCTAATTAGAACATTGTCTGAGTAGCATAATTTATCAAATAATTTTTGTATTTATTATTAATTTTCTCGCCAATGAATTGCATACCAGCTTTGTCGTGTAATTTTTGGTTGACAAATAAAAAGTTAATTATACATTAATTTTAGTAGTTTGTTTTGTGAGATTTGAAGTTTATTTTTTCATACTGGTGCGTCGTATGTCATTATTGGAATAAAGATGCATTTTAGAATAACCATCTTGTTATCTGTGGACAACCTAGGTCTGCGATTGATAAGTGGGTATTTGGATAGTTTTATTAATTTCAGTAACGGTTTTACTAATGTGAAGTTGGAATGTTAATTGTCTATCCAGATATATACCAAGGTATTTGACAGTATCAGCCCAAGGAATACATTGCTGGTTCATAATTAAACTATTCTGGGGGACATAACAGTTTTTACGCATGCGAGTAAAGAAGACAGCATTTGATTTTTCAGCATTTGCAGAAATTTTCCATTTATAAAGATAATTTGAGGGTGTATTTAATGCTACTTGCGATTTATTTTCTTTATCTTTAGCTAATAAATCTGCAGTAAATATGGCCGTGTCGTCGGCAAAACTGGATATAAGACAATTTTCTATTATGGGGATATCACTTGTATATAAATTGTATAGCGTAGGTCCTAGGACAGACCCTTGGCGTGCGCCAGCAGGGACGTGGCTTAGGTCAGATGTGGTTTTGTCCATGTGAACTTGGAAATGTCTGTTATGTAAAAAGCTTTTAATAATTTTAATTAAGAACATAGATACACGATATGTATAGAGCTTGTGTAGCAGTCCTTTATGCTAAACGGAATCAAAGGGTGCTTGGATGTCTAGAACAACCAGTCCAACTGACTTACTGCTTTGTAGATTTGATTTGACAAAATTTCGGACTCTCAATAATGGGGAGCCGTGTTGTGCCCAGATCTAAAGCCAAATTGCTCATTTGGTAATATATTGTGTGTTTTAACAAAATTTTCAAGTCGCCTTTTAATTACTTTCTCAAGTATCCTAGAAAAGTCAGTTAAAAGACTAATTGGCCTGTAACTTTTAGGATGATCTCTTGGCTTGTTTGGCTTAGGAAATGCAATGATTTTGGCTTCTTTCAAAGGTTGGGGGAAATATCATGTTCTAAGACATGAATTTAGAATGTGAACTAACTATTTTATTGCACTATTTGGTAATTTTTTTAAACAAGTGTTGGGTATGTTATCTACACCAGACGAATTCTTTTGTTTTAGCGATTTTATGATGTTGATAACGTCTACCTCTTTTATTTCTTCTGAACCCTCAATAACGTTATCATTATTTTCAATTACTTTACATGATTCATCTACTATAACTTTTATAATAACATAGCTAAGATCATTCGTTTGTATATGTTTGTCTAAGAAGTAATTGGTTAATATATTTGCCTTTTCTACTTTTCAGACATAAACTTTGTTATTGCATTTTAAGGGTGGGATATTTTGGTTGCTATTTTTAATAATTTTAGTTATTTTCCAGAATGGTTTGGAGCATTTGTTTAAGGACTTATGCTTGTTACTCCATTGCAAATTTCTAAAAGTATTAACTTCATGTATTTTTTCATTAAGGAACCTAAGTTTTGTGTGTCAAATTACAACTTTTAAGTCAATTCCTTTTTATTCAATTAAGGTTTTTAATAAGAACTATTATTTCTGAAGGAAGTAGTATGCTGTAAGATTTGCATTGTTTTCTAGGAACCTTTAAATTAATTGCTCCAGCAATTTTATTATTTAAGAAGTATATCATGTTATCTATCCTGGACAGATAGGAAACTGTTCTGCATATAAGTTACCATAGTTAACCACAATCTCCTGATCTAAAATTTCAATAATAGTTTTATCAAGTAAAATTATCATATTTCTTCTTATTGCAAAATGCATGACAAACAAAAATGTTTTAAAAAATTAAATTAGAACAAAGAACTTTGTAATTTCAAAATATCAACTTTTTATTTTATCAGTACAAAAAGACAAAATGCGCTTTGTAAGCATTTTTTATAAATTGACGCTTTCAAACAAGAAAGTAGAGGTACAAAACTGAAATTGTATTTTTTAGTCTTAATATTATTGTCCTGAAATAAAGACATATTTTTTATATAACGATCTTATATAATCTTTTTAATTTTTTTTTTAAACCAAATAAGATTATATTTTAACCAGCAGCAAAATTAACTGGCGCCCGAGCAGGGACATGCGATCTGGGAATTATTAAAAAGAATACAAAGAGGATACAAAATATAAAATACAAGAATTGAAACATCTTGAATTTTTTTTTAATATAAATCTACAAAAAAAATACTTATAAAAAAAATAATACAAAAACTAAAAATAAATTAAAAAAATCAAGAAATATATTCTTTTAGCTTAAAGGTAAAATTTCAAAATGATCAATGGATCCTTTTTGATTGCGGGTGGTAAGTAGGGAGCTAGGAACTACCCTACCTGAAATTAAATACGGTGCATGACAACAGGAAAAGAGGCCCCTTAGTAGCGCGAATAAAAAGGATATTTGTAACCAGAAGCCTGTTTAGCCAGGATTTGAAAGAGCACGGACGTCTGCCTGTAAAAAAAAATGCTAATCTGGTTGAGACTGTAAGTCAATTTTCTTTAACAAGAAAAATGTTTTATATCTAAGGAAAATGAAAAAACTAGAAAAGTTTTGGCTTTTGAAAAGAAAAAAATCGAAATTAAATCAAAAAATTTTAATAAAAAAAAAGGTTATAAGGAGTAAGCAAAAGAAAAAATATAACAAAAATAAAAAAATATAACAAAAAGTAATCCTCTAAGTTCTTGTATCATTAGAAAATCCTATTAAGGATATTATTGAATATTAAATATTTAAAAAAAGAAATGGAAATAAGCAATTCAATTAATTTTTCTTAATAAAGAATTTTTTTTATTTGAAAAAATCTGTAACTTTACAAAAAAAAAAAAATATATATATGGAAAAAATATAAGAAAATTAAATGCATCATGCTTTATATTAATAAATAAAATAAATAATAAAAAATAGTATATTTTTAAGGGATCCCTAAAACAAATCAAAAATTAACTAATTAAAATATCAAAAGAATTATTAAATAAAATATAAGTGATTTTTGTGAAAATTATATTTAATGTTTTTTAAAAAAAGAAATTTTTTTTAGTATCTAAGAATTGCTACTAAATCACTTATAAATAATATAAATTGCAATTATAAAAATTTATATAATAATTATAAAATTTTTAAGTTTAATCTAATGAACTAATGGTTTGTGAAAGTTACTGAAATTATAGTTTTTTTATGTAGCATTTCCAGATGCTTGTTAAAATTTTTATCTGCAAATGATAATATCTATTTTATATCTTTTAAAGTGAAAGAGCTATAATATTTAAAAGTTATAGTGATTAAATATTTATACATTTTTTTTTTGCTAAATCTAAAAAAAAAATCTTTACTCATCATTTAGATATCTCTTTTAAGAAAATTCAACATAGATATCTGAACACTTTTTATATATTTTTTTTCCTTTTGGAAATAATTAAAACTTTGTGGAAAATATCTTTTTATCTAGAATAAAGAATTTTTGTTTTATTGATAATTTGTGAAAACTCAACTCCCGTTTGTAATATCTTTATTACAAACAAATTTTTGTAATAAATTTATTACAAATTTTTGATTAACTAATTTCTGGACAGTTTTGTTTTCTTGCATTATTGTTGTCATTTGATAAACTTTTACTTGTAATTCGATAGAATCTTCTAGTGTTTGTCAACATGACACAACGGTTAAATTCGACTATGATAGGTTCACCATAACCAGAATCAAACGTGTTACCAAGAACTGGTACTAGCACAAGCACTAATCAGTTGCCTGTAATTCCGGAAGAAAAGTCATTAAGACTCACTATCTCTGGAAGAATTCAATCTGAACTTAAGAGAATTTTTGAAAGTAGACAAAATGAAAGTTGCACAAACAGAAGTCAAACAGACGAACAATTGACCAAACTATAAGTATCGATGATAGAAATTTGTCCGGTATGGATAAAATACCAGATGTTGTTAAAAGTCTAAGAGAATTTTCCGGGGATAACGGTGAATTCGGGTCATGGAAGAAAAGCGTCGAGCGAAAACTAACAACGTATAACTACTTGAATATTTTTTGGCATCCTCAGTGTAGTCCGTAATAAAATTATCGGAAGCGCTGACGTCGAATCTTATAAATCTTATTGAATTGAATCTTAATATACCCCACTAGATTGGAAGCAAATAGTAAAATGTCTTAATATGCACTACTCTGACAAACGAGATTTGGGTACGTTAGAATACCAAATGACTATGTTAACACAGAAGAGTAATAGTATTCAGCAATTTTATATGGAGATTTATCACCACCTCACACTAATCTTGAATAGAATTTCTTTCATGAAATTGGGTTAAGAATCTTTAAGAACAATGACACAAGCATATAGGGATAAAACTCTAGATACTTTTATCAAAGGTCTTAAAGGAGATCTTCCAAGCTTATTAAGTATGCGTGAACCCGAAGATTTACCACAGGCTCTCTATTTATGTCTAAAGTTAGATAATGTAAATTATAGAATAAATCATAGTCAAAATAATATGAAAAGATACCAACCAGCTACTTCGCTTCCACAGGGAAAAGTTAACTCACGATTTATCTGAAAACCAAATTACACTTTTTCAACACCAATCTTGTCAAAATTCTCAGCATTACCCAAAACCAAACTTTCAGAATCGTTTTCACTCAAATTTGCCGAATCACCCTCAACCAAATTTTGAAAACTATTCCCAACGAAATATGTAATACCATAATAACAAAAAATTCTACCAAAAACCTAGAACCGAATCTAAACCTAGCTCCAGCGAACATTGAACATTCTCAACATTCAAGAAAAAATTATTACCAGAATAGGCTTAATCAATCTTCGGGAAATTTTTCTGATAACGTTAACCTAGCAAACGACCGAGTTCAACAGTCTCATCAAAATGATAAATTCCAAAAAAAATTTTATACTGAACCTAAAACTATCAATCAAAAACCTTCGCAACCTTGTAGTAAATGTAAAGGTTGCTCATTTAAATCACCGTCAGCCGATGACGATAATAATGACAATTTTTTAGACTAAACTTCAACTGGTGGAAGCACCAACATAACCCACCATTCTTATATAAATCTATTTGAATCTAACACCTTGAAATTTAAATTTTATATCTTACCAGAATTAATATCCTTTAACGGCATAATAGGTAATGATAATCTAAAGGATTTGAATACCATAATTCATGCAAATGAAAATTTCTTAACTATTAAACCAAATATAAAAATCTACTTAAAACAATTTAGCTCTGATTCAGTAAAGAGCATTAATAGGATATCTCATCCTAATAAAATGAAAGAAGAAAAACTTAACCATCTTATAAATAATAACCTACACTTATTCGCTGATCCTAACGAAAGTCTCACTTACACAAAAACTTAACCATCTTATAAATAATAACCTACACTTATTCGCTGATCCTAACGAAAGTCTCACTTACACAACTACAGTTAAAGGTGAGCTTAGAACAACTACTAATGAACCAGTATATTCAAAAAGTGACTCCTATCCTATGTGTTTGAAACAAGAAATTGAAAAATAAATTCAGCAACTTCAAGATAACGGTATAATAAAGCAATCAAGATCGCCTTATAACTCACCTGTATGGATCGTTCCAAAAAAAGAGGACGCATCCGGTGAGAAAAAATACGGAATGGTAATAGAATATAGAAAATTAAATACAATTGCTACAGCTGATAAATACCCGATTCCAGAAATAAATGAGATCCTTGCCAACCTTGGTCAAAACAATTTTTTTTCAATCGTGGATCTAAAAAGCGGTCTTCTTCATCCGATCCGATTGCTCAGGGAACAGTCCGTGGACTATTCTCTCTGTGGAAGCAGTATCCATGGAGCCGGTACCATCTCTCATACCAGGGTTTTGAGATACAATTTTGTAATCCAAACCGCATGGATCCGGCTCGACTTCTTGGCCTTGTGGTTGTTAGACCAACGGGCAATCTCATCTTGGCCTCTAGCGCGCTGCGAATTGCGCGAAGACTTAAATATTGGCGTTTTAACTCCGCGTGTTTTGAGTCCACCACTATACCGGTCTTTTCCGGTGACTAGGCCAATTGCGGGGTATAGAAGCCCCGCACGCCTCCAATACCGTCATCGTGGTAGAGCCGACGATCTCCTCGCACCGGCTCCGGTTCCCTCATACAAATACCATTGGTGCCAATATCTCCCATGAAACTGAGCGAGCGAACTCAATCTCGTCAACCCTGCTCATGGCCCAGGGAGAGCGACTAGCAGGCACCGCTAGTCGCTGCTGGCCTTCACGCAACTAGAAGACAATATACTGATGGTCAGTCCCCGTATAGTTCGCGATCACATGCCAGCTCCGAGCAAAGGGAGCGAGCTCCTCTGATGCAAAGGTGACACCCTGAATGGTTTCCGAATAACTTGGCCATCTAAAGGTGGCGTTAAACTGTCCTAGCCGCCTTTTCCAAAACGTGGCCACCTCTAGCGTCCGGATACGCCATCCACCATTCCAAAGCCTTAGCATTTAAATCGCCGCCGACCACCAAGCCCACAAAAGCACCAAGGATCATGTTTTTAAGATCGCCCACTTTCTCCATGAATTCGCCAATGGATTCGTTGAGGGTGAGTTACACACTAACGAAAGTTTCCTCCATACACCTAACGCAGACGATAACGCGCCCATGTCCGTGCTGCATCACCGGAGGTTTCCCCGGGTCCGCGTTCTATATCGCTGCTGTCCCCACATCATCTGGGTACCATGTAGAAGGGTGGTTATGACTATACTGCTTACTAATGAGCAGTAAATCAATACCCTTCTTTCTGACTATCCGGCTGAGAAGATCATTAGCAACCCTACTCCTATTCAGGTTAGACTACAGGATTTTAATCATCTTGATTCCCTCCTCTTCTGCAATGCCGTCCTGAAGACCTTTCGTCGCCCCGTTTCTGCTGTCTGGGTCAACACTTCAGCCTTACAGCCCGCATCTATACAAAGCAAACAGTGCTTCTTTTCGCTGCAGTCGTTTGCCGGATGACCCTCTCCGCCACACCTCCGACAGAGAGGACTCCTGTCTGGACCCTTGCACGTCCCCGCTATATGGGGTAAAGCAAGACACCTGAAGCAATGCTCCAGATCGACTCTTCTCCGGACTCTGCAGCTAACCCAGCCAATTTTGATCTTACCCAGACAAATGAGCTTACGGGCCACTCGTTCGCCGATATCTATAATGGCGTATTTCTGATTCCTGCCATTCAGGTTACGAATCTTCAGAGAGCATCTAGGCTCAAGACTGCGTACCGCAGCCTTATCACCCAAGACGAACTGCTGAACTGCTTTCCAAAAAGTTTCTCTATCATTTTATTCATCAAATTCCGCCGAGGTGAACTTTCTAAGGCGGGTCTGTCCTCCACCTCCGACTCCACCGTAGTCGACTCTCTTGAATCAAAGTAAATAACCTCCGGTGGCCGTCTTGGTGTCTGAATTCTCGGTTTCATCACCGGCGACGTTGGCGTCTTTCCGCTCCTTGTAAATTGGTGCATGCCCAATCCTCCTCTGTTCTCTTTTCTCCTCCCACTGCTTTTGTATCTTTGTTTTGTTGTTCCATTTTTTGGTCCCACGAGTATCGCGGCAAAGGAAGGTCCACCACAGCAAAGGCGCGATACTTCGGTAAGGTCAAAATACTGCCTGACGTGACTTGGTATCAGGAAGACTCCGTTTGCGATGGCTAAGTATTACACCCCCTTTCTACCAACTAGTCCACTGGGCAAGGGTCGCATGACACCACTGGATTAGGAGGTTGGATTTTATAATAATAGTAGTTGAAGTAATAATAATAATAATAAAGTTTTAAAGAAAATATGATTGTTAAAACTATTTTCAAATATCAAAAACCAAATATTCCTCAAATTCCTCAAATGGAACTTCCATGGAAACTTTCGTTTTGGAATAGTTTTTATGCAATAAGAACCATTCTGAATTTAATGAATAACATTCACCGTTTTTTGATAAATTCTTTTCATGCATCAATTATTATTTTGATAATTTCAATTCATGTATTATGTATTCATTCAATAGGCATGTCGAGAATTATATCGTTCTCGTCAAAAACTAGTACTTCTTGTCGATGACATATTTAGTTTTCTTCAATATTCAATAATTATCTATTAGAAGTATCTGTTAGAAAATTATTAAAAACTTAAAAATAAAAAATAAAAGTAACATTAATTAGCAACCTGTGATCAGAAGTAAGTCATCATAGTCTTCTTCACAATTAGCTGAATTCAAATGTTCATTAAAAAGTTTTAAAGTTAAAATTTTTGCAATAATATTATTTGGGATTAGAATTATTTGGAACCCTAGATCATATTAATGAAACTAATCTTTCTATAGGATCTTGATTTAATGTTGAAATTAGTATAAAAAAATTATCCCCCTTTACAAAGTTCTCTAATAATAAGAGTATGCCTCTTAAAGTTTGTACCGTTCCATTAAAGCGGAAAATTTTTTTATTCAAATTTTCTGAAACATCTTCTTTATATTTAACCATTTCCTAAAATTAGAATGAAAAAAACTTATAGTTTGGAAAAATCAATTTTCATAGATAATCATGAATATTATTACGCAGTTGTAATATTATGCAGAATATTATTTGGATTATGTTCAGTGCATCAAAGAGTCCATCATATTTATATATATTTTAGCTATCGATTTTTCTTCCAAAGATTATTGTTTGTGTTTCTTTCTTAACAGCACTCTGCAAAAAGTTTTACTGCTAGAAAAAACATATTTTAGAGAATCGATTTTGTTTTCAATATTCAACACTAATAATATTTGTTTTCTTATATGAAATTGGTTTTTATGCTTTATCATTTTTTTGATTTATCTAACAATTGACGTTTTTGATTTAAAAGATTGTGCTAAATTTTTTCAGTCTTTATTCGCTGGACATAATTATTACAAAAATCATTATCTGGGGCATCGGATTCGACATATTGGCTAGTCAAATTAAGTTCTTCATTTATTTCCTGATGGTGCTCATATTTCCCTACTGGATTAGGGGGCTAATAATCCTCACAGGATTAGGGGGTTGGATTTTTTAATAATAGTAGTTGGAGTAATAATAATAATAATAATAACAATAATAATAATAATAATAATAATAATAACAATAATAATAATAATAATAATATAATAATAATAATAAACATAATAATAATAATAATAATAATAATAATAATAATAATAATAACAATAATAATAATAATAATAATATAATAATAATAATAATAATTATAATTATATTAATAATAATTATAATAATAATAATAATATAATAATAATAATAATAATAATAATAATAACAATAATAATAATAATAATAATAATAATATAAAAAATAATAATAATAATAATAAAAATAATAACAATAATAATAATAATAATAATAATAATAATAATCATAATAATAATAATAATAACAATAATAATAATAATAATAATAATAATCATAATAATAATAATAATCATAATAATAATAATAATCATAACAATAATAATAATAAACCTATTAAAATTATTTTTGGTACTACTGAAATTGTTATTATAACTATTGCGATTAAAAGATTGATTATTACTGCAATTTTTATTATCAAAATTTGAATAATTTTTTGAATTTTTAAAATCTTTTTCATTATTTTTATAATTGTTTTTATAACTATTATTTTTGAAATTACTATTTATATCAGTTTTCTTAAATTCCTGCCTTATAGAGGAATCTTCATATCTTCTAATATTCATAGTTTCTATTACTTTAGACAAATCATTTTCATTATATATTCTACCCAGTAAAGTTTACTGTGACATTTCTTTTATGGTATTTAATAGAAAACTATCGATATTACTTAAGTCTATACAATTAATATCATTATAATATATTTGAAGCTCATCGGCTTTATATTTTAAATTTTGGATTTATATAACTAAATCACTTACCGAGTTTACACGGAGGTCTGATATCTTCCTGTAAATTTCAGCTAGTTCAATTTCTGGTTTATATCTCCTTTTCAGTGTCGACTTAATGAGTTCCCAGTTGTCAGGTTGCGGTATGTCTATGATGGTACTCTTGGTTTCTACACCTACACCTAAAGTATAGGGTGTACCCTACACCTAAAGTATAGGGCATATTAACTTTGGTATGGTGTTTGAAACCACCAAAAGGAAATGAGTTAGGTATGGACATGTATATATATTCTGAATCAGGATCACCTCCTGAGCCGAGTTAACGATGCCCGTCCGTCCGTTCGTCCGTTCGTCTGTTCGTCCGTTCGCACGATAACTTGAAAACTAATAAAGCTATCTTGATGCAATTTATATAGTAGGTTACTAATTACGAAAGGAAGGCTAAATTTGAATCTGGACAAAATCAGTTAATGGGTTCGGATTCTGGAAGCTTCCGAATGATTTCGGAGCAAACGAGATTATCTCCAAAACCAACAAAGATAGAACCTTTAAATTTTGTACAATGATGTCCTTTCCCGTTCGATTTATGTCTCTGGAATTTAAGAGGATTTGGTCTATGTGTTTGGATTTTGGAAGCTTCCGAACGACCACCAGAGCAAATGAGATTATCTCCAAAAACAAGAAAGATATAACCTTTAAATTTGGCAGAATGGTGCTCTTTTATGTTTGATTTCAGTCTCTGAAATTTTAGAGGATTCAGTTTATGGGTTCGGATCTTGGAAGCTTTCGGACGGACCCCAGAGCAAACGAGTATATCTCCACAACCAACAAAAATAGAACTTTTATTTTTAGTACAAGGGTGTTCTGTTATGTTTCCTATTCTACAAAATTGGAAACTGACATTTGAAAGAATTTGAACCATGGGTTCGTATTTTGGAAACTTCCGGACGAGCACAAGAGCATACGAGCATATCTAGAAAACCAACAAAAATAGAACCTTTAAATTTAGTACAATGGTGCTTTGGCATGTTTGAGATGGATTCGGAGAATTGGAGTGGCAATTCGGGTACCTGACACACGCCTCCCAAAGACTAACAAACTTCGAAATTAATAAAGATAGAAACTTGAAATTTTTTACAAGGGTGTCAAGCATATCCCAAGAGGATGAGTCTTTTACGTTCCTGAATTTCGAGTTGAATAAGACAGAAAAGGGAAGAAGTTCAAGCAGCTGCCAAAAAAACTAATGGATTTTTAATTTAATTCGAATTATTCAGGTGTAGGGTATTAATAAATCGGTTGCATCGACTTACTGTTACATTTATTTGTTTCATTATATATTGCCCGAACAGCTACTTTTTTGATGTTTGAATCGGTGATATGGTTTATGTAGCATTCGACGCTGTTAACACATGAATTTATGATTATGTCCCTTGTTCCGTTAAAAGTAGACATATGTTTAAATTCCTTCAAAACCCTTCCTTATAGTGATTTTGGGAATCGATTTGCTGGTACTGTTCCAGCTGAGCATATAATAATTCAAGCTGTCTGTTTTGATTTGCTATTTGACTTTGCAGTTGATGTATGGTCACGTTTTGTTGTTGTTGTTCCATGATGTTTTGATGTTCCATTATATTTTGTTGTTTCATGATGTTTCTATTATTTTTCAATATTGTAGATCTTTTGCCACTTTTCATAAATTGTTTTGGTTTTAGTGTTTATAAAATGTGTAATTTTTTATTTCACACTATGAACACTTTTATTTAATTAATGTTTAGTGTGTATTAAAGAGTTTTTAATTTTGCACTATGAACAATTAGTTTATTTTAGTATATTGTTATTTTTATTTAATTTAATTTTTTTTAATTTAATTTTTTTAACTATGAACATATAAATTATTTACGATTCGTATCACTGGATAATTCATTAACTTTTTCGGGCCTTAAGCAGACTCACTTAAGGTTGTCGAAGAGAAAGTCTTGTTTCACGAAAAAAAATTTATATTTTTGAATTATCCTACCGACTGGCCCACTTTTGAATTTGCTTTTGCAATTACATAGAAAAAAATAACAACTTATTTTAAGTAAAACCACAATTTATTTATGTTTTAAATTTGAATCTTTATTTTGATATTAATATGTCTAAGACTTAATCAAGACTTCATTTTAATTAGAAAATGTACAGGTATTCATATGTTATTAATTGCAAATTCGGCAATTTATACATTTTTATTTAGATAATTTAAAGTTAATAATTTTGGGGTAATTTGACCAATTGCATAATTTTGTTATTATGGGAAAGTAATTAATTTTATTTTCGCATATTGAAATATGAAACTATTTTAATTTATTTAGCAATAACAATCTTTCATAATAGAACTATGATTGAACATGATTGCAATATGAGATTGATTATAAATAATTTTGTAATAAGTTTTATTATTTTGCAATAACAGGAAGTGCTGACGTAGTGTCTGCTATTTTTGTATCAAGAGAGTTTGACAAATATGTAGACAAGAAATCCCTCCTTTAGACAAGAATTCTCCTGAATTCTTTTATTAATTTTTAATTAACCGAATTTTTTAAATAATGTGATTGCTTCAATTATTCCAATTACAAAGAATATTAAATCTAGTACATAAGAAAATTTTTTATGATATTTTAGTTCTTTAATTTTTTCTATATTATTATCTGTTTCTATAACAATGTCATTGAAAGTAATCTTATTCTTAAAATTAAAAGTTTGATTTAATGGGTAATAAAATCTTTGTTGGATACTTTCTTTTATATTTGAAAAATTATGATCTAGAATTTTTAAAGTACAATTATTGAAATGGACCAAAACATAATTCGTTATAATAATATTTCTGTTGTCACATGATTGATTTACATTTACATTATTAGAATTTTTTATTACAATAGTTTCTTCATCTATTTGTATTATTTCGGTTAATTTATTATTTATTAGTTCACAATTATTAAAAATACAATTTTTACTTAAATATAATTCATGTAATGTTTTTAATTTTTCGTGTTTATACGTTTTATTATTATATGTGAAAATAATTTTATTTGGATAATTTATTTCTTTATTTTCTTTATTCGGAACTGGAATGATAATTTCTAATTGAATTGTTTTAATTTTTCTTGGAATTTTGATTGCAAGTAATAATGAGTCTTTTTCAAATTGAGCTAAACCTAGTTTTATGTGTTGTAAATTTATAAAAATCTATTTCGTATTTCTCTATTTCTTCTTCTGTTAAAATATTAGGGTGTAATTGAAGCTAAATTATCTTGTATTATTTCTATTATCTTTTATGAATTGTATCTTAAAAAGTAAATCTAAGTACATATATATTTTGTTGAATTAATGATTTCTGTAAATTATTTATTTGGTTTAATAATATATTTCTGTCACCTTCTATAATTGACTTAAGTTGCTTAGTTGTTTTATGAAATTGTTGATTAATTGTAATTTGTTTATTATAATATGTTATAAGTAAATGATTGTTATGATCTTAGCTTGTAAATGTTTTTCTATACTTTCTCGATCTTGTTCGTCCATTGTTCCGAACAACCATTTAGAAATTGTTCCGACAACATTTATTATTCCTCGTCTTGGTCTTCTAGTAGGAATTATAGATTTTAATAGATAGATAGATTTGTTTTTTTGGTCTAAAATTTCTGTTTGTAAAATTGTTTCTTGACTTGATTTAGTACGTCTGTTCTATTTGAAATATCATCGAGTAAATTTAATATTTCAATTGGGTGTATATTATAAATTGTAATGTCAGTTTGAGTAACGAGTTGTTCTTTGTCTAAGTTTATTTTTACAAATCCTGTAGTTGAAATTATGTTGTTTATTTCTAATAGATTACATTTCACGGTTTGTGCTGTCATCATTATTAGTATTGTCCTTATTGCTAATATCTGTAAATTTTAAAGGTTTTTTAATATTTTTTATATGAAATTAGACAATAATTTAAATTTTTTATATTTGTGTTGCTCTTTGTAGTAACTGTAGTATTCTGAATTTTTACGCGATGGTATTGTGAAATCTTTCTATATATGCATTACCAGTATGACTGTTTGGTTTTGTCAGATGTAGATTTATTCTATCAGAAATTCTTTAATTTGGATTGTCTTAAACTCATTATGGGCCACAATTTTCTTTGGTTTGCCTACCTGAGAGAAATGTTGTTCTAATTTTTCTATGACAGTAACATTATTTCTGTCGTTAAGATGATATGCTGTACCAAACTTAGAGAACTTGTCTATAATTGTTAAGAAAATCTGTCTCATAATGACGTAAGTGTCAATGTGAATTATATCATTTATTTCTGGTGGAGTTTCGCTAATTTCAAATTTGTGTTTTATTGGTCTTCTGTCTATCTTTTGTACTTGACAGTTTGACAAACTTCGCTTTGATTAATTACAATCTGAATTAATTCTAGTAATTTGGGATATTTTGAACTTAATTTGATTATGTGTTTCCTGAATGCCGGAATGAGAACTTTCTCTTATATGGAATAGAGATATTTGTTTAATCGTTTCGACTTCAGTTTCTATTTCTTGTGCTCTAAATGAGCATTTTATAAATTTAATCGCATTATCATTTGAGTACATTTATATCAGTTTTTCTTGAACAATGTTATATTTTGTGTCTGAAATTTCTGAAAAGATTCCTACTTTACCTTTATTAAGATAATTTAAAAATTTTTTTTTTTTTTTTTTCCTAGGGGAATTTTATAAAAAATTTTTTCTTAAGGTAAGGGAAGGGATTTTTTTTCGCCCAATCTATTAAAATCATATTCTACTATAGTTATGATTCTTCTTCCAAAAAGAGTTTTCAATTCTACTGTTTTGTTATTTGTTAAAATTATTTGAGTTTTATACTTATTTACTATTTCTTCTTTAATAGGAATATGGTTCAAAAACTCTTCACTTGCGGAATAAACTGTTGCCATTGTACTATTACATTCAATATTAAAATTTCTAAGAGATTGTGTAGAGCTTTTATCATTCACATCCTCTCCCTCATTCACATTATGTTCTGTTCTGTTAAGAAAATCGGTGACATAATTTTTTTTTCCTTTGAGATATTCAATTTCAAATTGGTATTCGCCTAATTTCAATAACCATCTTTGATGCCTAGGTAATAGGTTTTTACCTTTATATTTGGCATGCAAATTTTTTTTTGCTTGGTGCTCCGTCAATATTTTAAATTTATTACCGTAAAGGTAGGATCGAAAATAGTTTACTGACCACATAATTGCTAAAAATTCCCTATCTGTAGCAGAATAATTACGTTCATGACTACGATCAGTTCCATCTGCATGGAAGAATAAAATAGAAAAACAATTGCGTGATCTAATACAAAAAGGTGTTCTTGAACCAGTCGATAATTCAGATTGGGGAACTCTACTAGTTCCAATTTTAAAACCTAATGGTGACATACGCATTTGTAGTGATTATAAAGTCACAGTTAACAAATTTTTGATGGATTTTAAATATCCATTACCCCGTATAGAGGAAATTTTTGCTTCATTAGAAGGAGGTGAGCTTTTCAAAAAATTAGACTTTTCAAATGCGTACAACCAATTATTGTTAGATGAAAAATCTCAACTACATAAACATAGAGTACTCAAACAGGTAAGTTAAAAATGAAAAGATTACCTTTTGATGTCAAACCAGCTGCAGCTGTTTTCCAGAAAACAATGGAAAATTTAGTAAGAGGTATACCTTATGTCGTCGTTTATCAAGATGACATAACAATTAGTGGCAAACATTTTGAACAACATATACAGACATTAGTGTGGGAACTAAATAAATTACAATCATTTGGTTTAAAATTAAATTTAAGAAAATGAGCTTTCTTTCAAAATAAAATCTCATATTTAGGTTTCAAAATTAACAAGTACGGACTTAGTAAAACAGATGAATGCATATCTAGCATATTAAAAGCACCAGAACCCAAAAATTTTTCGGAGGTAAGAGCCATTATTGGAATTGTTAATTATTATTCAAAATTTGTAGATAATTTTGCTAAAAAAATGAGCCCACTTTATCAATTATTACAAAAGAGAGTAAAATTCAAATGGTTGCATGAATGTCAAAAGTCCGTTGATTTGATAAAAAAAGGCATCACATCTGACCAAGTACTGGTTCACTTTAATCCCAAATTACTTATAGCTTTAACCACAGATGCATGTAATAATGCAGTTGCTGGTGTTCTTTTACATACATTTTCTGACAATAAAATTAAACCATTAGCGTTTATTTCTAGGGCATTAACAAAACTGAAAGGAATTATAGCACATTAGAAAAAGCGATTAGATTTTTTAGAATTAGCCATTATATTTTCTCTTACAAAGTTAAAACAATATTTAATTGGAAACAATTTCATAATACGTACAAATCACACACCTTTAATCACCATTCGTTATGGCAGCTGCACGTATGGGCTTTTTTATTACCAGGTTTTAATTATTCAATGTGCTCATTGAGGGAAAAGCAAATGAGGTTGATGAGTTACTTAGATTTCCGCAAACGGATTCCATTGAATCACTTGAAGAAAATAGTTATATTAATTACATTGAAACCGACGATTTTTAGAATCAATTTTAAAAATATCTCTAATGAAACTAGGCGAGATCCTATTTTATCCAAGGTATATGATGCAATTCAACATGGTATTATAAAAAAATTAAATGATATACAATTCAAATCTTTTAAAAACAAAGAACTGGAATTAACAGTTGAACGTGGCTGCGATAATAGTACCATCAAAATTACGTGAAACTATTTTACAAGAATTGCATAACGGCCATTTGGGCATAGTTAAAACCAAAGCTTTAGCCAGATTCTATATTTGGTGGTCCAAAATTGATACTGACATTGAAAATGTCATAAAAAATTGTTTACCCTATCAAGAATTGCAACCGAAACCTGAAAAAGTGCATTAATTTCGTGGATTCCTTCTGAATCGGTCTGGAGTAGAATCCATATAGATTTCGCTGGTTCCATCAAAAACCATTATTTATTTATAGCTATAGATTCATTTTCAAAGTGGATAGAGATTTTTAAAACAAAAGATAAAACATCAACTTCTACCATTAATAAACTTCGCGAATTGTTCTGTCGATATGGTTTAGTAAATATACTGGTTAGTGACAATGGCACTCAATTCATCTCTGATGAATTTAAAAACTTTATGAAAGCAAATGGTATAAAACATAAATTCACTTCTCCTGATAACCCATCAACAAATGGACAGGCCGAAAATTCAGTTAAAATGATAAAAAAATCTATTTATCTATTTATTAATAGAAACAAATCAGGTAATTGACTTAGAAATTATTATAAACAGATTTCTAGTTGATTATCGAAATACAAAACACTGCACTACAGGTGAATCACCTGCAAAGTTATTTTTTGGTCGTCCATTAAAAACTCGCTTTAATAAATTAAAACCACCTTTAATTAGAGATAACATAATCAAAAGTCAATGTAAGGCCACAGACTACATAATACATACAGACGATCAGTTTCATATAAAAATTTTAAGTTTTTTTTGTGGTACAAAATTGGAAAATTCTCTGGCTCCACTATTAAAATCCATTAAAATCTACAGAAAAATAAAATAAAAATTGCTATCCATATTCCATACCATACTCCAATTTTGCAGTTTGCAGATTTTTTCTTTTCGATGAGATCAAATACTTATATGTTTGTATGTATTAACAAACATATATAAGTGAGTATAACAAAATATAAAAGTGAGTATACAGATCTTTACACATAATATTAATAATATTGTTTTGCTCGTATTAAATTTACACAAGAATAATTTTATAATCAGACTATATATTTTTACTCTAGAAATTACAATAACGATTCTATTATTTTTAATTTTTTAATTAATTTCTAGATTTTTTTATGATTCTATGATTAAGAAATTTTTTCGAACTCAGTATTACATAATTTTTTTTTCAGCAATGTTGCATGCTTCCGTAGTAAAAAAAAAATAAGGTGGTAGTGAAGAATACTTTGACGGTGGTTGAAGCATTCTTTTTTCTCGAATCAGTTTGCAAATTTTTCAGACTTATTCGTTTCTTGCCTACCTCTTTGCCTTCCGCCTGAACGCTGGCCTGGAACCGTTTATCACATTACTTTAAGCCAGATCCTTCACCTTAGACAGCTATTGCCTCCGCCTCGTCCAGGTCTAGCTTCTTAGAGCGGAGAACCCGCTGCACGTGATACACGATTCCAAGCTCCCTCCCCAGCCATCACTACTTCCACAGCGACATCGGCAGAGAAAAGGATTCTCACCTCCCGCTCCAGCTCCGTCCTCTCCAGAGCCCACCTTTCACATATCAAAAAGGTGTGCTCAGCGTCATCCTGTACACCTGGGCAGTACAGACACTCCGAGCTCACCCTTTCCATTCTGTTCAGGTAGGATCTGAAGTAGCCGTGCTCGAAAAGAAACTGCGTGAGGTAATAGAAGACCTCCCCGTGTCGCCGCTCCAATCATGGCCCGATCGCTGCTATCAACGTCCTCGTCCACCGGCATCTCGCCTCCTGCTCCCACTGCCACCTTGCCAACGTGCGACTTTTGTATTTGCTTTTGCAATTACATAAGAAAAACCAACTTATTTTAAGTTAAACCACAATATTTATTTAAGTTTAAAATTTATTTATTATTTTTTATTTATTTATTTAAGTTTTAAATTTGAATCTTTACTTTGACATTAATATGTCTAAGACTTAATCGAGACTTCATTTTAATTAGAAAATGTACAGATATTTATATCTTATTAATTGCAAATTCGGCTATTTATACATTTTTATTTTGATAATTTAAAGTTAATAATTTTGGTGTAATTTGAGCAATTGCATAATTTTGTTACTATGGGAAAGTAATTAATTTTATTTTCGCATATTGAAATATGAAACTATTTTAATTTATTTAGCAATAACAATCTTTCATAATAGAATTATGATTGAACATGATTGCAATATGAGATTGATTATAAATAATTTTGTAATAAGTTTTATTATTTTGCAATAACAGGAAGTGCTGACGTAGTGTCTGCTATTTTTGAATCAAGAGAGTTTGACAAATATGTAGACAAGAAATCCCTCCTTTAGACAAGAATTCTCCTGAATTCTTTTATTAATTTTTAATTAACCGAATTTTTTAAATAATGTGATTGCTCCAATTATTCCAATTACAAAGAATATTAGATCTAGTACATAAGAAAATTTTTTATGATATTTTAGTTCTTTAATTTTTTCTATACTATTATCTTTTTCTATAACAATGTCATTGAAAGTAATCTTATTCTTAAAATTAAAAGTTTGATTTAATGGGTAATAAAATCTTTGTTGGATACTTTCTTTTATATTTGAAAAATTATGATCTAGAATTTTTAAAGTACAATTATTGAAATGGACCAAAACATAATCCGTTATAATAATATTTCTGTTGTCACATGATTGATTTACTTTTACATTATTAGCATTTTTTATTACAATAGTTTCTTCATCTATTTGTATTATTTCGGTTAATTTATTATTTATTAGTTCACAATTATTAAAAATACAATTTTTACTTAAAGATAATTCATGTAATGTTTTTAATTTTTCGTATTTATACGTTTTATTATTATATGTAAAAATAATTTTATTTGGATAATTTATTTCTTTATTTTCTTTACTGGAACTGGAATGAACTGGAATTTTTCTTCGGAACTGGAATGATAATTTCTAATTGAATTGTTTTAATTTTTCTTGGAATTTTGATTGCAAGTAATAATGAGTCTTTTTCAAATTGAGCTAAACCTAGTTTTATGTGTTGTAAATTTATAAAAATCTATTTCGTATTTCTCTATTTCTTCTTCTGTTAAAATATTAGGGTGTAATTGAAGCTAAATTATCTTGTATTATTTCTATTTTTTCTTTTATGAATTGTATCTTAAAAAGTAAATCTAAGTACATATATATTTTGTTGAATTAATGATTTCTGTAAATTATTTATTTGGTTTAATAATATATTTCTGTCACCTTCTATAATTGACTTAAGTTGCTTAGTTGTTTTGTGAAATTGTTGATTAATTGTAATTTGTTTATTATAATATGTTATAAGTAAATGATTGTTATGATCTTAGCTTGTAAATGTTTTTCTATACTTTCTCGATCTTGTTCGTCCATTGTTCCGAACAACCATTTAGAAATTGTTCCGACAACATTTATTATTCCTCGTCTTGGTCTTCTAGTAGGAATTATAGATTTTAATAGATAGATAGATTTGTTTTTTTGGTCTAAAATTTCTGTTTGTAAAATTGTTTCTTGACTTGAATTTAGTACTATTTGAAATATCATCGAGTAAATTTAATATTTCAATTGGGTGTATATTATAAATTGTAATGTCAGTTTGAGTAACGAGTTGTTCTTTGTCTAAGTTTATTTTTACAAATCTTGTAGTTGAAATTATGTTGTTTATTTCTAATAGATTACATTTCACGGTTTGTGCTGTCATCATTATTAGTATTGTCCTTATTGCTAATATCTGTAAATTTTAAAGGTTTTTTAATATTTTTTATATGAAATTAGACAATAATTTAAATTTTTTATATTTGTGTTGCTCTTTGTAGTAACTGTAGTATTCTGAATTTTTACGCGATGGTATTGTGAAATCTTTCTATATCTGCATTACCAGTATGACTGTTTGGTTTTGTCAGATGTAGATTTATTCTATCAGAAATTCTTTAATTTGGATTGCCTTAAACTCATTATGGGCCACAATTTTCTTTGGTTTGCCTACCTGAGAGAAATGTTGTTCTAATTTTTCTATGATAGTAACATTATTTCTGTCGTTAAGATGATATGCTGTACCAAACTTAGAGAACTTGTCTATAATTGTTAAGAAAATCTGTCTCATAATGACGTAAGTGTCAATGTGAATTATATTATTTATTTCTGATGGAGTTTCGCTAATTTCAAATTTGTGTTTTATTGGTCTTCTGTCTATCTTTTGTACTTGACAGTTTGACAAAATTCGCATTGATTAATTACAATCTGAATTAATTCTAGTAATTTGGGATATTTTGAATTTAATTTGATTATGTGTTTCCTGAATGCAAGAATGAAAACTTTCTCTTATATGGAATAGAGATATTTGTTTAATCGTTTCGACTTCAGTTTCTATTTCTTGTGCTCTAAATGAGCATTTTATAAATTTAATCGCATTATCATTTGAGTACATTTATATCAGTTTTTCTTGAACAATGTTATATTTTGTGTCTGAAATTTCTGAAAGGATTCCTACTTTACCTTTATTAAGATAATTTTTAAATTTTTTTTTTTTTTTTCCTAGGGGAATTTTATAAAAAATTTTTTCTTAAGGTAAGGGAAGGGATTTTTTCTCGCCTAATCTATTAAAATCATATTCTACTAAAGTTATGATTCTTCTTCCAAAAAGAGTTTTCAATTCTACTGTTTTGTTATTTGTTAAAATTATTTGAGTTTTATACTTATTTACAATTTCTTCTTTAATAGGAATATGGTTCAAAAATTCTTCACTTGCGGAATGAACTGTTGCCATTGTACTATTACATTCAATATTAAAATTTCTAAGAGATTGTGTAGAGCTTTTATCATTCACATCCTCTCCCTCATTCACATTATGTTCTATTCTGTTAAGAAAATCGGCGACATGATTTTTTTTTCCTTTGAGATATTCAATTTCAAATTGGTATTCGCCTAATTTCAATAACCATCTTTCATGCCTAGGTAATATGTTTTTACCTTTATATTTGGCATGCAAATTTTTTTTTGCTTGGTGGTCCGTCAATATTTTAAATTTATTACCGTAAAGGTAGGATCGAAAATAGTTTACTGACCACATAATTGCCAAAAATTCCCTATCTGTAGCAGAATAATTACATTCATGACTTTTTAAGGTTCGCGAAGCAAAACATATAGGATGTCCTTCTTGTGACAATACAGCGCCAATTGCGTAGTTCGATGCGTCTGTTGTCAAAACAAATGGCTTTACAAAATTTGGATATTTTATTACTGGAAGACTTGTTATTAAATGTTTTAATTTTTCGAACGCTTCGATGTATGGGTCGTTGGTATTAATTTTTTTTTTTTTTTTCAAATATTTAGTGATAGGTTGAGCAACTTTGGCGTAATTCTTCACAAATTTCCTGTAGCATCCTGTTATTTCTAAAAAACTTTTAATCTTTTCTTGAGTTTTTGGTAGTTCTAAATTTTCTATTGTTTTTATGTTATTGGGGTTAGGCTTTAAACCGTCTTTTGTTAATATGTGTCCTAAGAATTCAGTCTCTTTTTTCATGAAATTACATTTATCTATTTGCATTTTCTTTCAAAGTTTTTTCTTCTAAAATTTTGAAAATACTATAGATTGCTTTCATATGTTCTTTGGAGAGGTACAGAATATTAGTATATCATCTAAATATACTACACAGACCCTTTTATATATTCTCTTAATATTTCATTCATTAACCGTTGGAATGTCGCTGGTGCGTTCTTTAAACCAAACGACATTCTATTAACTTCATACAGTCCATGTGGTGTCACAAAAGCTGTCTTTTTTCTGTCTTCTTCCCTAATAAAAATTTGATGGCAACCCTTTGCCAAATTTAATGTTGTAAAGTACTGGGCTTTTCCCAGTTTGTCTGGAATAGAGTCAATATTCGGTAATGGGAATTTGTCGTCCACTGTTACGTCGGTCAGTTGTCTATAATCTATCACGATCCTAAATTTTTTTGGATTTTAATTATCGGTTTTCTTTGTTACAACAATTAAAAAGCTTGAATATCTTTAATTTATTTTTTCGAATTATTCCCTGTTCTTCCATTTCCTTAATCTGTTTTCTAACTTGTTCCTCGTGTTTTGGCGGATATCTTAACTTTGAATTAATTGACTGTTCTGTTGTCGTAACTATTTCCTGCTGAATTTCTGTTGTTTTGATTAACTTATCCCCTTCTTTAAAAAATAGATGACTGATATTTTTTACTAATTTTTTAACTTCTGAGAGTTCTTCTAAATTAAGATGATCTAACTTTAATAGGTTTAAATTAGGTTCTACTGTCTCTAAAGTGCATATTTCATTGAATTGGTACAGTGTGTTGACAAATTTTATATTTTCTCCATTTAAATTAGTTATTCTTTGTTCGAAGTCTATTACACTATACAAACTTCTTAATAGATCTGTACCTATTATTATTTGATATTTTCAGTTATGTAATTTTTTTACCTTCCATCGTGTTAATGCATTAGATGGAGTATTGAATTCTAGTGGTGCTACAGTATGAATTTCAAAATTAATTTAATCTTTACTGTTTATTGTTGAAAAAGAGGTTGGTTTTATTTTTATCTTTTTAAAACCTTTTATGTCGTCGTCTATAATACTAAAATTAGAACCTGTATCAAGAAGAGCAAATCATTTTTTATTGTCAATTGTTACGCTAATAATGGGGAGTTCTTCCGAGGCTAATTTATAAGAAATGTTAAGTTATTACATTCACTTTTATCTTCAGAATTTTTTGTTTGAATATTTTGAACTTCCATCGGTTCTATTTGTCTTTGTCTAGCGTAGCTCTGTTGGCGATTTTGGCCCGAGGACTGTCTAGAGTTTCCTGACGTTGAATAAAACCTATGAGAATGATACCCATCCCTTTTATTAAAATGATCCCTATTAAAGTTATCCCTATTAAAATTATCTTTGTTATTACTGAAATTGTTATTATAACTATTTCGATTAAACGACTGATTATTACTGCAATTTTTATTATCGAAATTTGAATAATTTTTTTCATTATTTTTATAATTGTTTTTATAATTATTATTTTTGAAATTACTATTTATATTAATTTTCTTAAATTCCTGCCTTATACAAGAATTTTCATATCTTCTAATATTCGTAATTTCTATTACTTCATTTTCAGACAAATCATTTTCATTATATATTTTACCCAGTAAAGTTTCCTGTGACATTTCTTTTATTGTATTTAATATAAAACTATCGATATTACTTAAGTCTATATAATTACTATCATTATAATATATTTGAAGCTCATCGGCTTTATATTTTAAATTTTGGATTTGTATAACTAAATCACTTACCAAGTTTACACCTAGGTCTGATATCTTCCCGTAAATTTCAGCTGGTTCAATTTCTGGTTTATATCTTCTTTTCAGTGTTGACTTGATGAGTTCCCAGTTGTCAGGTTGCGGGATGTTTATGATGGTACTTTCGCTTCACCTTGTATTTTTTCATTATATATTGCCCGAACTGCTACTTTTTTGATGTTTGAATCGGTGATATGATTTATGTAGTATTCGACGCTGTTAACAAATGAATTTATGATTATGTCGCTTGTTCCGTTAAAAGTAGACATATATCTAACTTACTTCAAAATCCTTTCCTTATAGTGGTTTTGGGAATCGATTTGCTGGTAGTGTTGCAGCTGAGCACATAATAATTCAAGCTGTCTGTTTTGATTTGCTATTTGACTTTGCAGTTGTTGTATGGTCTCGTTTTGTTGTTGTTGTTCCATGATGTTTTGATGTTCCATTATATTTTGTTGTTCCTGATGTTTCTATTATTGTCGAATAGATCTTTTGCCACTTTTCATAAATTGTTTTGGTTTTAGTGTTTATAAAATATTTAATTTTTATTTCATACTATGAACACTTTTATTTAATTAATGTTTAGTGTGTATTAAAGAGTTTTTAATTTTGCACTATGAACAATTAGTTTATTATAGTATATTGGTATATTTATTTAATTTAATTTTTTTTTTTTTTGTTAATGTGTGTGTATTAAATATTTTTTTAAATTTAATTTTACACTATGAACATATAAATTATTCACGATTCGTATCACTGGATAATTGGTTAATTTTTTATTTATTTAATTAGTCGGCTCGGAGACTGTCCTGTAGGCAGACGCCACCCTCAGGGCTTCCTTCCTTTGTACCTGGCCCAGCCTCTTCCTGTACATTTCCTTGGCTAAAAAATGTGCCCCCACCTCGAATCTGTACTGCAAGACTGACTGGATCGATGACATAAGGAGCCTTCTCTTCCCGGCCCTGAGTCCTCCTACTTTGGCCATCAGCCGGCTCAGCGATGTTACACACGCTGCCGCCTTATCCACCGTCGCCCGAATTTGCTCGAAGAACCTGAGGCTACCGTCCACTAGCACTCCGAGGTATTTTACCGGCGGTTTCGACGTGACTGTCATCTCCCCAATCTGCAGCGGAAGGACAGTGGCTGTCCTCCTGCTAGTGAAGACCACGATCTCCGTTTTGCTTACAGCCAGAGACAGCGTTCGCTCTGCAATCCATGCATCGATGCGCCGCATGGCTTGCTTGAGCTTGAACAGCGCCACTCCAGGCTCCCTGCCTCAACAAGCAGTGCCACATCGTCGGAATACACGAAGAGAATTGTCTTGTCGGGCATATCCAAAAGTAGCAACCCGTGATAGGCAGCGTTCCATAGATCTGGTTCGAGGACAGACCTCTGTGCCGCCCATACAGTAACCGCCATGCTCCTTGCCCCTTCCGAAGTATCATACATAAGAGTCCGGTCCACCAGGTAATCATCCATCATTTGGAGGATGTATTCCGGAACCCGGAAGTCGTCCTCTAGTGCTCTGATGATGTCTAGCCATCTAAGAGAGTTCAAAGGATTTCTCACATCGAGCGTCAGCAGGAAGACCAATCGACGTGAGAAATGGTTGTAACTCGCCGCCTGCTTTACGGCATGGCCTCCTCTAGAGTCCGGATACTCCATTCCCCATTCCAAAGCCTTAGCATTTACCTTTCTACCAACTAGTCCACTGGGTCGCATGACTCCACTGGGTTAGGGGGTTGGATTTTACAAAAGTAGTAGTTGAAGTAATAATTATAATAATAAAGTTTTAAAGAAAATATGATTGTTAAAACTATTGTCAAACATCAAAAACCAAATATTCCACAAATTCCTCAAATGGAACTTCCATGGAAAATTTGGTTTTGGAATAGTTTTTATGCAATAAGAACCATTCTGAATTGAATGAATAACATTCATTGTTTTTTGATAAATTCTTTTCATGCAATTTTCGCATTTTATTCTATTAAGTATTTCAAAAATAATGTATCATGTATCAATTCAATAGGCACGTCGAATCGTTCTCGTCAAAAACTAGCACTTCTTGTGACATATTTAGTTTTCTTCAATATTCAATAATTATCTATTAGAAGTATCTGTTAGAAAATTATTAAAAACTTACAAATAAAAAAACAAGTAAAATTAATTATCAATTTATGATCAGAAATAAGTCATCAGAGTCTTCTTCACAATTAGCTGAATTCAAATGTTCATTAAAAAGTTTTAAAGTTAAAATTTTTGCAATAATATTATTTGGGATTAGAATTATTTGGAACCCTAGATCATATTAATGAAAATAATCTTTCTATAGGATCTTGATTTAATGTTGAAATTAATATAAAAAAATTTATCCCCCTTTACAACGTTCTCTAATAATAAGAGTATGCCTCTTAAAGTTTGTACTATTCCATTAAAGCAGTAAATACTTTTATTCAAATTTTCTGAAACATCTTCTTTATATTTAACCATTTCCTGAAATTGGAATGAGAAAAACATATAGTTTGGAGAAACAAAA